>VWYH01007986.1:497380-624715 GCA_013399365.1 Pampusana beccarii
CCCCGGCCGCCGCCTCCCGCCGCTTCCCGCCCCGCTGGCTCCACGCTGCGCCCCGCGCGGGGCCGCGCAGCCCCGTGGGCTTCAGGGCCCGGGCCCTTACGGCTTCACGGGTGAGGCCTAGCGGGCCCTGCGTCCCGGCCGCTCCCCTCAGATCCCCCGGGCTCGCTGTGGGCTGTGCCGGGACAGGCCGTGCCCTCGAGGTGCGCCTGGCTTATCGCGGTTTAGGAAGGGAGGTTAGGGCCCCAGAGAGTGATCCCAGCGGCCTTTGTCATGTAAGTGTCGCCATTCAGGGCCAGACTTCAGAGGGGTCTGTGGGGGGAGGGAGATGCACAAAGGGCTGAAGCATCAGGACAGGCCGGTGTCTGTCACAGGAACACCCCGAGGGCTTCACAGCGAGCCCCTGGCACCACAGACAACATGGAATTCCATGGCATTTACTGCTCCATCCATCCTCCCAACACCCCCTGTGCTCTGGTGAGCCCTCACACCACATGATGTTGCACAACACGATTTATAATCACACAGAATCGCAGAATGTCAGGGGTCGGAAGGGACCTCGAAAGCTCATCCANGTTGTCAGCGAGAAGAGCCTGGCTCCATCCTCCTGACACTCCCCCTTTCCATATTGATGACTGAGGTCACCCCTCAGTCTCTTCCAAGCTCCAGAGCCCCAGCTCCCTCAGCCTCTCCTCATAATGAAACCACTATCATATTTTTACAGCACTTTGCTTCTTTTGTTCTACAGATCAGCCCCAGGTTTGGTGTGAAAGACTTTTCTTAGGAAGAAATGCGGGAAATTTCACCAGGTGTAGACTTGATGATCAATATTTTTTGTCACCACCGTCTCATTCCCCTGCGCTGGGCAGCAGATACGAAGAACACAACTTCCGTGGAGTCTAAGTAAGTTTTAGGGTTCTTCAAATTCCCTAGAAACCCTTAATTACCCATTTTGTTTAGAAACTGACATGGAAAAATAAAACATAGTCCATGAAAATGGCAACTTGTGCAATAGCAAGTCACTTGTGCTTTGCATTTGAATTTGAGAGAGCCTCGTTCTTCTGTTTTATTAAAAACATCTTTTTATATGTTGGGTTATCTGAGAAGACTGGTTTGACAATAGGAATATGGTCAGCTTTTACCTCATTACAGGAGTAATTTGAGTTCATTTAATGCCTTGCTTGAGCTTAATTTGCCTCCTTTGGAATTACTGCCATTTTTCTGATCAATTCAGATGTGCCCCGTCCTTTGGGCAAGTCAATACTCGTGAAAATCAAGCCTATCGGGAAAGAAAGGGGCATTCAGAGCAACTGCAGAGCCAGCCCCAAAATACACTCTGGGAATTAATGAGCCATAAGGAGGAAGGCGTATTAACAACCAACCACATCAAGGAGTCCTTTTCTTTCTCCTCTTAGCTGGATATATTGGATTAAAAGCCGCTATGACTGACTCACAGCTGCAGAAGTTTTGCATGCTTGCGTCCCGCTTGTCGGGCAGGAGGACGGCAATAATTGAGAGAGCGAGATGTCGCGGTGAAAAGGATCTAATTTGTTTTGCTGGCAGCGCAGGGCGGTTCACACTGTATGTTTTACACATTCCCTATTAGTGACAGCAGGACTTTCCAGTTTGAACTTGTGAACCCATTTGTTGAGGCTGTTGAGACAGGAAAACTACAACTACACAAGCAATGTTCAAACTTTTATTTCAAACTTTTGCAATTAGTTACTGATTGATACGGAGAAAACCCCCCAGCAGTTTCTTCTCTTTATAGTAACACGATAATACTGCAGCTTTACAGTAATCAGAACCCTGTCTCTAAAATATGTCTGCGTAACTGCAAGCAATTAAAAAAAGAGGCTAAGTTTTGATATTGTTGACTTATTTCGGAACTATAGTTTGCCCTCATGATTTCAAATTCTATTGCGGTAAAAATTTCCAGCTATGTGGACCCATCATGTGCTGTCATCAACATATAAAATACACCGTTAAACTTCATGTGGTTCTCAGTCCCATGACCACAAATTATAGCAGTGAAGAAGAACATGTGGAAGAGTGAAATAGGTAGAAGAGTCACACAATGAATACTAAGTCAAAGCTGTGGAAGGGAAAATGAAGCGCCTTCATTTTCAAACAAGGTCATTCCTGCCAAAGACACCAGTGAAATGGTTCATCAGAATAAAGACGAGGCTTTTCTGATTCATATTTGAAAGATTTGGGTTTTTTTAATCAATCTGCACGAACAAGACTTCACTTTGTTTAAAATATTTGTTACAAACTGCTTCGCTCAAGTTGGCTTTCCCCTTTCAGTTGTTTTAAAAATGAGAATTATTTCAGCTGGGCACAAACAATTTCACAGGCAACCACCCATCCCAGCAAAGAAGTTTGTTGGTTTTTTTTTAATTATGATTATTATTTTGTTGTGCTTTTTTAAGCACTCTGTGTGCCATGGAGCGAGCTCTGAGAAAACACGCACATCTGCACAGTAAAATCGTTTTCCTGTCTGGTTGGGGCTTTATACCGATCTCAAGCAACGACTGTTTCTGTTGTGCGGGTTTGTTTTTTGACACTTGCCTGCTGTGTCTATTAAGATGTGAACAAGCAGTAAGTGTGGAGGAAAAAAAAAAAAACAAGGCACACACCAGTACCGGAAACCACTGGGCAGAACAGAAATCATGTATAATACAAGAAAACTTTCAAATATCTTTGGCCTTTTGCTTGTTTCTGAGAGGCACTTGCAAAAAGAAAAAAGTCCAGATTAAGAGGTCCAGACACCCAAGAGGCACCGGTGCATCTCAAACTCACACTAAAAAAGGTATAAAGATGTCTTCCTGCAAGCTGCATGGCCTGTACAGAAATCAATAAATAACACATAAATCTTAATGGTTTCCTGACAGATCCTTTTAAAAATCAGACACTTGTCCCCATGTTCCATAAAGAACTAGAAATACTTAAAGGATTAAAACAATTTTTTTCTTTTTTCTTTTTAACACAATATTTAGGAAGTAAAATTCAAACAGACAGTTTGATTTCGTTGCTAACCAGTTCCACAGTGAATCCAGTGGCACAGAAAAGGGTATATTTAAGTGCCTATAAACCAAAATTTGGCAATATTTGCGCAACAAAATCCTAGCCCAGACATTTTAGCTTTTAACTAGAACAGTGGGGCACAACACTAGTTTCAGATTTCTTCCTTTCAACTCCAGAGAATGAAAACTCTGATTTTTTTGTACATAGTGAAGGCAATTGGTTCCTGTCCCTCCCACCTTCTCCCTCCATACATTATACAAAGTGAGGAAAACAGAAGGAGTACTTCCCCCCAAGAAAAGCAGTTGTAACTCAGCCAGAATCGGGACAAACCAATTTCTATAGCCCCGTTTGCAAATTAAACAACTTGAGAAGGGAAAAACCTTATTGAAGAGCACGTGAACAACTGCTGACCTAAACCACGGACGGGCAAGACAACGCTATAAAGCTTATATAAAATGTACTCTGTAACTCCTACAGCCCAAGTTTACTATTAACTGTCCCGAGATAACTATCTACTGTGTTTTTACCCTTTTTTTTGTTGTTGGCAAGACCCGTTCTCACCAGCGAGCACCCAGGGAGGTGCTCGGGCAGCAAAAGGCAAGCGGGGAGTGGTTTCTCTTCATTTTCCTTTTGTCCTGCAAAGGTTTCTCCTCCGCTTCCCCCTCGCCACACTAAAATCCACGGAATAACGGCGAGCAGGCAATTCAGCAGCAATTGCAAAGCTGTTTGGGGTGGCAGGAGATGTGTGTTCTCAAAGCGAAAAGGAGCGTCGTTGTGTCACACAAAGGAGTTTACAACCTGCTTCTCCTTCAGCTCTCGGTGCCCCAGGAAAGCGGCAGCACAATGGAATATATAAGACGGTGCTGGACAGAGTGAAGGAACGAATGGAAGACAACAATTCCTGAAAAGAATCGGAGGTTTCTGCAGTGAAGCACCACAGCTGGGATACGTGATTCCATGCTAAACCATTTCTCAGATTCACACCCATCACGTTACAGGTCTGGTTTCGGGGGACACCGCGCTACCCCACAGCTGCCTTCACATCTTAGTGGCAATGACGAGATGTGTTGGTCCCTCCAGGACACGGCAGCAGAGGTTTGTAGTTCCAGAAGTAGAGAGTTTGCTGTCATCCCACCCTGGGAATCCACAGGCACAGAGCAGCCTCTGCGACGCCGTGTGTGTCCGACAGAGTCCCTGTCACCTCGGCCTGGTGCCTCTGTGTCTGGTGGGTGCAGGCAGTGGGGAATAAAAGGTGCGACGATATTAAAAATATACCTTCGACATCCTTGGCCTGGCCTGGGACAGGCCGCCATGTGTCAGAAGATGAAGTGCTCAAAATTTAAAAGAATAATCCAAGGCACGTGCTTGAACACGGACAACGTGCAAAAGAGCTGCCAGCTGTGCTGGAAGAAAGAGGAATCTGCTCACTCCTCTTGGATAAGCACTAAACAGAAGACAGTTCACGATCATGTAGAAAACAAAACCAAACCAAACAAACAGTGACAACTGGTTTAGGAAAAAATGATGCTGACAGTAATAAAAGGAAAGCACTGCTAGAGCCACGGCAGACGGGCAGTCGGGGTGTTTAACAGCAAGCCCAGCCCGGCGGCGTTGTCTCTTTTATGTTAATATAATCCCCACTCCCAGCAGCAGAGGAACTTCCATCACCCGTGGATGAAGACATCATCTTTTCAATAAGGACTCTAGAAGACAAACACATGTGAGTTTGTTTTGTGTTTTTTATTACTATTTTTTTTTAAACAAGCATTGGGCCACACAGCTTTTCAGCAGTATGAAAAAGAAACTGCAATTAATTTCAGAAGGACACAAAACTCCAGGATTTTGATGACTAAACGATCGGGGTAAGGAACCTCGCACCACTGACAACAGCATCACTGCTATGAAGACTCTGCAGTGACCGGATCACTCCCAGTGCCTCCTGCAACCGCCTCACCCCGCATCCAGTTTGGGACTGGGACACAGCAAACTGGCTTCCCAGGTACTGACTGCCCAACCTCAAGATCAGGTGTGAATATCCAGTCTAACGCCTTTCAGAAAAGGTCAAATTCTCCATCAAAGGACTGGTGCGTCACAAAAAAATTTCTAATACTTTTGCACGAGAAGTCCCGTCCTCCTGGTAGAGGCTAACGATGAAAAAACATCCCTGGTATTGTTCAAAGAATTTTCTGTTTCCAAAAGCATGTCAGAGCTTAATCAAGGAGAGAAAAAAAACTTCTGACCTTTCAGAATTCAGTTTCCCTTCAGGAGATTTACTTGCCTGTTATTGCTGCTATTTGTTACTTACTGACAGCATGTCCCCTCACCCCAAAGGCGGCCAGGCCTGAAAGAGGGAATTAACCCTTAGATCTACCATCAGTCCTTGGACCTACCTCATGGACTCGTTAATATTCTTGTTTTCCTTCACCGACGTCTCCACCCAACCAGAAAAGCCATTTTCTTTGCTGAACCGATCCACTTCGTCTCTCGTCACTGCCCACGGGGAAAGGTCGCACTGCAAAGCGAGAAATCAGTCATTTTAAGGTTAGCCTTTTAATTTTTAAGCTGGGAAGGGAATTCTCCCCCTGCCTGTGTGCAGGCAACAGGCTCAGCCCTTCACATCTCCCCAGATCACAAGAAGACAGAGTTCTCAGGGCAAGGTTCTTAACGGGATGTTGCAAGCGGCAATGGATTTATCTCATCTGAGATACCGACACACCTCAGTCAAACACGCACGGAATGGAGGTTCATCTGGCGCGGGACAAGAAAGCATTGTCACTCAGCCAAAATTCCCCAAATTTGCAAAATTCACCCAGAGGGAACATTCCTGGTGCGGTGCCGCTGTGGCTGATGCCAACGGGACGGATGAAGAGGCAGTAAAAAGGACAGAAGACACAAAACCTGTCCCATGAGAGCTTGTGTTAGTGTGACCGCAGCACAGCAGCGCAGGATTCCCTAACGGTGCCTTAAAGCAGCTATCGGGGCACAGCGATATTTGTGAAGAGGAGAAGAAAAACCGCTCTTCTGCCCACCCACCACGTTTGTGAGCCATCTCCAGTTTTAGGCTCTCTCCAACCAGGCAAGTCTCAAACTGAATTTGGAAAGGGCTGCGGAGCCAGCGTTGGCACGCGAAGAATGGAAAGGTAGTTATGAAGTGAAAAAAAAGAAATCATTAAACGACAGCAATGATTCTACAGGGTGCAACTTGACACTGCGTCCGAATGAAAACCTGACCTCCCTCTGGCAGCGCAGAACAGAAGCTTTACCTGCAGCGTCTTACACAACCTTCCCAAGCTACCGCAAATTACAGACCAAAAGAGAAAAACAATAAAGCTTTATAACCCAGGAGCTATAGAGCTCGAGCTCCGACAGCCCAAGGCTGCATCCTCAGCCAGAGCAGTTGCTAACATCTTAGTGCCGCCCATGGATTAAATCCCACCAGCGCCCTAGTTAAAGAGAAGGATCCTTGCTAGAGAAAGAAAATTCAAGACGAGTTAAGAAAAGGATAAAAAAGACCACAGGCTGTGAGACAACCCGGGGCAAAACTTATTGCTAAAGGGGTCTTGTTGCGTTTTGCACACTCGTGTGCACACACGTGGGAGCTGCTCACTTTGTTGGCCAGCAGCAGGCAGGGCACGGGGCTCCCGTCCGGCAGCACCAGCTTGCTGTCCAGATCCTGCTTCCACTTCTGGCTGTTGCTGAACGTGCTGACGTTGGTCACGTCGAACATGATCACGCAGGCTGAGGCATCCCTGTAGTACAGCCGGGTCATGGATGTGAAGCGTTCTTGCCCTTTGGAAAAAGAAAAAAAAAACATCTCAGAGTGACCATTTTCAGATTTGTTCAGGCAAGGAAGAATTTTTCAGCTGACACCAACGATCTCCATGAGGAAATACAGCGAGACGCGTCCTGCCTGGGATTCCTCAGCAACAGAACTGGGACAAACTGGGGAGCTCTTCATCCTGACCCACGCACTCAGATGTCCCAGAAATACCCGCATTACTATTTAAATTCAGCCCCGACCACACGTTCACACCCCTGAGCAGAATCCCACTTGCAGAAGGGTCCCTGCTCCGGCAGCACCTGTCACAGAGCAGGATCCCCAAGAGAAAAACTGGAGACTAAACACAAAAAGCATCACAGCTCATGTATGCCGCTATTACTGTTCACACCTTTGGGCCTGCCTGTACCACCTGAACTGCATCCCTGGGTCACTCGGCCGTGCTGCTGTGTGGTTCAGTGGCAGCTGTGCAGATGGGACGCAGCACAGAGCGTCCCCACGGCATCGCAGCGGTGACAACCAGTGGTCCCCACACCGCAGAGATTTCACCATGGGCTCCCATGCAGCGGTTCCGTTTATCAAACAGGTGTTTCGCTCTGAAGCCATCGGGATCTGAGCTCTGGGAGTTACCTCGAGCATCTTCCACCGGGGTGGAAGGTGATGCCGTGGGGACCGTCGCTGTGACCGTCCCCTTCTGCTCGGGGCGTGACCTGTGCGGCCGCTCTGCTTTCCGAACCTTAAACGCCTTTTCGGGGCTGAAATCAGAATCAGTTTCTTGCTGCAATCCTCTTGCTGCAAACTTCTCCTTCCTGTTTTCTTTTTGAGGGTTCCAGGCGCACGCAGCTGAGAAGCGAAACTGGAGGAAACCATAACCCTGTTTTCCTCCCCACGCCAGACCCAGAGGTGCAGTTTCAGAGACGCCACCGCACCGACCTGTCCTCGGAATTCTGCTGCTGGGGGGATGCAGGAGCCGCCTGTTTCCCCATCACCTCTGCTCTGCCTTTGAAATCGAAAAGAAAGGCTCGATAGGATTTACAGCCTGCGCTGTCATCGCCTTTGCAGGTGGGCTTTTGATTAAATATTTAAATGAGCGCTGCAAACTAGGGATGGCGCTGCAAACCAGAGCAGTCCTGCCCCTTGAATCGACAGGCTTTGAAATATTTATTTTTGTAGCAGACTCCTATTGAAAGAAAGGAAAAATAAAAAAGGAAAGGCCAAGCCATTGAGACCTTTCAGTGCTGGTTTGTGTTAACATACCTGCGATGTCCCAGAGCTGCAGTCGGACTGTCTCTGATTCCGACCACTGGACCACCTTCAGGGCAAAATCCACTGCAGAATCCCCAGAAAAGAAAATAAACCTATTTAGTGCCATTCTGCACCCTGGGGCTTGTTCCTGTGCAGCCTCTCACCATTTCCCACCACACGGAATAATAAAATAAAAACCAGAACATGAAAAATAATTTAAAAACATAAATTAAGAAATATCTGCATCTCTTATGCCAGGAGTGACAGTGGGGTTGCAGCCCCAGGGGGACGTGGCCCTTCAGTGTTTTCAACTCCTAATTCATCCCCTCTTTATTCATAAGATTTAAGCAGCCGTGCCCGGCCCCCACTATTCTGGGTCCTCGGGGAGATTTACCGGGTCAAGCCTCAGCACCTCCCACTCCTTGGAGTTTATTCATTTACACTGACGTTTAAGAAAGAAAAAAAAAAACGGTTCCGTTTAAACTCATTCCCAGCCTCCTTGTTCCAAACTTCTGTTTCCCCATCATCTTTGCAGATGCAGATGCAGATTTTACACCACCACTGACGCTTTAGCAGTGGGTTCATGCTGTTAAATGTCAACCCCCCCCTCGCGGTGTTCTCGTTTTTGCTGGAAGGAGCGGAGGTTGAGACTCTCCAGGTTAGGAGTCCTGGCTGTCCCCAGGAGCGATGGGACACCCCCAGCCCTGAAGAGTGACGAGGGTCCCGGGTTTGTCCCACCGAACAGCGGCTGCTCCAGCACCCGCGCCCGGAGCTGCAAACCCCGGAACGCACCCCCGGGCGCTTGTTCCTTGTACAGATTCTCCCTCCTATATTGCAGGGACGGAGGGCGCCAAGTTTCCCATCGCAGCTTGCGAGCAAGGGGGGGCTTTATAGTAATTAACGCCATAGTTTTGCAGTCATTAACGCAATAGTTACGGGGTGTTTCGAGCTGCGGGAGCTTCGCACCGGCGGACAAACCGCAGCCCAGCGCTGGCTTTGCAAACCCGCCCACAGCCCCGGTAGCGAGAAAGCGGCAGCACCGGCGCTCCTGACCCGCGGTACCGCCCCCCCGGGCCCCCCTCACCTCCCACCGTGGACTTGTAGTGCCGGTTGAAGCTGTCGTTGGCGTAGCGCTGCACCAGCGAGGTTTTGCCCACCGTGGCGTCCCCGACCACCAGCACCTTGAACATGCGATCGCGCTGCCCCATCCCGGACACGTGACGGGACACGTGACAGCGGCGGCGGAACCGCCGCCCGAAACGGGAAAACGGGCCTGACGGGACCGGGGTTCGGGACCCGGGAGCGGCCCCGGCCCCGCTGAACCCCAACACACTGCTCCGAGCACCAGTGCACCCACAGACCCTGCCCTCTGCACCCCCAGGCCCTGATCCAAGCACCAATGCACTCACAGACCCTGCCCTCTGCACCCCCAGGCTTTGCCCTCTGCACCCCTGGACCCTGTCCTGAGCACCCATGCACCCACAGCCCCTGCTCCACGCACCAGTGCACCCCCAGCCCCTCACCCAAGCACCAATGCAGCCACAGACCCTGACCCAAGCACCCCCGGGCTCTGCCCTCTGCACTCCTGCATTCCCAGGCTCTGCCTTCTGCATCCCTGCCCCTGCCCCGTGCCCCCCTGGACCCTGTCCTGAGCACCCATGCACCCACAGACCCTGCTCCACGCACCAGTGCACCCCCAGCCCCTCACCCAAGCACCAATGCAGCCACAGACCCTGACCAAAACACCTCTAGGCTCTGCCCTCTGCAACCCTGCATCCACGAGCTCTGCCCCCTGAGCCCCCAGACCCTGTCCTAAGCACCAATGCACTCCCAGACCCTGCCCTCTGCACCCCCAGGCTCTGCCCTCTGCAAGCCTGCATCCCCAGACCCTGTCCCATACACCCCTGAATCCCCAGACCCTGTCCCAAGCACCAATGCACCCCCAGACCCTGCCCCGAGCACCCCTGGGCTCTGCTCTCTGCACCCCTGCATCCCTGGGCTCTGCCTTCTGCATCCCTGGACCCTGTCCCATGCACCCCTGAACCCCCAGACCCTGCCCTCTGCACCCCCGGACCCTGCCCTGTGCACCCCTGAACCCCCAGGCCCTGCCCTGAGCACCCCCAGGCTCTGCCCTCTGCACTCCTGCATTCCCGGGCTCTGCCTTCTGCATCCCTGGACCCTGCCCCATGCACCCCTGAACCCCCAGACCCTGCTTCAAGCACCAGTGCACCCCCAGACCCTGCCCTCTATACCCCCAGGCTTTGCCTTCTGCACCCCTAGGCCCTGCCCCATGCACCCCTGAACCCCCATACCCTGCTCCAACCACCCCCAGACCCTGCCCTATGCACCCCTGGGCTCTGGCCCATACACCCCCAGCCCCTGCCCCAAGCACCCCTGCACCCCCGGATCCTGCACCTCAGGGCTTTGCCCTCCGCACCCCCAGCCCCATGCACCCCTGCACCGCCGGGCTCTGCACCCCCAGACCCTTTGCAACGAGAAAACAAATAAGGAGAATCCACAACACATATACGTGTACATATTTTTAATGCGGTGCTACCCAGTTGCTGGGATTCCTTCAAGGTCAAGTTGATGCCAAGATGTTTCTCTTCCTAACACGCAGCAGTAGCTTCCCCCATCACTCCTTCCTCCAACCAGAAAAGGCATTGCTGGGACTTGGCTTTAGGACTCAGCTTTAGGACTTCAGTTTCAGCATAAGCCAAAATAAACTGCAAAAATCCGAGAGACACCTTTAAGCAAGCAGAGGAGGGGGAAGGAAAAACACCACAGGCCACATAAATAAAGTTCATCTTTATTTAACCAAATATAATTTATCAGTTAAGTTGACATCTGTCAATTCAGTTATAGGAGCTATAAATAATTAAGACAGTCATTTTCCTTTAATAAAAAGAGTAAACCAGTATTTTTGATTTGCAGTCAGCTGTAGAGTAGGCATGCATTTGAGTGCAACTGGTGGGGAAGGTTTTTGACCAGCAATATTCTTCAGTTTTAAATCAGAGTCTTCCCTGACCGGCTCCCCACACATCTTAGACCCTATACAAACATCTGGACACCCCCAGCCCAGCAGCGCGACAGCTCTCGGCCACCTCCGGTCTCTCCATCTTACAGGAGACCACGAGCGGTAGATTCTTCACCTGGAGAATCTTTTCTTGGGGAACTAAATAGTGATATGACACCTAAAAGACCAGGAGAGTTTCTCATATATTTTTATATATATATATATATATATATAAATAAAAGCTTAAGTGTTAATGGGAGGAAGTCTCAGATCTGATCTTCAGCATTAGGCAAAGAAATGAGGTGAGCAGCAGAAAATACTCCAGAAGTCCCCAGGCAGACACTTGGGTACAGGAGGGGCTGAGGGTTGGTTTGTTGGTTTATTTTTGGGTTGTTTTTTTTTTTGAACAGAATTTTGGCCAAATGAGCTGTGTGAGAAGTCACATCACCGGCGTGGAGAGCACGAGGTTCAGAGATGGGGAAGGGGAAAGCGAGGCTGAATGTTAATGTTAGGGAGGGAGAAAGGGGAAAACGGTCTCAAAAATAGGTCACCTGCTCTTCTGAGGGTCTGAGCGAGCAACGTGGGCAAGATCCCAGCTCTGCCTCCCGAACACGGCCGAGGCAGCAGAGCTCAGACACCCACAGGAGCAGGAAAGGATTGTTCTGCAGCTTCAGAGAGGTCCTGAGCCGGCAAGAGCCCAACCGCCCTTTGGTTCGGACACGTCTGCTCTGCGGCTTTCCAGAACTGGTTGCTCACTCGCTAATCCTGACCTCCCTTTCCAACATGCTCGTCTCCGGAGTAAGGACCAGCTCTGCAACCCGACCTCCAGGTTGGGACAATGCTTGATCCCAGACTTTGATCTTGACCCAGACAGGTGCCTTAGCTTTGTTTTCTGGGGGGAGGCAGGAGCTGTTCCTAACGAATCACTCCTGACCTAAATATCAAGACTGTCTGCACTTAGGCAGGGCTTTGTAGAGCTCAGCTAGTTCTGGCCTAGCACTGAACAAGCTCCCCAGGGAGGCATCACAGCCCCAAGCCTGTCAATATTAAGAATCAATTGGCCAATGTCCTCAGACACATGGTGCGAGTTTTGGGGTCGTCCCACGCAGGGACAGGAGTTGGACTCGGGGTCCCTTCCAGCTCAGGACATTCTATGAGACCCGAGCTCACCCCCCGTCCCTGCGGGCACACGGGAACGGGTGTTTTGGCACAGAGGACCCACCTTTGCTAATCCCTCTCGTGTGCTTTGGAGCTTTGTAACCTCATCTGGGGGTTCCTGCTCCGGCGGGGGGGTTGGACTGGATGAGCTTTCGAGGTCCCTTCCAACCCCTGACATTCCGGGATTCCGAGAGCTGAGGAGACAGCAGACAGCCCAAACCCTCAACCTCAAAGCTGTACTTTGCTAGAAGGTGCCTGTTCAGTAAAATAAACCTGAACCGTAATTCCAGTATTTAAAACACTTATGAAGCAAAAAAAGCAGCTCTAGTGACCGGAACCAGCTCCCTGCGCGATCTGACTGATCAGTGTCTTCACTATAACCTCGGTTCAGACCCAACTACTACGGAATTGCACTTGGTGATTGTCTCGTTACACTTATTTTTTTTTTTTTTTTGTCCTTCCTAAAACTAGATTTACTTTCTGTACAAACTCGGCTTGAAATATAAACCATATAAAGTTCCCATTGAAAATAATGAGAATCCAGTATCAAAGATGAAGTCTTCAAGAGAGACAGGGTGTGGGGAGGAAGCCAAGGAGAGCGAGGGTGGAGGAAATGAAACACCGACAACAAAATGAGAGGAGGAGGAGAGCCGTGATAACGGGGGCAGCAGGAGGAGTTAGTCTCCCACATCCGAGTCCCGGTCACCGATGTGCCAGAGCACGTAAAAGCTGAAAGCGAGAAGACCCGTTCCAAACAGGTCCCCCAGCGCTGTCAAGTACGGGATGCAGTAGTTGTCAGGGTCGAGGTCCCTGCTCCAGATCCAGTGCACCATCCAGTCAGCAACGTACAGGAGGATGAGAACCTGGGATGTGGGAAGGAAAGAGCCGCATCAGCCACAAATCCCGAGCTCTGCAGCCCCGGCCTGAGGACGGAGCTGGGGGCCGGGCAGAGCCACCGCTCCCCAGGCAACAAAAACAGCACCAAGAGGAATTTGGGGAGTTTCAGAGTGCTCCCAGGCACCCAAATCTGTGTCCTTAACAGCCTCTGCCCGAACATTCTTTAGCTTCACATGTCACCATCAAATTTAGGCTTAGAAGGGAGAACGCTGCCACACAAACACCAAAAGGTGTAAATTTTGCTTCTCGATTTTTAGATCTAAGCAGAACAAGCTCGAAGAGATAGGGGGCAAAGAGGGGACTTGGAAGCACGCAGGATGCTCGGGAAGGGACAGCAAGGTCCGGCTTCCGGAAATAAAAGATCAACTGCCCAGCAGCTGAAACTACCGGAGTGACGTTCTCCCCATCCACTTCAGTGCAGCGAGAGGCTCGTGTTAATATCTGAAGACGAGAAAGCCACACCGGATTCTCTCAAGCCTTAGGTCTGGGACAAGGATCTGAAGAATCCACAGGCCTGTTGCAAACAGCCCTGGTGTCCCCGGGGCTGGGAGGGGACACAGCAGAGCTCAGGACACAGCAGAGCTCAGGACACAGCGGCCAGCGCTCTCTCTTTGCCCCATTCCGAGCACCCAAGCCCGCAGCACCAGTTCACAACCTAAATTTAGCCCCCCGGCTGACAGCTCGCTGCTCCGGCCCCTGATGGATGCTCTGACTCATTTCCTCGCGCTGCCTTCGGTTGTCGGTTTTAGGAGACGCTAAAACCAGGCCCAAGCGGAGGGGGCAGCACAGCTGGGTTTAAATCGGGAGCCCCACAGTGCAGAGCGGGCAGGACAGACCACACGAGACGCGGGGGCCCTGCAAATTCCACATCCCCTTTCCTTCAGCAGCAGTTTTAGAATTGCTAAAGCGCCTTTTATATGACAGATTAACACACAAGAGGTAAACGCTCCTCTCTTTTAAGTCCCTCTGATAGCAGAAAAGACAGATTGAGAACTTGCCAAGAATGGGAGGTAAGAAAAATGGTGTGTACGGGTATCAACAAATGAGGATTTATTCAGTTTGATACCAGCTCATCTGACAAATACAACTTACTTGGTGTAACTCTCCCTAGCGCACAAATCTCTTGCTTAGGGACAGGCTGTATCGCTGCACCCTCAAGCAGCGTTTCTACAACTGAAATGGCTGGACAGGTCCCCAGTGCAGGTGACACCGCAGTGTCCCCTCCTCCCTGAGGGGTCCCAGCAGGGCTCCCGCTTACCTGCAGAAGCGCAGCCATCATGTAGAAAACGATGAAAATCAGCGTGAGCGTCGTGTGTCCGCCTTGCAAGGAGTTGATGGTGTAAAGGAAGATCAAGTGCCCAGGCACGACCAGAAGCAAGAGCACGCGAGCGGAGCGAGAATTCACATCTGCAAGGAAACCGAGACAGAGCTCAGGGTTAAGGTGGACTTGAACACACAGGAGCTCTGCGGCTTCCCCGGGGTACGAGGCGGCATGAACGTGGTTAAACCAGAAGCAGGGATCAGCACACTAGACCCTCAGACCCATGCGGCAGATTTAGGATGGAAAGCAACACCCTGAACGATGCCCAAGGACTCTTCGCACCAGCTTGGTAGGAAAGTTTAGTTCTGCCCCCAGAGCAAAAGCTGTTCCCAGCTGCCAGAAGGACTCGTGTCTGACAGCACTCAGCGCAGAGCTGTCAAGAATTCCCTGCGAACACCCAATTTCCTCGGAGCTCCGTCTGCTCCTTGGCTGGCAATCAGCTTTCTAACAGGTCACCACATCAGAGACCTCTTGCCGCTCTTCGGGGACACCCTTGGCCCAAAGGCTGCAGCCTCTTTAGGAAGCCTGGACGCTAATAATATCTGTGCTGGAAGGCACGTTTGGGCTGTGCTCTGCCACAAATAACAGAGCTGCCAGGAAGCCTCCATAAGTGAGAAGCTTTCTGCATCTGCAAAGCTTTCTCTAGCTGCAAAGCTTTCCAGAGCTGTGAAGCTTTGTGCAGCTGCAGCTCTGTGAGCCCAGCAGAGCTCCAGCAGCCCCAAGGCAGGTCTCAGTAGCCTGGACACTTTTGGAAAAGGTGGAGAAGGTGGAGGATCTACAGTATTATACACTCAGGGCATGGGACCCGTGCACCGCGCTCTCCTCATCGAGCAGGGCTGCGTCCTCCCGTACGGCAGCTTTGCAACAGGCCTGAGCGTCTCTAGAGGGCAGAGCAGACCAGAGGACCAGCCACACAGCTCCCAGCAGAATTCAGCCACCGTTTCCCGTGACAGCAGCTGCCACCGACAAGTTTAACCAGCCACCAACAAGTTTAACCAGCCACCGGCAGCAAATGCTGCTGGCACAAGTCAATACGCTAACATTTCAACACCCAGCTTGGATACCTGAGCTGAAGAAGCTGGTGCAAGGGCTGGGCCACTTGCGAGGGGCTGTTTCGGAGCTTTCTCCGGGCATCCCGCTCATGTGCAGGTACGTGGAGATGCGACTCGCCTGCACTGCCACCAGGTTGCCACCCACACCTGCAGATACGGAGAGAAGCAGTGAAACGACGTCTCCAACACCCCAAAGAGCCGTTTCCAACAGCCAGCGCATCTGGAACTGCCAGCTGCCGGAATAATGTAGGACAGTCTATTTTTGACCCGAATTCCACTTTTGCAGGATGTAAAGAGCTGAGACAAAGCGCAGCGTTCTACAGTTTCCCCTTAGTAAAACAGATGCAATTCTATTACTGCAGCTCTGACTGGAAGAAATATGTGAAACAGAAAAGCGACAAGTCAGCCACCAAAACAGATACAGGAAGTTTAAAACGATTTATTTTTTGCATGAGGCATAATGAAACTGTTGAACCCACTAGCACAGGATGCACTGGCTCAGAATTAGCTCTGTTATTGCAAGAAGTAACAAAAATAAGAGTTTCATTAGGCAAAAGGGAGTACAAAGCTTTATACCAGGAATGATTAAATTTCCTGACTCTTGAGTTGCAAATCCAAATCTTTATGTCACCAGGTGCCACAAGGCACATATTTTAGAAAATGGGGGTGTCCCACCAGCCAGGAGGAATCGGGAAATGAAGACAGTTTTTGTTGGGCCCCTGGAAAAGGTGTCTTATAGACAACAGCCTCTGGGTACAGCAGGGGAAAGGCTGGCACCAGAGGGAGCCACGCTGCCGGAAAGCTTGGGTCTAACCACCGCATCCCACCGCCAATCCAAAGGGAATTAATCAGTCTCCTTAATCTGCCCGAAATAGGCACACGGGGCGACTCCACCGTCTGCCAAGAGTCTCCAAGAGCTGCAAAGCCAGAGCGGAAAGGAACTCACCGTTAATAACCGGTGTGAAGACAGCCATCCCAGCAAAGTTTGGATTCGTGACCATTTTGTCCAAAATTAAGCCCCCGATACTGCAGAAGGAAGATTGAAGAGGTCAGTGCTGAAAGCTCATGAGGAGACACCCAGAGCACTGGGGGTTCCCTCTGCCGCAGCGTGTGCACCCAAGGGTGACACACACACCTATTCGCGCACGCCTACGGTTGTTGCGCGTGATTTCAAGCCTCAACATGTGATAGCAGAAGGCAGTTTTAGCAGGGTCTGTTCTCATCGCTGCCAAAAACCATCAAAGACTAAATCCCCTAGGGTACGGTTTACTGCAACACGGTAATCAAAAGCAATCCTGCCCTTCAGAGGGCTCCTGTGCAGAACCCTGCTAAATAGGATCTGTGTTTACTCCACGGCCATGCCAGAATCTCCCTGTGTAGCAGCTGGGACTTTGCTGGACTCCAGCAGTCAGGTGCTTAATCGCTCCTGTGCCTCGGGACATAGAAAACTGCGTCTTTGTCCATAAAACACAAAATAACCTCCCATTTACCGTCAGTCTGGGACTGTGGAAGCAGATGATGTTTGGTCCTCTCTTGTTCCACAATCTCCCAAGGGCTAAGAGGTTGAAAGGGCTGGGGGAAAGTGTTCGTTGTCTGTATGCGTTTGGGGAAGAGGAATTTCCCCGTCCCTCCCTACCTGCTAATTCCCATGGCCACGACGACCGGGTGCCAGCCGGAATACAGCACCTCCCGGGTCGCTTCGTTCTTCTTGGTGATGATGACCCAGATGGGCAGCACAGCGGCGAAGCAGACGCATACCAAAGGATTCACGTAGGCTTTGGTCTCTGAGGGAGAAATAAGCAGAAGCAAGAGATGAAGGACACGTTCCCGCTGCGGGGAGGTGAGGTGCCACTTCAGCTGAGCTCATCAAACCTGTCCGCACACTGTTGTCACCCTCCAGAGCCAGAAACTCCAGCAAACTAGAGCGGGCCACCCTCAACTCTGCAGTATTTCCTTCTCCTGGTGTACTCACAAAAGCTTTATTGACAGATCCAAGCGAGTTTCTCTTCAGTTTCTAACTGCTCGTCCCCACTTCCCGCTCTCGGGCAAGACCTCCCAGCATCGCTTCACCTTCGGCTGAACCTGCCTGAGTCACGTTCCCCGCGTCCCGGCTGCCGGGGAAGGAAGGTGGAGGGGAGGAGGAGGAAATCGAGAGCCCTACAGCTGCAGCTCTGCCCTCAGGATCCCCAGCCGGTGCTGACAGCACCAAAGATGAAATCCACAGCTGCCTTTCCCCACTGCTTTAGCCACAGTCAAGCCCCTGGCACTTGGAAGGGAGACAATCTCCCCCCTATCACTTTACCTGGTGAGAAGGAAGTATGCGGATCACTGCCAAGACTGCCTGCAGCTACAAGGCAGTAAGAAGGTCCGTTTGCTCCCCTTATCAGTTCTGACTAGGTCTCACTAACTGAGGAAGCTTCCAGGCCAGGCATCCTATACACCCCGAGAACAGGACGGGTAAAGGAAGAGGGTGAAAAGAGAGGGAGACGCAGCAGCACGTGGAAGGGCCAGGCAGAGACAAAGGCCTTTTGTTGCTCCTCACCCATCTCTTCGTACAAGCCCCAGCTGATTCCTGAAAGCAGAGCCAGGGTGACGAGATCCCCCAGGCTGGCGGCGATTGGCGTCGAGACGTTATCAGGGTTGATCCCCATCTTCCTGGATCCGACGATGACCCCGATCATAATCAAGCCTACAAAAAGAGGACGAAAACAGGATGAGGCCAAGGGGAGCCCAGGATTTCAGGAAGAATCACAGAATCATTGCAGTTGGAAGAGACCCTCAGGATCATTGAGTCCAACCATAACCCAACTCTGGCACTAAACCACGTCCCTAAGAACCTCATCTAAACACCTTTTAAACCCCTCCAGGGATGGTGACTCCACCAGTGCCCTGGGCAGCCTGTTCCAATGCCCCACAGCCCTTTCTGCGAATAATTTTTTCCTAATATTCAATCTAAACCTCCCCTGGCGCAACTTGAGGCCTGGAGAGTGTGCAAGGCTCTGTTTCTCACCCAGAACAAGGGAAGCGATGAAAGCAGTAGCCACGCTGCTGGCACAAAGCAGGACAGCATGGACAACGTTGAAGCGCCCGTTCAAGATCCATCCGAACACCACAGCTGTGATCGCGGCCAGGAAGCCAACCACAGTAGCCTGAACCTGAAAATAAAAACCATTTGGTTACCAAGAGAGAGCAAAATGGTCCCGGGCTGAGGGAAGAGGGAAACAGCACCCAGGGCATCATTTCAGGTGAATCAGCAACAGAAGGGAAACACCCGGCCTAAGTTAGAGGGCAAATACTTACGGTGAGGTGACTGTGGGACAAAAAGGTGCCATTGGACATGCAACATCGACAGCCGACAGCAAAACCCAGGCATTTAAACCTCCTGACACTTGTCAGAGTTGGGTTTGCACCAACTACCAATATTTCCACTTTTCTTTCACATCTCCTTACCTGTATCAGAGCCATGTTCCCCGTTATCATCCTCCAGAGGTCTTTGGGTGTATCCATTTGGCCAATATTAGCCTGCAAGAGGACACCGCAACATCATTAAAAACAGACAGCGTTTTGCACTTGCTAACAGCCAAACTCCTGCAAGTTTGTACTGGGAGTAGGAGGGAGTAATGACCTAAAACCCTTAGCTCTTAGAGGAAAGCAATTCAGCAGAAATGTGTGTGTCTGGGGCACAGCTCTGCGGTAACACCCGGCCTGCGACCGTCACTTGGGCCGTGCACCCCGGGGAACTAAAGCGCCTCTGCCAAGTTACTCAAGTCTTGCACTCCAGAACTGAAGCCGTTCCCAGTTTTAGCTTCGGCACCTTCTCCTTCCCAGCTGCAGGAACAGGATGACGCTCTCCTACGAGCCAGACCCGCTACAGAGGGCGTTTGGAAGGAACCGACGTCAACCGGGCCTGGCCTGATGAAAATCTCGCAAAAGCAACGCGATGCGCTTTGTCCCCGTGCGCAGTCACGCGCTGCTGCTCGTTCACCGCTGGCGCTGGAGCCGAGCCTGGCGCAGGCCCAGCTGGGTCGCGCTGCCCCTCGGGAGGGAAACGGGGCGCACGGGTTCCCAGGTCAGGTCCCCGTGTGCCCCCCGCTCCCGCACGGGCCAAGGCCAGGGCAGCAGCACGTGGGCTGGCAGCAAAAACGGCTGTTTCGGTTAAAAGCTGAGTAAACAAGGCTAATGCCACGTGGAGACCGAGCGAGGAGCGGGAAGCGGCACACAGGTCACCCGGCACCGCCACAGGAGACGCTGATCAGACCGACCGGAACAGACGGAGAGTTGCTTGAATTCCTTGGTGTACGGCCCAAAATAACCCAGCGGAATCACCGCAGGTTGCTGGTTATTGCAGAGCACGAGGGTTCTGCTCTTCCCCAACCACCTCCTAGGTCACGGAAAGAATGGACAGGCAGAGGGTATAAGCTTATATCCAATCTATCGGAAGCTGATGAACGCGAAGAGGAAACAAGTTTGTCACTATGAAAGCGTAAGGGAGCAATGTGAGGCAGTAAATGCGTGTTGGACTTACTGGCTGACAGGGCGAAACTCAAACTTAAGCTCAACAACACAGCAGCAGTTGCTGCCTCTCGGGTTTCCTCGCTGGCCTCTGTCAGGGGTGATCAACTAATCCTCCCCTTCTTGAGAGAACTATCAGCTCATTTCAACCAGCACTGAGATGCTTCTGTCTCTGGGGTGAATTTATTCCAGTCATTTAGAGGAAAGACTGGAGAAAAAAATCAACAAATTGACTGGAGTAGCACTGAGCACATCCAGCACGGGGATTCGAGCTCCATATGAAGCCTGACCTCAACATTCCAGCCACACGGCAATTAGGTTGGGATTAACATAACCCAGCTGTAGCCACTGGCAACGGGATTTTAATCCTTTAACTAATGGGAGAGTTTCGCTTCTTAATTGTGAAAGGAATCGCTGAGGTGCCTTAATGCAGCCCTAATTAGAAACCCACGGTCTGAGAATGCACCCCAGGCTGGTTCCAGTGGGCCGGGGGGGGGGCTCCCTCTGCACACCCGCACGTGGGTCCCTGCGCTGATGGAAGAGCAGAGCAAGGGGAAGAAAAACCAAGAGAAAAACCCAGGAGGTTGTCCTGTCGCACCACGCACAGCTCTGAGCACCAGCTGTGCCAGTTCCTGCTGCAGCCGCCGGAGAACACAGGGGAAAGTTTTGCGTTCCCGCGACTTTCTGCACGGCGGTGTTTCTCTGCCAAACCTGCCCCAGTGTCGCTCCAGTCCAGCCCCATAAGGGAAGAGGATGGAGAAAACGGAGGCGGCGGAAACACCGTCCTGAGCTGAGCGCTCGCAAAGGACAAGCTGGCCAAGGCCGAGCGGGAGAACGGCCCGTGTCTGGGACAGCGAGGATCCCGATACACTCCAAACAATGGAGAGCGAAGAAAACAAAGGGATTTGTTTCTGAGAACGGAGGGGCAAACAAAGCTCGGCCTCTCGGCCTGGCCCTGCAAGCCCTGGCACTGGAGCACGGCTGGCGCAGGGGCAGCACGAAGCTTCTCGGCAGCGCGGGGATGCAGCCCCAGCCCAGCGTTAGCCCGGTAAGGCTGGCTCGGCCCTTCCCGGCGCAGCTCAGTGCTCGGCTCCTTCGGAAATCAGAGAGCGAGGCCTGGACCCCGGAACCCCGTGGCCGGCAGGAACGGGCAGGCAGGGGCTGGCGAGCAGAGGCCAAGCCAAGGGCCAGCCCGGGGAAGCACCGTTCGCCTTCCCGCTCCCCGGGGACAATCGCGGGCTCTCTGGAACGCGACGCTCGTGTGCCGCAGGTTCAGCGACCTGAGAGTGAGAGCAGTGACCCCTCGGGAGCTGCTGCAGGAGGGACAGGAGGGGCTGCAGGGGACAAAGAAAGATGAGCAGCTCGGAACGTTGGCTCTGCTGCCATCCAGGAACGCGCCCAAAAACCTCAGTGGCCAACAAGAAACTACGGAAGAGCAGAGAGTCACAGCCGGCATCACCTCACTGCTCAGGATGGAAGAACGAGAGCAGACACAGGAGAGTGGATACGCAGAGACCTTTTCAACACTCTCTCCTGCAGCAACCAGCACGGGGATGCTGCGGGGAAGGCAGGTGCTGCACCACCCAGGAATTCTCCATCCCTGCATCCCAGCGAGCACCTTTCTGAGCAGCTCCCGCAGGCCCATCAGCTCCTCTGCGCTGTCAAGGCTCTCGCTGCAAGGGCTCTTCTCCCAGCGATTCACAGCACAGAGCTAAAAGCTCGGCAGCAGGCAGCTGACACTTTGCGGATCTAAGATTCAAAGCTACGCGTATTCCCACTGTGGGAAACGGAGAAACATCAGGCAGTCACTCGCTGTCACGCTCAAGCAGAAGATGTTCTGCAGAAGGACGGAGCGTTATCGTCCGCACTAGAGAGGGTGTCAGTCTCTCCGCAGCGCCGCTCAGCTACACAGACAGACTGCTGTGTTACAGAAGCACTGAAACACAAAGCAACTCATTTACAGCTGGACTAACCCAGCGTCCTGAGGAGCGAACAGAGCCTGCCCCCGTCGCTCACAGGGAGCTCACTGTTTTGTAGGGATCGGACTGAATTCAAGCAGGAGGAACGCCTGGCCATGCCTCTCCATCAACTTCAAGAGGCTGTCAATCCACCTTCCAGCTTTCACCGCGAAGTCCCCTGCGTTTTACCCTTTGCCGTACCATTCTCCCCAGGCTCTTTCATCTCCCAGCCCTCCTGAACCTGGCTTGTTTTAGCCTGTGCTCGGCTTCCTAGTGAAGAAAATTGGATGGAAGCACCCCACATATTAAACTGCACCGTGTCTCCAGGCCCACGAGCAGCCATAATGAAGAAGAAAACTGTCAGCAAAGCTTAAGGACTATTAAACCCACAAATCTGCTCAGTCCGGTGGGACTCCCTCCCAGCTCCCTGGATACTCACAGCTGTCGACAGGCGAGACGCCAGAGTCATCTCCAGGTTCCCCTTCAGGCCCAGCAACGCAGGTACCAAGATAAATATCTCAGTCACGTATTTGAAGACGTCCCAGTGCTGCAAGATTAAACAAACAAGACCATTAAGGAATAATTGTGTCTGGCAGAAACCTTTGCTTTGGACTGAGTGTTTTACTTATCACGTACTCATCCCTTTACATCCTGGCACTGCCCATGTACGGCCCTGAGCAGACAACTCTCCTTCTGCCGCCACGCTCTGAATTTTGGAGCAATTTTACTGTTTTTTGACATTCGTGTAGTAGCGACAACATGTTCCTGCTAAGCTTAAAAAACCAGATCTCAGCCTGCAACTTTCAGTTAAAAATCCCCCAAAGATTAACCGCTGGCAGAATGTTTATGCACGCAGAGGCCAAAATAGGGAAAGATGAAGAGACTTTGCCCAATACTTGCAGGTTTTGGCAGAACCAAGTACTGGGGTTGGGTCAGTCTCAGCTGAGAGCCATTCCCTACATGTGTGTCTTACAAATCCATTTCAGACCAGGGGATTGCTGCTCCTGACCCTGCCACCTCCAAAAAGCAGCCCCCACAGCCTCCGTTCCCCCTACTTCACCTGGCAACTTCATTACTCAGTTATTTACTAATTACTTTGGCTCCAGAATCGAGTCAGCCCACTGGGGCACGAGGCAGAAGAGGCAGCCATGGTTATTTAGGAAAAAAAACAGAGTAATTGCAGGGTAAGCAGCCTTAAACAAGAGCAACTGGCTTCTGTGAAAACACAAAACCACCCCAAAAACCTCACAACCACATTTAAAAAACAAACAAAACCCTGCAAGCTACACAAACCTCACGGCCCCATTTCTTATTTCCGTGAGTGCTTTGCAAGCAAGCCCTGCGTCCAAAATAGCCCCACTTCCCACGTTGCCCGTCTGCCGTACTCCTCAAAGGACACGGGCACGGCCGGAATCGCATTCTCACGAGCCGAACACGTTGAGGGTCACGGCTCTTGCACTTTTCTTCCTGCAAATTTTACCTGCGATAGGCTCCATCTCTCGCAGCGTCAGAGCACCAGGCTAATTAGCCAACAGGACAGGTATTTCTTCCTAGAGCAAGAAACTTTATCAGCCAACGCCTAAGAGCAAACACAAGTCGCTCTACCTGCGTGACTAATCCCTTCCCGTGGGGCAGAACTTCGGGTATTTTTATTTTTCCACCCTCCGTGCTGCTCGCTTGCAGCACCGCACTGACTGATCCCAGTTTCCTCTGCTGGGTCCTCCGCAACACCACTCACTTGAAAAACCATTTGAGAGAAAACGGTGCTCACAGGGGTGCTTGAGATGGATGAACTGGGACCATTTTTTCCTCAAAGACTGTTTCCCAGTTGATAAAATCCCAGCTTGGTAAGACAAGCTCACTGTGCTCTGCGGGTGCACAGAAACAAGCTGCTCAGTTATTTCAGCCACAACCCTCTTTCTGCTCAAGGACACGGCTCCTGAGGATCCCCAGTTTCCAGACTGTCCTGATGGAATGAACATCCATCTCCCAGCCGCAAAACCTTAGGAAACCACCGTGGTCCCCGCTCCGACCACCCCAAGGACTTGGGAGCCCTTTCCACAGCAGCCAGAGGTGCTTGAGAAGGGACAACGTGAGCAGAGGGACATCCCAGCTCGGTGCTCGCTGCTGGGCAGGGCACAGCACCCCTCCCAAACCCTTCACCCAACGCAGCGGCACATCAGCCAGCACTTCCTTTAAGGTCACGTCCAGGAACAGGCGAGCTCGGCTCTCCTCGGTCTATTTTTAGGCAGGCATTACGATTATCTATCTGCTCGTCGTCCGGCCGAATCCCCCGCCGCGACTTCCCTCGGTAGTATCTAGAACTCAATCAGCAAGTGACACGCTC
This sequence comes from Pampusana beccarii, assembly GCA_013399365.1. Lineage (NCBI taxonomy): Eukaryota > Metazoa > Chordata > Aves > Columbiformes > Columbidae > Pampusana > Pampusana beccarii. Next base: position 521,689 of record VWYH01007986.1, read on the forward strand.
CCGCTTCCCCGCGGGACGAGCTGGGTGTCACCAGCGTTGCTTCACGAAAGGAACGCCGTCATTCCTCAGCCCACGGGCTGGAAGTTGCTGCGCAAAAGTTTCCTGGCTCGTTTCGCCTCCAGAGACCGCAGGGGCAGGACCAGGCAACGGCTCTGCACAACTTCCCTCACCTTATCCCAACCCCGGCTTTGTAAATTAACCTTTAAAGGCGGCTGCGCTGCAAACCAGTGCCAGCAGCTGGAACTGGAGCCGGCGCCAGCAGCTCCCTGAGCAGGACAGGGGTGTTCCTTGAGAAAGGCAAAAAACAAAAGCCATCTTCAGGGAATGAAAACAAGGAGATTTCTGCGGACACCAGCAGCTCGCTCACCGCAAAGAGCAGGACCCATGGGCTCCTGCCAGCTTTCTTAATATAAGATGTTATACAACGCTGGCCTACGGGCATCCAGCACATCTCGGGGCCTCCCTGGCTCCCCATAGAGATGTGTGCCCACGATGTGGCTCCCAGGGGAGAACCAGAGCGTTTGGGGGAGACGAAAAAGGGCAAGAGAAGAGGAAATATAAATTGAAGTTCAGGACATCGAGCTGTTAAAACCCCTTTACCCCTGTAACAGAAATAAGCTGTTTTTCTACCGGGCCTGCAGCCCCTCTGAACACAGATCTACCCCAACACCAGAGCCACCAGAGCTCAGAGAGAGATCGGACCCCGGCCTGATGGAGGTTCTGGAAGAAACACCAAACGCCAGGTGATGTTTTGCCGTTTCCACCAGACTCGCTGCCTTTCAGGAGCTTTGCCCCTGCAGACAACAGATATTTCCCGGCTAACCGCTGCGTCTCAGTCTCTGTCGTCCTCAGTCACTGCACAGCTGAAAAGGAGTCACGAGCGACGGTGCGATTCCGCTCTGATCGCGGCGGGCGGTGATTCACGGCGGCTCAGAGAGCAGGGAGGCGCTGCAGGTTGGAGCTGGGACGGCCTCGGCTGCTTCGCTTCTCCCTCCGAAATACCATGGAACAAGTGGCCTGAACAGCAGAGCTACAGCTCAGAGCCGCCCCAGGGGATGCTGACACCAGAGGTGGTCAAGAAATGAGCAGAATCCCTCCTCTGTACAAAACACCATCCACCCCATCCAAAGAATCGCCAGGGAGCAGAGAAATCTGGAAAACAACGACTGGCGCTCTGCTGGGAGAGGGGACTGTGCCAATACTGTGACTACTGGACATGTGTCACCTGGCCCAAAGGTCTCTCCGATCTCCGAGGGAGCAGAGGCAAATTCTCCTCCCAAGAAGCAAATTCATCAGGACGCATTAACACGACAGCATGGCCAAAGGCCAGGGCTGCCTGTTTTCGCAGTGGGGTGACCAATTAACAGCTGGATGATCAGTCCGTTCATCCAAAACGGAGCAAATTGAGCGTAGGGAGCTCTCCGGCCATCGCGAACCGCGGCTGCACCAGCCGCCCGCTCCACGTGCTCCTCTCCATCCATCCATGGCTTCGAGGCTCTGGGAAGCCGGTTATCAAGATCAGCTCCCCAGACCGCACATTCCCATCCCCCTTTTCCACCCCAAGGCATTTAGATGCCTCATTTAATCGCAAAGCTTAAGGGAGTTAGAGGAGCTGGCAGGACAAGCCGCGGAGCCACATGCTGAGCTGCTGCGGGACAGCGGAACCATGCAGCTTTATTGCTAAGGATCGTAAAAATAAAAGGCAGAACGCAGCAGCATGCCGCAGTATTCACCCTGGCCAGAAGGGCTGCTCCTTCTCCAGGAAGGACTTTAGGCCGGGTTCAAATCACAGGCTCTGGGAAATTCCCAGAAGAGCCACACATGAGTTTACAGAGACATTGCAAAGGGAAACGCGCTTGAAACGTCTTTTAAGAAAATTATTCCGGTAAATCTCCCCTGGATTAATGTAGCACAGCCAGCCTTTCCTGTTTTGAGTCACTTCACAGCTATCTCGAGAGGCTGCACCAAGTGAGACGGTGACGATGACCGGTGCGCAAAGGCATGCGGGAAACAGCCATCAGGGACGAGAAAGGGAGAACTGTTTGCCTGACCACCCACAAATACAAAAAACGTGCGAGTTACTGGCACACAGCTCGGGTGGGGATGATCGTAACTGCCAGCAACACAGACGAGAGACTGACATTTGAGTCTTTCTATGCCAACGCCGAAAGGGCTTGTTTATCCCACTTAAGCAAACAGAGGAGCTTCAAGCAGAGCATTTTTGGTTGACCAAAAGGGCCGCCTCCTCCATTCAAATAGTTTCACAAGCCTCCGCTACACAGATGATCGAGTTTTGTGCCTCGGTCACCGTTTTGGGCTGAGCATTGAGACAACAACAGCTGATCTGCTGCCAGGGACACACACGCTTGGAAAACCTGCGCTAGAGCCGCAGTCCCTGCAGTCACGTTTATCACCTAAAAGCTAACAGAGGTGCACAGCCATCGGGTTCTCCCCGTGTCACTTGTCACAGGGACCCAACGAGATATCCCATCTGGTAACACAGTTTTAACCCAGAGATAACAGCCAGCTCTCTGGTTGGCCTTTCCTAAGACTTGGGAGGAACCACCAACTCAGCTCAGTCACCCTTGGCCACTTCAACAGTGTGAAGACGCCGCGTAAGGGCCGCTCGGCCGGGCTTCGAGCTCTGGAACGAGCCCCCACGCACACAGCGCGTCAGGAGCATCGTTAACGCGAGCCCGGCGTGCTGGGACAGCGCAGCCAACACCGGAGATGGAAAAGGGACGCAGAACCCACGGAATCAGCGACGGGAGCTGGGGTGTCTCCAGTCACCACCAGGGGAGCTTTATTTCAAGCTGTAAAGCATGGAGGGGTCTTGGTTCCTGGGCAGGTGCTCTGGCCGCACGTGTCCCAGCCGCAGTCTCCTCCTCGGAGCCGGGCACAGCGCTGCCCGCAACCTCTCCCCCTCCGCTCCAGACACCACTGAGGTCTCCCCCCATCTCCCTTTACCCCAAAGAGCATTCAAGGTATCAGGTCTCCTCTCCTCGCAGCTGCTATCTGCTGAACAAGCCTTGGCATTCGAGTCCCTCCTGGCTTGAGATCAAGCCGTGGTCTACATAAGCGGGATTCAAAGCCCAGAGCCACGCCAGGGAAGTACCGGTCCTACCTGCACGATGTCCAGCACCATTCCAGCAGCAACTGTCCCAAAGCCTGCCAGGAGGAACGGAAAGAGGACCTGCAGCCCGATGGAAAAGGAGGTCTCCTTGAGTGGCGAGGCTGGCTTGGGACCTCGGTCTGTGCTGGCGTCATCGCTTTCGTTGCTCTGGCTGCCGTTTTCCAGTAGGGCATCGTCTTCTCGCGCTCCTTTCGCGTTGGCATGAGACTCCAGCATCGCTACCTCTACCCCGTCACCATTAGGTCCCCGGAAATCTGAGGGCTGCCCCCGATCCGGACTGGTGAGATGGTCCATGGGCACAATGGGCAGCACGGCCCCGTTGCCCTGGTGGGTCTCCTTCTGCTCTGGCTTGGAAGACATGCTGCAGAGCGGCTCTCCTGACCCTTGGCTTGGTGGACCTACAGCCAACAGCTGTTCCAAAACAGATCTTCTGCTAGGAGCCTGTACAAATGGCCTTTCCGGCATCTAGAGGCAACCTCTCCTACCCCTGCTCGCCTGCCTTCGAGTGCAGAGACTGCTCCTGCACCAGAGATCCCCATCAAGCAAAGTCCAGGAATGGAGGACACCGAGCACTGAGCAGGGAACACCGCAAGGACTGGCAGCTGCAGCAAATTCACTCTAGTTCTCCTCCTCTCCGACGCTGTACAGCAGCCAAGCTTGTCGTCTTTGATGTGTGGTGCTTCAGTGCGTCTTTCTTCAGGTCCTTTTCCTGCTGTGATGGGGCAACACAAGAGAAAAACAGATGAAGTAAAGATCACCAAATAACACAGACACTCGAAGGAATGAGAAAGAAAAGAGTAGATGTGAGGAGTAGAGATTATACAATCCAGAAAAGCTCTTCTTACTACCAGGGCTTGGTTGCTTTCTCCAGTGGCACCGTCCCTCCCCAGAATTTGAGCCTGAAGGCTCCCGTGGGCTTTTGCTCTGTTTCGTGCTCCCTGTAGCAACAGCCAGCAACACCAGCGAGCTCCAAGTGTCACTGCCGCCCTGTTCCGGAGGAATTTCTCACCTTCCAGCACGAGGCGATGGGAGTTCTTATTTAAAGTAACAGCAGGTTCCCCGTTAAGGTTACTCTGAGCTGCACAGGCTGTAGGGTGGGAGCTGGCATCTGGACAGCTTTGGAGCCAACGTCACGCTCGGAGAACTCGTCTTTCACCTGAAATACGTGGGAGGAAAACGGATATTCTATTGGGTGTCGTGGCAGTCGGTATAACGGCTCATTCATCTGCGCGTTTGCCTTCCATGTACATCGAATGCTGCGCTACCCCTTCGACTCTAAACCTCCTTTTACAGCCCTCCGGGGGCTGTGTCAGGGGACTGCGGGGGGGAAAGCGGCTCTGCCCCAAAAGCGAGGGGCAGGGACCCCCAACCCGCAGTGCAGGGGCGCCCGGAGGCCAAAGCCCCGCACGGAGCCGGAGGAGATCGGCGCTCGGTCCGGGGCTCTGCCCGCTCCCCGGGTGCCGCAGCGCTGGAGCTGCCGCAGAGCCCCGCGGAAGCGCTACCAGCCGAGCGCGGGGTGAGCGTGAGGCCCGCAGCCGCCCAAGCCACCACCCTCCGGAGCGGCCCCGGGGTAAGCGCTGCCCCGGCCCGACCGCTCCCACTGGATCCCCGCGGTGCCGCCGCCCGGCGCTCCGCGCATCTCACCGCCGCCGTCCCGCCGCTCCGCTCCGCTCTGCCCGCCGCGCCGCTCCGCGCCGGACCCGCTGCAGGTTGCCCCGCACCGCCCTGACATCACCGTCCGCCAATGGTGGCCCTGCCCAGCGTGCCGCGCCGCGTCCCTATTGGCCGGGCGTATGTGGCGTCACACCTGGCCCCGCCCCTCCCGCCGCCAGGCCGCGCTGCCCACGCGGGGGTGGGAGGCGGAGGCCACGCCCCTCTCGGCGGCGCGGGGGCGTGGCCTGAGGTCACGTGACGCTGGCACCGCACGCAGCCAGCGGGCACGTCTTATCATTTAATCCGCCTGATTAATTAAGCGCGGTTTCGGTGCATTTTCTGTCATTTTGGGGCCCTGGAGCAGCGACAGGGCGCGGGCGGCACATGCTGGCTTCCAGGCCTCTGCGCCAGACTCGTGGGCTTCTCTGATGAAGTTCAGCTCAGACAACATTCCGAATATTGTCACGTACTCGCTTTGCATCTGTTTGCACCAAACCGCCCCACAACAAACACACACACAAACCGCAGAGGTCAGTGCCCTATTGCTCTGTAGAATTCCTGAATGAAACCAGCTCTTCTGATTCATGTTTTACTTCCTTTTTTTTTTTTTTTTGCATGACTGGAACTTTTGACCAGCTGTCGTTTTTCCTTCCTGCCTTTCCTTTCATTTCCTTTCCTCCCAGGAAACACTCAGCAGTGAGTTATTACCCGGGGCCATGACGCGATCTCCAGCCCCGAGCCTTGGAGACAGCTCTGGAGCCAATGGTGACAACGTGACACATGCGTGTGACAGCGCAGGAACTGCCCCCCCGCCACGTGCACTGAGTCAAGCGGGGCTGGTGACTTCATTTCTTAAAATAAGGAAGTGAAGGGAGTTGTGGTCAACGGCAGCAGGAGATCCATTGTGATCAAGACCCCCCCGCAAAGATGCGGGTCACGCTACTTAATTTCTTTCCGCTCATATTAAAAATTGAGCATGGGGAGCTTACTTTTCTGAAATGCTTGTTGGTTCGGAAGCAGAGCAGGATATCTAGTTATATAAATCAGCATGGAGATAGCTCAGATAAACCCACTCAGGTCTTTTCTAACCTTCTCAGGCCCCAAAACCTTTGCAAATGTGTCTCTTCTAAGAAAGCCGAGTTTCTGGAGCAGATGAGCAGTGTCAGTGTGATACAGTGACCGGCAGAGCGCTGGGTTTTGTACCTGCTGCTACACAACCTACTTGAACCCCGTATTTTGAGGAGCGATGAGCATAAACAGTCATTCAACTCGTTCTCAGGGCCTCCTGCTGTGACACTGGGAAGAGACACCAAGGAAAACTCGAAATACACAGAGAGGATGCCTTAAGTAAATCCATAGCACAGTTCCACACTCAGGCTGGGAACGGAGCTCCAAATCCCGCCTCCAACCCTCGCCTCTGTTTTCCTTTGTGCAAATAAACCCGCTCTGTCAGGCTCGCTTTCCGCCTTCATCTTTCCTTCCTGACTTGGAAAATCTCCCCTGGAGCAACCGTTCTTCCCCCACCCCACCGAAAACAACGCGCGCCCAAACGCGCCCTTGTTGATGAGCGGCCCGGCCAGCTGCACGCTCAGGAAGGGGAAGCGCAGAGACAAAAAGCTGCCCGAGAAAACAGAAATAGATAAAATCCCCACCAGCGACGCTGACGTGCGGAGATCAGAAAGGCCGGGGATGAAAGGGCAGGAAATGGGTTTCCAGTTGCGGGGCAGCAGGTACCGAAAGCAACAAAACGCTTGGAGAGGAAAGAGTTCACCATGGAGCTACAGGAGATGGTGGAATGTGGTGCCCACGTGTTTTACGGCAGCCACGTGGCTTTAGCACTACCCAGCTGGTCGGCTCTGGGCAAGCACTCAGGAGGCTACGATGGGTATGGGATGATTTTCCCCTTTTCATAGAAGAATCCAACCTCGAGAGAGGTTTTCCTGCCCCTCTGCTCTGCCCTGGTGAGACCACATCTGGAATACTGTGTCCAGTTGTGGGCCCCTCAGTTCCAGAAGGACAGGGAACTGCTGCAGAGAGTCCAGCGCAGCCACCAAGATGCTGAAGGGAGTGGAGCATCTGCCGTGTGAGGAAAGGCTGAGGGAGCTGGGGCTCTGGAGCTTGGAGAAGAGGAGACTGAGGGGTGACCTCATTCCTGGGGATCAATATGGAAAGGGGGAGTGTCAGGAGGATGGAGCCAGGCTCTTCTCGGTGACAACCAGTGACAGGACAAGGGGCAATGGGTGCAAACTGGANCTGGATGAGCTTTCGAAGTCCCTTCCGACCCCTGACATTCTGTGATTCTGCGAATTCACTCCAAACCCCACCTAATGCAGAATGTGACAGCGTCCTTTGCTCCCTGTTGTAGCTCCACCGCTCCACTCACATCTAAACACTGATCTGCATGGAGCCCCAGCTGCCTGTGAGCAAAGACTCTGAGGGAACCTCGTTCTTAATTCCTTGTAACCGGGGATCTCAACAGACAAACTTCCAGACTGAATCGGTGATGGATAACGACTTACCCCTCGAGATGTCAGTCCGGAGCAAAATCAGCTCACAAGGGCAGGCGAGAACGTCAGCAGCCAACCCTGATCTGGTCCTGACTAACACCACAAACCTGCTGGACTGAGCAGAGCAGATACTGATATTAAAAAAAGTCCACATGAAAATAATTTCTGAACTCCCCCCATTAGCTGCTCCATGAAGATCCTCTCACTTCCTAACATCTCAAAGAAGATTTGGGATTACAACCTTTGCTGGTGTCTGTTTACAGCTAGGCAGTACTGTGGTGACAAGGTTTGAAAATCCAGGTGTACTTGGAAGGATAAAAGTGCTCCAGGGCAATAATAATGACTCGGCCTGAGTACTGACACAGCTTGTCGGGTAGGCTGAATGCAGCTCAAGCTAGACTAAGATCAGTAGGTGAGCGACTAAGTTTAAAGGTACTTTAGATATGCACGTGTCAGATGTAGTGGCTGCAGTGCAGCCAAAATAGAATATGGAAAAAAAAACCCCATTGTTTGCTCCTATGGGCTCTCTGGAGGAGTTTATGTCCGTTCTTGTGGCTATTGGATCAATCTGTGATGATAACCCACTGCTGCCTTTCTCTGATCGTCTTCACCACCCAGAAAACATGAAAATAAGCTGGTGTAGTTGTGGTAAGTGGGCAGAGAGCAGGTAGAGAGCGCCAGCATGGACACAGCACAGGCATCAATCAGAGGATTATTGCCATGGACTAGGAGCTTTTTTTGGTTAACTCGGTTAAATAGCTGAACTGTAGCCAGGCCCCTCCACGTGGGTGCCTTTCTAGTGCGAGATCAGGCACGGTGTTCAAGTGATTCTGAGTATTTACAGGGCTACAATAAACCATACAATTGTGTCGGGTCTAAAACATGAATTAAAAGATGCCTGAGAAGTCCCCTATATGACTTGTGTGCTGCTTCTCATGCCCCGCTGCCCAGGCCGTGACCGACTCGGAGGTAAATCCATCAGTGACAAAGAGCGTTTACCCTTTGTCCCCTACCCCCTGCGTTAACCACCCTTCCATGTGGTCATTTTTCCTTCCTGCTGAGAACTGCGGCTTCCTCTGGGGCCCAGCGTCGCGGCTCCGAGATCCAGCTCCGTGGGTCCCTCCCTTCCCCACCACGCTGAGCTCTTTATCTCCGCCGCCCCCGCTGCCCCGGGAAGCCGTGGAACCGGAAAGCGGAGCCGAGTCCCCCGCACGGCAACGCTGTGTTAGTCGCTTAAGGGAAATCAATCCCCGGGCGGCACTTCTAGGCCTTGCTATGGGCACCGAGAGATGCTGCGGTGCAACCACCAATGCTGAACCAGAGCTGGCAGCTCACAGCAGCGAGGTTTCACAGAATCACAGGATGTGAGGGGTTGGAAGGGACCTCAAAAGCTCATCCAGTCCAACCTCCCCCCCGCAGCAGGAACACCCAGATGAGGTTACACAGAAGGTGTCCAGGCGGGTTTGAATGGCTGCACAGAAGGAGACTCCACAACCTCCCTGGGCAGCCTGGGCCAGGCTCTGCAACCCTCACCATGAAGAAGTTTCTTCTCATCTTTAAGTGGAACCTCCTGTGTTCCAGTTTGCACCCATTACCCCTTGTCCTATCACTGGTTGTCAGCGAGAAGAGCCTGGCTCCATCCTCCTGACAAGCACGCTTTCCATATTTATAACCATTAACAAGGTCACCTTCTTTAAAGGGTTATTGCAAGAGCCTGAATTTGGGGACTAAAACGACAAAAACGCCTGTAAAAGTTTCAGATTAAAGTTTCAGTTTCAAGCTCTGCACAGGAGCTGTGGGTGAGGACAGAAGGCATCGGTGAGAATCCATGTGGGGTTCAGCCCGGCAGCAACCTGCAGTACTAAAGACCAGAGTAGGCCAGGATTAAGGGTTTCAGGCCAAGATTAAGGGTCTCAGGTTGAGCTCAAGCCATGGCTGAGTGGCCTCCAGATCCCTCGGTGGATGTTGTGCTCTACGGCACAGGTAAGACTGAGCCGAGCTGAGCGAGGAACCTTTCACGGCACCTGCTGGAGAACTTGTGGATGGATTTCAGCAGCTCCACAAGATCCCAAACACAAGGGCAAAAGAGGAGCCAAGGATGCGAGTGTCAAGTGCAAGGCTGGAGGAAACAACTTTGTAAACACCTCGTTCCTGTGTTCTCCTTCCAGCTCTGCGCCTGGACTCTCCGTGGTCACTCGGGGCTGAAAATAAACCAAGGCCTTTTAGATAAAGGCCAGCAAGAGAGCTTTCTTTAGAAAATACAGGTGTGGAATGTGACCTTTTCCCCATCGTGTAGCATTTAGTGTGACCCTAAATCAGCTGGTCTGTTCCCACTGGATAACGACAGGCACATTACTCTGAGTCACGGTTGTCAGAAGAACGACAGCTTTGTAGACTTGGCCATAAATAAGGGGAAAAAAGGAAATCGCTATAGATGTAACACAAAAACATGTTAACGCGCTGGAATCGGACACCCATTTATGTGACTTCAGAGCAGAAAATCAGGCTTTTTCTGATGATTCAGAGGTAATTGCTCTGTGTGCTCAAAGCACAGTGACTCATTACAAAAAAAAGAATATCACACAGAGCTATTACTGTGTATCTTCATGATGCACTTGGCATTATCAAATACTCATGCAACGCGAAGTTGTACATGATCTTAGCAGAAAAGACCAGCGCATCATCACGACAGTATTATTTACATGATGACGCTAAGATTTCAAATACCACTCAAGATGAAAGGCAATCTCTGAAAATGAGCAGTAAAACGGGGCGGAAAGAAAGCAGAGGTGCGCAGATCCCAATCGCTGAGCCATCCTTCAGAACTGGGCCAGATAAGCACGACACGGCAGCTGACACGATAAAATAAGGAGAGCCGAGAATCCGAAGGGCAAAGCTGCTGCTTGGGGAAAAGCAGAGACGATGATCAGAAGCGACTGGAAAAAGCAGGCGATGTGCTTTATCACCGCTAGATAGATCCCACGAGACACGGTCTGTTTAAAGCACTTAGTTCGGTGGCTTCAGGTTGCAGTGAAGCTCTGTGGGCCGTTTGCTCGATGCAGAGACACTGCAGGATTTCAGCAGCGGCTGATGAGCAGCACTTAACGAGCTCTGCAACACTCAGCATTAACGAAACCTCCTGGTGCCCATTTGCACAGGACCTGCCAAAACCAACCCTGCCTTCCCAGCACTGTTTGCCCTTCGCTTTTCCTTCAGCAGCAAAACGAATCTTTAGATGAATGTTCTCAAATAATTCTCACCAAAACACAGAGTGATTTTTAGTTGGGGACAGGAGATTATAAAATCTAAAGGATGCTCTCTGTCTTCAGGGCCCATTTGCTGTTACAACAGGCAACAAATCCCTCCTTCCACACCACAACAGCACGACCCGAGTTCGGATTTTCACCACCTGTGCCCTAGAACAGAATCACAGAAGGGTTGAGATAGGATGAAGATGTTAAACAATATCGATCCCATGCTGCCCCAAAGTGAAGGCTTTAGACTCAGTTATCTTTATAGACAAATGAACAAAAAAACCCAACTTTCCTCCACCTCCAGCTCCAGGGGATGTATTTTATTCTGTGTTTTACCCTGACACGTCGCTTTTGCTGTGTCTGCAACAGGAGTTTGCAAGAGGAATGACACCTTCACAAAAGAGCCATAGACATGAGGCTAAACAAATGAATAATGTTAGAGCGCACAGGCAAAATGCAACAAACTGGAAAAGATACAAGCTATTTACTACCCAAAAATGCACAGAGTTAGCTAGTTTTGTATAGAAAGGGGAGCACCAGGGAGGGTGCAAAGATTAAAGCAGGCTGGAAAATATGTGGATCTGTTTTGATGGAAACTTTATGACTTGCTCTAGTGTAGCATCAGGTGTGGAAATGACTTCATTGCAATTATACAGCCACATAAAAAGACTAAATAATAATCAGAGAAGAATCTGCATTCCTCGTTTTATTAGATGAAAATGCCGATCTGGTTTCAATTATTTAGTAGATTGATAGAGTTTTAGCCCATTTGCCATACTGATAAGATCAGACTGCAAATAAACAGAGAACGGTGAATGGAAAGAACAGGAATCGCAGTTCCATCACTGTTTTTCAGGATTTTTCCTGTACCTTCCAGTACATTTTACAATATGAATTTAGAGCAGAACAACCGTCCATTCCAGTGTGTAATTCCAACTCTGAAAAAGAGACACGCACCTCTGCATCAGCGCAACACGGGTTCTTTCAGCATCAAGTTCTCAGAGGAACAAAACATATGCTACAGAACCTGATCCAGTGCAAAGAGAATATATCTGTGCAGACAACGCTGATTTACTTTCTTATTTAAAAGTGCAATTCCCCATTCTGACACCCAGATGTACAACACACCCTGGGCCATATCAGAGACTGAGAGAGAGAGGGGAAAAAAAAAGGCACTGAAAAGACAAGAAAAGTTTTCAGCACCTCCAAAACCAGGGTAACATCAGTTAAAGTAACTTCTGGAGCTCAGTATTTAAAATACGGTCAGAAATCAGTGCGCGCATGGGAGAACTCAGCAGTGCCCAGTTAACACTGATACTGGTTGAGAGCATCGCTTGGGGAAGAAGCCCCCGCGAAGCAGCAGTGCCACAAACTCTTCGTGTCACTCTCCCGATGACATGAAACCTACACCATGTCACAAACCTTTCACCTGAGCTTTTGACAGACACGTGGTTTGTGAAAAATCAATTATTAAAGCGAGTTTGTCAAAAGCACACACAGAAGACTCGTCTCTTCTACCGACAGGTGAGTGACTGCTGATTCTAGCTTAGATTTTTAAGTGACTACCAATTTCAGAGGCTTCAAGAAAGCACTGAAAAAATTAATACCAGATTAATGGCTGCATGTCAGACCAGGGAGGAATAGAAATCAGGGTTATTCGTTGTGTTTCGTCCAGGTTCTTATCACTTTCCGGCAAACTGTACATGTACCTGAAGCAGTTTTTCCATCTGTATGTAAACCACAATGTGGAAAAAACCAAATTCCAGCCATAGCTTAATTGGAAACACAACCGCACCTTATGGCGCAGACCCTGGCAGCCCAGAGCCCACCTCGGCGGCTGCTCCTCTCAGGTGTGTTTCTCACAGCTCGTGAGACGTCGCGTGAGGCTCCGGCAGCCTCTCGATATCACAGTTCTTGATCAGCTGGAACAGGAACTCGACCTGTTTCTCGTAATTCTCAACCGAGATTCTCTCATTCAACCCATGGATCCTGGAAGACAAAAGAAGAATGTCATTCCAGTGGGTATTTGTGACCCGTGTGCGTACACCCAGCACCCTAATTGCCCGCTCACTTCATAAAGCGACGCACGGCATAAAAATCCAGCGATATACACCAAATACTGCACCGTAACTGCAATGTCTGCTCCTCAGGCCAACGCAATTTACTGATTCCAAGGCTCAGAGCACAGCAACTAATTGAAGCGAACATTTGAAGCAAAGAGCAGCAAGGGCTAATGCTCTCCCAGGGTAATCACCATCCCAAATTCGTGCAGCACCCAAATCTGCAGGAAATGGGTGGCCTAACAGAATGTGAGGCAACACCACCACCACCACGCCAAGGTATACAAGGCTGGGTTTCCTCCTCCTGCCTAATGCAGATCGATTTTCTCTTCCACTGGTCCCCACCCCAAACAGCTGCTCACATGCAGGCCGAATACGGTACCTGGGAAGATCATCTGATTTCAAGAGCAGCGGGTTAAATCGATAAATGGCCTTCGTGACGTTAGTGAAGTGCCTGCTGTCCGTGTTTCCAATACACGTGCCTGGAAAACAAACCTCAGGTTTACTTTGCACGACAGCGGCAATTTAACGACCCACATTTTTTCCCCAGGAGAAAGGCGACTGATAAGAGTTCTATATGACCCCTAGCTACGCCAAAAGCAAAAAATCACTGGAAACAGTTTATTGGTACATCCTGGAAGAAGACCATTCTCCCCTTCGTGAACAGGAGGAACTGAACACACAATTCAGTCATTCTAAGATCAGCTGTGAATGCTCGGCCTCCGCAAAAGTTTAAGATCCCAAGTGCAAAGCAGTGCAGGAGTAGGAAGGAGCTGTGAGAAAGGGAAGGGGCTGGGATCATAGGGAACAATGCAGAAAAGCAGGAATGGCTTTGCCAGCTATGAAAACAATAAAAGAAGAGCTAAAGCAAGAAGACCTCCTACCCTCCCTCACTATTCCTTTCTTCCCTGAAGAGATTCCTTTGTATAGCAAGAGCCAAGTTCAAGCCTCATTGTTTCTCTCAGTTTCCTGTTTGCTTTTTTAACTTCCACTACTAAAAAACAACATGAAAACTTGTAAAACATCCAGAGGGAACTAAATAGAAAGAGGAAAAAACAGCTGTTTCCAGCAGTTAACAGCTGGGGTGGAGAAATACACAGAAAATGGAAACAAGTCAGTACTGGGGATGGGAGAGAGACAAGAGGGTGGAAGCTGGAGAGGAAACAATAATGACCACGTGTTTGTTGTTACCTGGGACCACACTGTCAACGTCTGGGAAAATATCCAGAACGGTTCTTTGGAAAATATGGACTCCAAATGTCTGGTCATCCCAAGGGCTGATGGGGAGCGGGTCAAAGGCCTCTACTACATCAATCTTCACCCTGTCATCTGCAACTGTGTTTCTAACTGCCTCGAGCACCTATGGGTAAAAACACAGATTCAATAAGCAAAAGAAGTGAGTGAGCTCCCTTTCTAGATGTCAGCAAATGCTCCACTTTCCAGAAAATGTTTGGCCACGAACTGCCAATTGTGGCTGCAAATACAGACGAAGAATCAGGACTGAAACTGTGTACCAGTCCCTCTTGCTCAGTGGATAGCTGGATGGCTGACACTTAAGCCATTTATTTTTTTTTTCCCTAGTGCAATCAGATGCAAATCAATATATCAAGGTATTCCTGAACCGCTTTGGTCCTGAAAGGCAGGCGGTCAACCTGCTGCTACTGGGTAACTGGGTCATCCAAGTCAACTATCTAGAAAAAGCTCCCAGAAAGATCAACTTTCAGCAAAGGTTTGGGAAGATCCTATTTACTGACAGTGTTTCCCAGCTGTCCTTGCCTGGGCAGGCATGCCTGACCTGCTGAAGGTCACAAACCTTAACATTTCCATTGCATAATCATATAAAATCCACATGCTCTTTGGCACAAAACAACTTCTGCAATCTGCTCGATATAACCACAATGGAGGGTAAATGATGCACTTTGCATTCCATCTCAAAAGAGGAGAAAACACGCTCGACAAGCTGTGTTTCTGATGGCCTCCATGAAGGAGCAACTCCCAAATCTTCCCCTTCCGCTGCTGGTATGAAATACAGGGAAAGATGATGCTCGTGGAGCAGATCTGCTGCCACAAACCACTCAGGAAGGGATGAGAACAGCCCTGGATCGGGGTGCGGTCAGGACAGGACCTCAGCAGCCGTCTCTGCGGAGTGGATCCGGAAATTCACAGTTGCTTTCGCAGAAGATGGGATGACATTTAGCTAGGGAAAAAAAAATAATTATATATTTTATATATATATATATATATATATATAAAGGAAGGGCCCAAACTTAAAAGGAAATTAAAAACTTTAAAGTGCCAACTGCAATCTCAGAAGCTGCTCAAACAACTCCAGGTTTCGCACTAAAGCTTCGCTCTCTTTCAACTAAGTGTGATATCTCTTCCTGTACTGTTACAGTGCTATAAATCTCACCTATAATGCAAATAACTACGCAAAGAGATATACATCGACTCAACAAAACTGAAGTTAGCTGTTATACCGAAGTCTTCCTCTTGAGATAAGCCCTCTCCCTTCAGAAACTTTGTACTAAGAAATTCTGAAAGTTTATTGGTTTTTTTTAAGCAGCATTTTTACCTCATTGTCATATTGATTTTCTCCAAGTATGAGACGTGTAAGTCACTTAACAAAGGATGTTACCGGAGACACGTAACTCCTCTTTTCTACAGAATGAATATTTCTAATTTTTTTAAATAAAAAAAGGTGTAATCTTTAGGAAAAAACAAACAAACAAAGAAACCAGGGTGTCACTTCTCTCCTGGCCACTCAGTGTCACTGTTCAGCTGCTGTCTCATGTTCTCTTGTCCAGCGATGCTTTTCAGTACCACATTTTTTCAGGGACACACCAAACAGCCTGTTTCTTTTCAGGGCTGCAGTATTTTTTGATAGCTGCACCTCGTCAGGGCAAGACCTGGCTGGATCAGCCAGAATCTGTTATCTCACAGGCCAACGAAACAAAATCCCACCTGGTTCAAATACTGCCATGGATATTTTGTATGATGACAGAGAAAACACTCTTTCTGGTCCATCCCAAGACATAAACAATCTCACCATTATTTTACAGAGATCTTTTTGTGCCAGAAATCAGTTGCTTCTCAAAGAAGCGATTTTCAACTTGAGCTAAATCCACATCTAAAGTGAAAATGAATTGGTGGTGATACCACACGAGCTCTAAGACCAGGGCTGGTACTGATCTTTCAACTGGATATAAACAGGTGGAAATCAAATGTCCTGATGACTTCATTGTACTACATGGAGTAAAATCCAAACGAAGGTACCTTGATTCCAGCGTTAAACATCGTGACCGCTGTAGTAGTTCGGATCAAGGCATTGGTGGGAGGTTTCCAGGCAAGAACTCTTACAAAGGAGGGAAAAAAAAACAACCCATGTTTCAAAGAAGTTTTATATCGATAAAACGTAAGCACCACAATAAGCACCAATATATTGCTATATAAGCAATAAGCTGAATGATGGCCTATTCAATTAACAAAGTGGTTACTAACAGTAAAGCATTGACATTGTCTAAATTATGAAACGGTGTAAGTGATTTCCTGGGAAGACCAGAAATGGGCAAGTGCTCTTCACCTTTTATGGGTGAGGCTGGGAATGTTCATCAAGGGTGTATTTTCTTACCTGCTGACAATAGGTGAAAACAGCCAGAGATTGCTCATGATGAGATTGAGAGGAAACCTGAACTAAGTGGAAGAAACAAAACGACAAATCAGACAATTCCTAGTTTTCAAGAAGATAGCGTAGGCTATGGCTGAAATAATTCCAGCAGAAACAATCACAATATATGGGAGAAATGCCAGCTTCAGTCTTTTCCTTCCCAGGAACTACATAACTGTGCTCTAAATTCATATGCTGGGTTACTCTTCACTTATTAATATGAAAATCGGAGAATGAAATGATGGTTCTTTCCTCACCTCTGATGCAAGGTGCTCCATAGTCAAGAGTTCTGGCCCACGGCCAAACAGATTGGGCAAGGGATTCTGCTCCAGCCTACGACAAAGCAAATCAACGTTCGGAATTTAAAAAAAAATGTCTGGCTGTTATTGCCCAAAAGGTTGATAGGAATTTGTGAAATGTATCCGTGTATTCAAGATCCTCTCCCGTTAAGTAAATCCATGAGCACAGCTCCATGACGGATTTCTGGGCATTCCAGTCACACGAAAATATTTTCTTTCAAGAACAGCTGAAAAAATCCCAAACCTGACTCTTATAAAGAATACATGGAAAGCTATAA
Source organism: Pampusana beccarii (assembly GCA_013399365.1). NCBI lineage: Eukaryota > Metazoa > Chordata > Aves > Columbiformes > Columbidae > Pampusana > Pampusana beccarii. The sequence goes on from VWYH01007986.1 coordinate 538,537, forward strand.
AAACATCACACCAAATTCCATCGTAGCTGTACATCTTCTTTCTAAAATCAGTATTTATTAGCCAATTTGATATCTACACAGACACGTAATAAGATGACTTACCCAGTCACATTCTGACTTTATACCAGGTTAATGGTTTGGATAATTACCAGCTAGAGGTAGCAGGTATGTGCGAGGAGAAATTCCAAAGAAATTCTGTAACCCAAACCAAGCAAACTTTATCACTACAAAGTAAATTATGATAAGACATCGGGATGCACCCCTTGTCTTGGTTTTAAAGAATCAACCGACACTAGAAACAGCTGAAAAGACACTCCAGACGTTGGGTCCCTTTGCTGGGATTGCTTTTCTGCCCTTCAGCACGAGCTACAAACTTCAATTTCAAAGACAGAAGGGGAATTTGCACAATAATCTAAATATTAAAGAAGAAAGTCACGCATCAGTGACTTAGGAGTCTGCTTGACTTATCCTCGACATTGGGAGCTCTCACCTGGCCATCGCCGCTGCAAGAATGCCAATACTTGTCTCCCTCGGAGGAATGGATGAATGTCCCGGTTCTTTTTCCACAGTGAAATTCAGTGTTATCGAACCCTTTTCTGTGATAGCGATGCTGGCCAATGATAAATAAATAAATGGTTAACGCAACTCCAAACACACACACACACAGAATAGAGGTAAAAAGAACTACTCTGTGTATTTTTAGTACCATAAAAAACCACCAAAGCGGCAGCAACAACAACAAATCATTAACACAATGTCTAAATGTTTGGAGGACTAAAGTCTTGGCTGCTTCTCCAGCACACAATTAACATGCCTGCACTAGCTAAGCGGAACATTCTGCTTTTGTCAGCACGGTTGTGAAGGACAGAAGCAAATGCTGAACGTCCTTTGCTTGCACTTTGTGCCCCTGCTGCATTTTCCGCAACACCAACACGTGCCTTGAAAATACGTTTTATTCGCGTTAGCAAGGCCATTCCTCACAAATTAAGGATTGAAAATGGATTGAAATGTTCTCTCTTACGTACACAGCTACCGGTTTCTCCACTCCCGCGACGACGCCGTCCAGGATCGCGCTCCCCTCATCCAGCAAGAAGGAGAGTTTCACTCCTCGGGCTTCCAGCAGAGCTGCCATGGTCATCGCTCCCTTCCGCCCAAACACCTGCAGAATCCGGGCACAGGAACTGCATTTGAACTGTGAACAATCCTTTGCCTTTATATTTTGAAAATTAATAAAGAAAACCACTTCACCTGTCTCTTTGGACCGTTTACCAGTGGGTATACCCACAACAACAGTGGAATGGTTTTGTTGGCTCTTCCTGATCATTTGGAACAACCATGCAAATCTTAGATCAGCTTTTCACACATTATATTTACCCCAGATTGTGACTGCTGCTGCACCTTTCATGTGGAAAATAATTTGAAATAGCACCCTACTGTTTTCTTTTCTCTTTGCTCATCACGCCAAACCCTTTGTCAACGTCCCTTAAAGCCAAACAATCAATATAGAACTATGACCATGTGCCTGACACACTACCTACCCACATACCCAAGAAAAACAGGAAAGATTCTCTAGTTAAACAATGTTTAAAAATTAAGCCTTGTTACATACATGAACAATGCAAACAACTAGTTGTTTTGATGAAAGGAAAGAAAATACCTCTTCATCATGTCCAATGCCAACATAGAAAGATCTGCGGGGTCTGTAGTTTCTTCTCAGCAAAAATTCTAGAGCTTGCAGAATACCCTGCAGAAAGAAAAGGAAAAAAAAAAGCAGAACGTATCGTACTATTCTTCTCGGTTGATAAGAATTAATGTGAAAGAATGCAATGTAATGTCAAAGAAATATGATGCATTCACAGCCCTTAAGGACACTTTGTCCTGTTCAGTTGAGCTTTTATTTCTACAACTCCTACTGACGATGTTCGTATTCCCTGGGAAACACGCTGCAATATTCTCGATCAATAATGCTTAAGACTCAGCGTGCAACACAGTGTCAGTGCACACACACAAAACACAGCGTAGGCTTGTTCTTACTGATGAAGTCAGCGACAAACTGCACAGGAAGCACGACAGCGTTATAATTACCCAAGGAATTCGCTGTTCCTTTAGCCTGCCTGTCCTACACACAGCTCAGCTCCCAACTGAGCTACCCAATCCACTTCTTTTAATGAGCAGCATATTTCATACCAAAAATGCTAAGATGACAGAAGCAGAACAAGAAACTCAATCTGAAGGATGAGAAATGAAATCTACCATTTGCTCTATCATTCCATGTCATCATTTTTTTCAATTTAAGCTGGTTAATTTTGTACATTTAAGCAGAAATTACATCGTCTCTACCTCATCAGCACCTATTTTTGCCACGTTCCCTGGAATTGTTGCTTTTTATCGTCCATTTGTGGAGCTACTTGTGTGGTTCACAGTAGAAGGATGCACTAAAACAAAGTTTTAAGCCGCAAGGCTTTGAAATGGATGATTAAACTACTTGAAAAAACTTCCTAGAAGTATAACCAGTGCCATAATAAGCAGCCACAGCATCTGTGACACTGGTTTGCTAAACCTCTGTTTAAATTTAAATACAAGGATGTCATGGAAGCACAAGTAACAAAGGACTATTTTCCTTATTAATCTTTCCATCAACATTTTCCCAAATTAGAAATCCACAGCTCAATCTTTTTTGCACTTTATTCCTCCCAAATGCACTTGGAACAACAGCTCTTTGTTCTGACACAGACTAGATACTAAAAGGTTGTTTGACTATAATACTAAATAAACGCTGTTTGTTTGGAAGCTCAAGCCTTTTCAAGGGGCCAAGTTTGGCTTCGAATGCCCACGTGACACCTGGGAAAAAGCATAAAGTCTCTCTCTGACTTCAAACACAGCATTTGACATAAAATTTAAATACAGCATCTAACCAACCACATCTGCCTTTGTGAAAATGTTTTTCTGTATCTTCTCAGAGCTTTAACTCTCTTTTCTTTAGTAATAAAAGACCACTCCACTTTACACCTAGGAAGAGTTGGGAGAGAACTGCAGGATTTAGGAATTTATCATTAACATCTTGCATTTAAAGAGGGGCAAGAGGGATAATACAGTAATTTGTAGAGAACAGATTCCTCCAATCTGCTTTTTTTGGGCTTTGTATCTCTCTGAAATGACATTACCAAGGTGACGTACTATGGCAGAGTTTTTGTTATCCAGCGTTCCTCGTCCATAGATGAAACCTTCATGCTCTGCGGCTGAGAAAGGAGGGAAATCCCAGCCCTCCGGGGGAGCGGGCACAACATCCATGTGTGCGAGCAGCATATAGGGCAGCAAGGCAGGGTCAGAACCCTGAACAGTAAACAGGTGGCTGTATTTCCCAACAATTTCATGCTGAATGAACTTTGAAGAAAATACAGCCGGGAAGACTGTTAAGAAAAGAATTAAACAGACACGAAAACCAAAAATTAATACTAACGTCCAATTTTATAATTATATATCTATATTTTTAATGGCAAGGTCATTTAACCATCTCAAGGACCAAAAGCCACCATTGCAAAAAGATATTTGAACCTTGACTTTTGTAGCTTTGGCCATTTTTACATCAAAGTACACTGTTCTAGAAGTGACTTATGTACGGCATTTGTGACAGTCCTTTCTAGAGGAAAAACAAACCAACGATCTGTTCCATTATATTCAAGAACCATACATACACTCTCCAATTTATGAAAAGAAAATTGAGCAGAGATAGTTAAGAATGGAAGTTTAGTACCTTCCCGAATGTAATTTCCAAATTCTGCCATGGCCGTTGTATTCAGGTCCTCTGGAGATATGGAAACAGTTGGGATTTTAATAGCACCTTCAACGAAACAAATAGAAATAACACTGAAATCAGTCGAACAATACTCGAGCTGCATTTCAAAAGGGAAAGTAATATTTATGTTCCTGACCATTTTCCAGGCTTTAAAGATTATTTCACAGGATACCAAGAGCTGCCACTGTCAAGAATGACTAGTGTACTTCAGCTGAGCTGTGAGCAGGTAGCACATCAGTGTTTCCTTCCAGTTTCAGCCACGGCATCTCTCTAGACACTGTTTTTCATCCTAAAGTGTTGACTGATATCGTTAGAAATGCTGCTTCACAGAAGCAGCTGCATTTTGCTCAAGTGAACTGATTTGTGAATCACGCACGACTCTGGTGGCTGTGCAGGAAGCTCAGTTGGCAATTCCAGGTTCTTTTTCAATAGTAAATCAGGGTGGGATGGCAAGACTGTTGTAGCACCTTCTTGTAAACTGGTCCAACCCCTAAAGATGTATAAACAGAAAGGTCTTCTGTTGCTCCTTCTAGTCTGCTGTCAGTGAAAGGGTCGGACAAGACAGCATCGAGTCACTCTCATGCAAAATATGGAGACAATTTAGTACCAATCACAGCTGCCTTTCCTAAAAGCCTCTGTCAAGCGAGGTTACAGGTTCTTTTAAAGGTTGTGTTATTCGAGACGAAACACAGGAGTAAGAATCTCTCATATGCCTGCATTTTCCCATTAAAAAAACATGTAAACTTGCTTAGGCAATAAATCTTCCAAACCAAAACCGCATGAGAACCCAACCCCTCCTCCAACAGTCACCGCTTTGCGCCAGGTTGTGGTTTCCTGCAAACTGCCGACCCCCGTGAGATCGAAATATCCTCCGAGTCTGCGACAGAAAAGTGTCGGAGAGGACAGGCAGAGTGGTGTGCAAGGAAAGAAACCGAAAAACATGATAATGATTTATACGGGGTACAAAGAGCTGCCTGGCGCGGGCAGTCACGGGGTGTTCTGCGTGTAGGAAGAGGGAAATATTGAGGGAAATCAACTGGGAAGGGAGCTGGGCTTCAGGAGAATAAAAGAATAAAAAGCACCGGAGGGGCCATCCCCACGGCGGCCCCGTCTACCCCGCAGGCCCAGGGCCAGGTCGGGCCGGCCCCGCCGCGGAAACACAGGACGGCAACAGCGGGGGGGGCACCGGCCTTGGGCGGCCCGCCGGGCCCCCTCACCTCGCAGCGCCTCCTTGAGCTCCAGCCTCTCGCCGGCGCTGAAAGCGGCGGGGCCGCCTCGCCGCGCCCACAGCCGGGGGATCGCCGGGGAGCGCAGGACGTAGGCGCGGAGCAGGACGGCGGCCGCCAGCGCCAGCACGGCCGCGCNAAGGGCGGGGAGCGGGTCAGAGGGTGACCTGAACCCCTAGGATTCGCCGAGCCCAGCTCCTGCCCCTGCACAGCACAACCCCACAGGTCACACCGTGTGTTTGAGGACGTTGTCCAGCCTCTTCTTGAACACTGTCAGGCTTGGGGCCGTGACACCTCCCTGGGGAGCCTGTTTCAGTGTCCAGCACCTCTGGGTGAAGAACCTTTTCCTCACGTCCAATTGACCCTCCCTGGCACATCTTCCTGCCATTGCCTGGGTTCTGCCACTGTCGCAGAGAGAAGAGCTCAGCCCTGCCCCTCCTGCTCCCCTTGTGAGTGTAGGAAACAATTACCTTGCAAATAGAACAGGCCCAGGCAGGATCTCTCAGCAAAGCATATTTTAATAATGATTTTGCAAGATTGGGTGTTCAAACCTAAAGGTAGGCACACATAATAGCGCAAAAAGCCCCTGCTCATATCCCCCCAAAATCCCAGCCGCAATCTCCCTGTCCTGTTCCCCATCGGTACTGCAGGGTTTACAGGCCACCCGACACCTGCTTCAGTTTACATACAATACCCTTCCCCTTATCAATCTATTTAAGATATGGATTCCTGGTCCTTTGGCTACCCTTCCCCCTAATTTAACTTGTAAATACAGGTATCAGTGTATATTCCGGGAGGAGATTGTGTTTTACATTAAGGATTCATAGCCCGATGTCTCTCGGTCCTTCTCCCCTGCTGGGGTCAGGCATCAGGTCCTCAGTGATGTAACAACAACAGTTCTTTGTCAAATATTCCTTACATGAGGAAGCTGTAGTCTTGGTGTTGCTTCTTTCTCCTCTACGTGAAACCGCACGTTTCTTACCCCAAAGGGAATGTTTAGGAGCTGTGGCGGGCGTTTGCCGGTACCCACAGCAGCAGGCAATAATGGGAATGTCCCCGCACCCTGGTCTGTGCTGTGCCTGGAGACCAAGGGCGTTGAGGCTTGGGACGCTGCTCCCAAAACAAATATTCCCAAAACAACGGGGTGCTCGGGGGGAAAAAGGGGCATCCATGGGGAATTCAGTGAGGTGGCGAGTGCCACGAGTTGGGCAGGAGGATGCTGCTGGGGACCAGGTTGGGGGACAGGCCCCAGGCAGCGTGTGGTGTTCCAGCCCCGCTCCTGACAGGGTTTAAAGCCTGGTTTTCACAACTGTTTATTTCCCGCCTGGTTTCACCATGGAGCATGATGGAAAAAAAATGTTTTTCCCCTCTTTACAGCTGTCTTGCACTGATTCGAAGATTTATTCTGTCTTCCCATGGCGTAAACTGGCCTGAGACGTTTAATACCGGAGGGGAGCTGCTGTGGAGAGCCTGCTCTCGAATCAGCCGAGGAAGCAGATGATTGTTCACACATTATTTATTATCAAAAAAGAACAAACCCAATATTAAATTAAATAAATTACAAACATTTCTGAGCGGGTTATATATCATGCATTTATCCGTAAGGCTTCAGAGCCATTACACGTCAACATCGCTTACTTTAATAGCAGTAAAGGGACACTGGAAATTAACATTTTTCTACCCCAGCATGAATTTGTGCTTCCCTAATTCTCTTGCCCAGGCACTTAGAAATTAAGACTGATGTTATTGCTGGAATCTGCCCATGGCTACAGAAATGACATATCCCTCTTCCCGGATCATCAGAATTGCAGAGCATATAGTCACTGCTGCTGCTTTCAAGCCATCTCGACATCCCATCCCTTCTGTTTGTAGGAAATTCAAGAAATACAATTCATTTTTTTATACGTGGTCTGTTGCTCTGAGGCTTCCCGTGTTTGGCCCGTCAGGCCCTGAGACTATGAGATCAGCATCCTGTAATTAACCTCAAACGAAGAACTGGAAATTGGAATTTTCCTCGTTTAACGTGGTGCCACCTCAGAGATACAGAAATATTGATTAGCTACTGTAGGAAAGTTTCTTGTTCCATTGCACCGATTTCTTTGTTGCTTTTTTCAAACAAGCAAGTAAAAGGAAAACTCAGGCAGTAACGGAAGACCGGGAGTAATCACCCTCAAAGATAATTTAAGAGAATTAATCTCTTGATTTTACCTTCTAGAACAAGCTATACATGCTTTTTGGAAAAATCACTGCTGTCTAAGATTAAAATAAATAATCACCATTAGTTAGTGGGTTTTTCCTTTTGGAAAGTAACCTCTTTTGGTTTTATTACTCTCTCCTGTACTACATAATCAGAAACTGAGGTGGAGAAATGGTGACTTAGTTAATGAGGTGTTATTACATATAAAACCAAACTGGCTGAGTCCTGATGTCGTTTCCTTTAATGGTTGTCTAGCTATGATGGTTCATGAAACTCTATTTTCCTTAAAAATGAGACATCTGGGAGCTGTAAGAAAGCCCCACTTTCTCTCCCCAGAAAGCCTTCTAGCAATCGGCTTTTTAGTATCTTGGAGTAATAAAACAGAAATAACTTTAAAAAATGTAATTTACTTTCATTATTAAGGCCAGTCTTTATTTTTTGCAATCATGGAAAGATAACAAACTGTCCAGTTTTACTTCCACCACTGTTCAGTTTTTCTTGTCGGCTCTTGCATTTTATCCCAATGCTGAAATACTTTGTAGGAAGATTTGAAATTCAAACAAAAGAAATTGTTTTCATTGCAATTGAACGCATGCCAGTACGTGTCTTTATCTTAAATTTTTTATAACCTTATCTTCATAAAAGCCACATTTGAGGTTGAAATGCACTGAAGAAATAAGTGTCCCTTTAACCCCTGTTTTATGCTTAGATTTTTCAGGCTTTATACTGTCATCTTGTCATTACTGTCACAACATCAGCACCGGGTAAGAAGGGAAGGCATCAGAAAAGGAAGCTAAAATAGCAGTTGCTATTAGCATCACTCAAATGTAAAAGAATGTCAGATTCTTTAGAAATTATTAAGATCTCAGCTGTCTGTCGGTGGGTTAGTGAGGCAGGCACGCTTGCCTAAGAGGTAGATGGTCCTGGTAGCATCAGTCGGTGGTGAATTTTAGCAAAAATCATCAAATATAATAGAAAATTGTTATGGAAATACGCCATCCCACACAAGAGATGACTCTTGCTGCACAAGTGACCATTTGAGAGCTCGTCACCCTAGCACAGGGTGTCACTTGAGCTGGTCCTGAGTTGGAGACATAAGATACACTCAAATTTCAGTTTTACTGCTCTGGATCGATGGCATCAAGAAGAGTGTGCAGAAGGAGCTTCCCGCCCCATCTCTGAATTTGCTACTTGTGATCAAAATGATTTGTGAAAAAAATAATATCTCCCCAAAGCACTCAGCCATGTTCTGGACTAAAGCTTTGGGTCATTCCAATCAACAAGAGGACGAGAAGGGAGTCAGAACAGCCTTGGGGTGAGCGCTGCCGTGCCATCCGCGCTGTTCGGTCGGTGGAAAGGTCCCTAAAAACCTTGAGAGAGGGTTCAGGCTGGGCCTTGAGTCTCTGAACATGTGTTCAACCCATGAGGCGGGCAGGAGAATATGTGCACGTAACACAGTGACAAGGAATTCTTATTTCTGATTAAAAACTAGTCCTATTAGTAAGAAAAATAAATGTCATTAGAAAGACAGCCCTGCTGAGATGGAGTGTGGAGGTCTTCGGGTGTCGGAAATATGGGACGGGATTGCGGCAGCGGTGTCTGGGACGTTTGGTCACGGGGCAGGGGGACATTGAAGAGGGGACATGGGGAAGGCGGAGGGGGTGGCACACAGGGAAATCTGGGGGGTCGCGCTCACTGTGCGGACACCCCGAAGGTCAGTGCACGTTTTCAAACAGCATCATGCTACAAAACTGCATCATAGAATCACTTCAGTTGGAAGAGACCTTCAGGATCATCGAGTCCAACCGCATCTTGCAAGAGTTGCTTTTGCTCGTGAGTCGAAGCCATGAAAGGCTCTTAATATTGGCTTGTACTTCAGCAGGAAGAGAGGGAGAGGGGAAAGAAAGGAGGGGGGTGCCCAAATTGCGTGGTGCCTGTGCAGACAGAAGAGTGCGACTGTGTGAGACAAAGAGCACTTGGCAATAGTGAGTAATCGTCCCATGTGTTAAGGCACCTGCCTTCGAATGAACTCGCTTCTCTTCTGTAATTAATGACATGGCTTTTTCCTGAGTTCCTGCTTCTGGAGATTTCTGTTTTCTGCTCCAGGGTCTGCTGCTCTGAGTAGCAGCAGCAGAGGAAGGAGGAATTGATCAGTTTGAGAGGTGCGATGGCCTCTTGCTTTGCAAACTTACTGTATCCCCAGGTGGAAGCGCAGCTCTTCACGGAGGGATGGGAGAGAGGAGTCTGTTCGGAGGGGTTTGCCCGCACGCTGATGCTCACAGAGCTGTCTGGGTCTCTGAGTGGAACATGCTGCCAAACATCTCCTAAAGGGCACACAAGGCACGTGGGGTTAGGGCTGGTGCCACGGCACAAACCCGGCAACGCAGCTCAGCAGCCGATGAATCACAGAAAAATGCGACCAGGAGCTCCAACCCTTCCTAATCCTCCTCCACGGGGGACAGCTGGTGGTGGGGGGTCACTCTGCCCCCCAGGACCTGGGTTCAGGAGGTGCAGTTCGCTTCGGCATTAACAGTCTTGTGCTGAAAAACTCGAAGGGTGACCCTTCTTTTGGGCTTGAGCTAAACCTGGCTCTCCAAGTTCACCCCAGTGAATGGAGACCACAGATCTGACCGTGAACCTAAGCTCTGTGGCCCAGGATGGATTGACGGACTCCCCGGTGGGGTGACTTGGCTGCTCCTGCATCCAGGTGCCTGCCAGAGCCCCTCGTGAGTCTACATTTAGGTTATGACTCACTGGTTATTCTCAAAATTGTTCTGTGATTCCATGATTCATGGAATCACAGTATGGTTGGGGTTGGAAGGGACCTCTGGAGATCATCTAGTCCAGCCCACCTGCTAAAGCATCTATGACAGGCATTTAAAATTATTTTTGCAACTAGCTTTTCAAAGCATTACTGCCGGTGGCTGTTTGCCTGGCAAGGGCACAGGGGACTTCCCATCTAATGAATCCCACCACAGCTTCTGGTTTCCACCTCATGTCCCCAGGTGAAGAAGTGACCCCTGGCACTAGACCTCACCTCCTCCAAGTTCTTGAACTCTGCGCTGCTTTCATCCACGGACTCGTCGGAAATGGAGAGCTCCGTCTGGTGCGGCCTCTACGCAGGAAAGAATCAAATCCACAAATTAGCGGAGCGCAGGGTTGAAAGGAACGAAACAAAATGACCAACCTGGGCTTAAAACATCGTAGGTGCTCAAAGGGAAGAAGGGCGACAGAAGGAATCCTGTTTCAGTTGTTTATCTCCTCTGACTGAGCTGGCGTTTACATATCTCTCTGCCGAGATATGAGATACCTTAACTTATTCACCTCAGATAGCTGGCTAACACTGCTCTGGTTCCACCTCCAATTATCCCGCAATAAACCAGCCCATATTTGGGGAAACAGCTTGTCTGACCCTGTGTTGTCATCAGGGGCCACATTTCTGCCTCTGTTTTTTCTCCTCCCGCCAAGGGAAGCGTTCGTGGGTGCTGGGGTGATTCGAGAACAGGAGCGTGTGCTTTGCCTTCATTTCCGAGGGCCAAATTCTGCCTTTGTGTGCAGCTGCATGTTCCAGCCAACCCCAAACTGAGGCCATAGTGCTGGAGCAGCTCTTAGGGCTTCCCCAGGCTGGGACAACATTTATCTCTGAGCTAGGGATTGCAGAAGACATTTACACTTCTCAGCTGCCATTGAGATCCATTCGATCAGTAGGTGCTTGGCCCATACATGAGAATTATCATTATACATGAGATGAAATATTTTGTTGGATTTAGACCTTTACCACTTGAGATAAATGAGGAACTTTATTAGGTGCAGCAGTGTGTTGTCATTCTTCCTTCGTGCTGACGCAGCGTGTAAGCCTAATAGTGCAGTCCTGTGAGCTGGAGAAAGGCTGGGGAGCAAATTTACCTCTTCCGAGATGGGCAGGTGGACAATTTCTCTGATGTTTGCCAGGGCAAACAACACAGCGTCGTGGATTGTCAAGAAGATGTGACTTCGGTCCAGGCCTCCTTCTTCAAAGACTCCACCTGTGCTAATGTCATTGTACACCTGGGCTGGAGAAAGGAAAGGCAGGTGAATGAGAAGGAAACCAAAGAATGAAGCCTTTGAAGGTGTGAATGACTGTCAGCGGTCCTCTGAGCTAAAGCAAGGCTGGGATGCATAGGGAAGAAGCAGGTTTGCTGCAGAAACGAGAGTGTAGGGATCTATTTTCCTACATGCTAAAGGTGGAGATGTTCCAGTCATACCACTTCCCAAATGAAAGGACCTATTTCACACACAGAGAACAGCATTTCTCTTTCTTCTGTTCTTTCATCTGTTCTGGTTTGGTCTGACAGAAGGCTGACAGCTCGCACGGTTTGCATAAAGAACACAAAAAGATCTCCCGTCTGCCAGGAGCACATCAATGGGGGAAAATCACATGGAAATGTGTCCTTCATGGATTCTTACCATGCACGTTTGCCAAGAACACTTTAATCCCAATCTTCTGATAACTGGAACACAGCTAGAAGGGATGAGAAGGGAGAGAGAGGATTAGTAACACTGCCGCTCCAGTTTTGTGTTTACACATACAGTCTTTTATCCAGGACCTTACACGTGCCCTGGGGATGCTGAAGGAGAAAGCCACACAAACCTTCTACTGAGGAGGGTAAACGTCTTTATCTGAGCTGCCCAAGAGAGCGGAAGGTACCTGGGCGACACGTTGCCTGGCTGTGTTTGTAGTATAGAACTAACCTTGCCCAGTGCTTTTGTGCCCATTAGGTCAACAAAACACACTCCGCTCATGTCCAGGATGATGGTGTGAAAGCTGATATAGGGCGGTGCTGTCATCACAGGGTCAACATTTGCCATAGGTGTGACGCCGAAAGTGCTTCCTTGCAGCGTAGAGGTGCTGCCCAGCTCGCTGGAGGTGTGGACCTGCCCAGCGCCGTTGGCGGGCGGACGGAAGGTGACGTAGGAGATGCTGGCACCATTAGCAGTCGTCTGGTTGTTGTTGGTATCTGTTGGAGAGGCGCTTTCAAAGTCTTTCTGGAGCTCTTGCAAAGACAAGGTCTACAGCAAACCAGAAATGCAGAGTCAGGGCAGGGCACAGCGACCAGCACGAACTGAGATCCTGGCGTGGGAATGCACCTGAAGTATTCGGTGGCACGAAGTGTTTTAATCTGGACTAACTCCAGCCTGGTGCTAGACTGAATGTGCCTTGGGGTGGAGTGCCTTAGATTAATTTTAAATGATTCCCGGTCTCATGCTTCAAGACTGCTCAGCAATGCAAACCAAACCCAGCTGGGATGACTGGGAAATGTGCTTCAAAAGGGCACAAGAGGACAAGCCCAGTTTCTAGCAAATTGTTCACCATATTCCCATTCTAGCCATCTCTACAGCTTTCTTGATCCCAACCGTTTCCAGTTTTCCTGCATCTTGAGGTTTTGGCTGTTGGGAGGAATGGAGATGGGGGTGGGAAGGAAAAGAAGCAAGAAGTGGTAAATGGGGCTGGGAAGACAGTGCAGATAATCCCTTATCAAGACGAGCTGTTTGGTGGGGACTTAAGATCTTATCCATCAACGCAGGAACCCAAACTGAGTTACCTTGTTCTGACTCAGTAAGAATTTTGGTAGCTGTGTTGGTGGTTGTGCTGTCCCCTTCTCCTGCTGTTTCACATATTTCTTCCTGGCTAAGTACACTTTACCAGGATCCACCCCGGTCTGTGGAAAAGACAAAGAAAATAAAGAAAATGTCTTTCTTCCTGTTTCCCAGCCTGTGGCACATGGCGCAGGAGGACAGCAACAGCTGATCCTGATGGCAACCGAACAGCGACATCTCCAGGGTCCCTGCACATGCAGGGAGGAGAGAATTGCAGTGACATGATGACTCTGCTTTGGCAGAGCTTGGAAGAAGATAGTGCCAGGGCTTGGGCATAACCTCTAAAATGAGGCCTACAAACCATCCTGAAGATCAGGGAGACAAGGATGGAAGAGGATGGATGTGACCATCTTTTGTGGCCATCTTAGCCTTAGTTACCGCCATGTAGCAACACGGGAGAGAGCAAGGGCCCTTTGGGCTTTGCTGCAAACAGGGATTCCTTAGGGCATCGCTCACCTTGGCTATAATCTTCTCGCGGAATATCTCTGAGTTGGCAAAATACAGCGGCGAGCAGTAGGTCACAATTTTGATCCCGTTAAGTTCATATACCTGCAACGGAGGCAAGAGCTCAAACCAGGCGTGACAGGGGGTGTGTGCGGGGTGACTGGGAGTTTGGGCAGCAGGTAACTGGGAAGATCAGTTGAAGAGCAGCTCTCCTGCTACCCCCGAAACGAGCAGCAACAACAGCAGCAACATCCTGGTCACATTGGGCACCAGCGGCAAAGAACAGTGTTTTCTCTGAGGGTGCTCTAGCTTCTGCTTACCTTGTTGTAGTCTTTAGGGTTCTTGTAGATGTCAGTGGAAATTACTTGGCCCAGGGCAGAGCCGTTACGACTGGGAGAAAAGAGACAACCAGAATTAGATTAAATACTGCAGGGGAGTAAAACTGCTTTGCTTCACATTCCATACCAGGATTTGAAAATCTGCTTTATGAAAATACTTAGATTTCATCCCTGCGGAGTCTACAGGGCACAAAAAGTGTCAGCAGTTTGACATCCCAGACTGGGAAACATTAATAAAGGGCTTTGATGGATTAAAAACGGTGTATAACCTTCACGCCAGTCTCTGCACATGTACGGGGTGGGGGCTCTTTCTTTTTATGTGCAGGATTTTCCGCTGGGGACTCCGCAGGCAGCCCTTTCGTGCCGAAGTGAATACCTTCAGCCTTCCCCCTGCCTTGGGATGTGCACATCGCTAAGCGTGCGCAGGAGCGGGAATGCAGGCAGTAAATTAGCGCCTGCCATTCCTGTTTGCACATTCCAGGGGCCGGGGAGGACACCTGCACTCCCCCAGGCTCCTGCCACACGTTCCTCCGAAACACGGGCCAGAGGTCGGTTATAAAAATGATCTATGGTTTATTCTGCAGTTCTGGGAGATTTATTTTTTTTTTCTTCTTTTTCTTTTTCTTTCTCTTTTGGGAGCGACACCGGTACTTACAACTGGGTATGGAAAACCACAACCAGCACGGAAAATCCCACACCTACAGCAACTCCGTAGGGAAGGCTCAGGAAGAAAGCGGAGAGGAAGCTCACGAGCCAGACCAGCTGCGGAAAGAGAAGAGCACGGCGGGTCATTTTACTGTGTCACGGGCTGGAGCACAGTGATGGAGCGATGCTGGTATTCTGCACCCAAAGAACTACACAGCTGAGGATCAAAAGACCCAAGACCTGAATTCTGCAGCTATTCTAATTAGGCGGTTTATTGCGCGCTTTGGTGTGAAACATCATTGCTGGGAAGCCTGCCAAAAGCCACGGCTTTTCAGCTGTAAAAGCAGCCAGTGCCTTTCTTCACAGCTGCGTGAACATCCGCACCGCTCGTTCCGTTCAAAACGTATCAGCCTCTCTAGTCGAGAAAAGGCTTCCTCAAATCAGACCATCTGCTGCTCAGAAAGCGCTCCCAGCACCCCCCAAAAAGCTCCTGCTGCCAGTCAGAGCGTTTCAGAAGGAATGAGTGCGTATCTGAAAGCCGTCTGAGCACCTACTGTGAATGACCTGAACACAGAGCAGATTCGATGACAAAGTACCACAGAGCACATCAAAACCTGCTCCGTCTCTTGCTCAGAGCTCTGTCATTTGTCATTTTTGTATATTAAGCACTCAAGCATCACCTTCCACACAAAATTAGTCCTTCCTCAACATATAAACGTGCCCGCTGAGAATCATTATCGGGTTATTATAATCCCATCCTCAAGGCTGACAAAACCTATCTTTGACCTTGGGTGAATCAGGGTAATTTTGGTGACTTCAGCATCTTAATTTCTACGCATGGCGCATAGAAATGACAAGGGCTGTGTCTGTGGAGTGATCCCTGCAGTTAGCACTGCAACACAACCAGATTTGAGGTAACAAACACCCATGGTCTGACATCACCCAGAAATGGTGTTCCCAGTTTTGGGACAGGACACCGAATCTAGTTCAAATTCCCTGGAGATTAAGGTCAGGGGAAATGCAGTTCACTCCATTGGCATCTCCCTGGTCCCCATACTTCCTGCAGGATTTGAAAGTTTCTCTCTCTGATGTTTCTTTCCTGCATAACCGTGTCAGGTCAGACCTTGCGCATCCCTGGTCCGGTCAGTCTGCCAGGCTTAATCCTGAGCGTGGACCAATCTTTTTTTTTATATCTTGTGCTAGAATGTGCCTTCACATCATGGTAACACCCTGGGCTACCAGCACCCCATCTCCGCTCCAGCACCTGTTTGAACAGTATTTTGGGAAAGCTCTTGATGACTTGGGTCAGCCCCTTTGGACTCCTGATTTCTCCGATGGGGCGGTTTGTCGGGACCTGACAGGATATTGGCTCAGTGTCCACACGCACCACTCAGCCGTGGGAGTCCTGTTCAAACACTGTCTTTTTATGTCAGACATTTCCAAATTCCGTTCTCACTCCCCCGCACCCCCCGCCTGGGTTTATACATCAACCAGTGCCTGGAGTCCTTATCGCTGTGAAGGGCTCTCCTCACCCCGGAGGGCTAATGTGTGAGTTTTTAAGTCATGACTCCCAGATATTGAGCAGGGCCGGTTTGGCTAGTTCTGGGCAAACAGGCTCCCGCGGCTGATTGGCATTTAAACAGAGCAGGTAATAGTTCAGGCCTCTCTGATACATGCGCTGAGCTTGAGAGTGCTCAGCTGGGCAGGACAGGCTCTCAGGACATCGTTGGTGAGGGGTTGGGAGCACGATCGCATTCAGAGAGTGAAACCCACCTTTTGCAGGGGACTCAAACCGCCCTCCTGCCCCCCAAAAACCCACCGGGGGGCTGGTCTGCCCACTCTGCCTCTGTCTCCCAGCTGGCCCCAGCACTCACGCAGTCCAGCTTGCTCTTCTTCCACAGGTAGAAGGGATCAGCCAGCTGCTTGAGGGAGTTTTTCAGGTTCACGGCGATGAGGGCCCCCAGGACGGACTGCGGAGGAGAGGGGATCGTGTCAAGCTGGGGTGTGGATGTGCCACGTGTCACAGCAGATGCTTTCTGCAGCATCTCCCTTCCGTGGTCCAGTTCCCACAAGGGAATGCTCAAAAAAGTCTCGCTTGGATCTGAGCGTGATAATTTAGGCTATTCTTGCTTCCAGAGACTCGGTGCAAACAGGACCCCAGCCCAGGAACGAACCGTGCTGCGCAACGGTTTGCACTGGGGGTTTTAGGAGCAAGGCTGTGCCTTTGCTTGGGTGTGTGGAGATGTGATGCATTGCACAGATGTTTGTGTTACCTTTGGAAGAGGTTCGAGGTAGATCCCCAGAGCCAACATGGTCACCATCACCACCAAGGCCACGAAGAAACTTGCCACCTGCAAAAAAGAAAGAGATCACTTCAGCAAACGCCAGTGTTTTCCTAAACCCCCCCTGGGTCTTTTCTCTCACGCCGCTTCAGCCAACGGCACGAGTGGTCCCTTCAGTATTTTATGTGAGCAGACAATTCCCTCTGAGAAATGAGCCCAGATTTTGCAGATCTCACAGATAACCCCAAATTTCCCTCACGCGGTAGCTCTGCTCAGTCCGAGCCAGACTGGGAATGCGGATTTACAGCTCTACATCTGTGACCAACCCAACGAACCACCCGGGGAACAAAATAAGGCTGGAGAGAGAGGATATTAAGCTTTCAACAATGTGGAACGGTGATCTATGGAGCTTCTCCAGACCTGCAGCAAGTGATGTCAGGCTGGCAGCAAGCAGCAGCTACAGGGGTTTGTGGTCAAGTGGTGTCACGTAGGGAAGAAAGGAGGAAGAGGAGGAGGAGGTTACTAACTTGTGATTTCCCTCCTGCCCCATCGACGGCGAGAGTGACGGAGAGAGCACAGCAGATCACGTGGATTTTGAAGAAGGATCCAAAGAAGTTGCTGCAGCCCAGGGCCAGCATTTCCTGCGGAGATGGGGGAACATGGTCATTAGAAAGGACACCTGCCCTCCCAGGGCCTCTGAGCTGCCAGGCAGGAGACCAAGAGCCCGAGCCTGGGGTTTGTGTGGTCTGGGGAGGGACCTGGGCTCCCCACAGTGTGTCCTAGAGCTTTTCCTCCCAGCACGGGCGCTGGTATAGCAGGGAAACCTGGAAGCACAGTTCCACATAAACACGTTGTCATCTGTTGACACACTAAGGGCAGGGCTTCACGTGGTATGCGTGGCTGTTATTGAAAGCTGCCACTGTGCCAGTGATGACAAAAGAGGATTATTTAATGTCCTGCCTCTCACAGTATCTAGGTGACACACCAGGAATCCAGGTCTTTCTGCGCTCAGTGAGAAACACATGTGCCTTGTTGTGCTCTGACAACCTGCAAAAATGGTGCCTATGCCAGTGCTCAGGGCTGGAGGGAGAACAAAGCAAAGAGCTCAACCTAAGGCTTTCTTCCTTTTCACAGGCTCTCTCCAGTCCATGGGAGATGGATCTGCCATGTCCTGGCAACCTGCCACCCGGGCCTGCATGCACGGGAGCAGCACGTCTGTTTGAAGCAGAGCATGTCTGAAACCTTCCCAACCATGTAGCAAGGGTTTCCTTTCACGCCTGAGAGCGAAGGGAACGGTCCTGGACCTGCATGCCTGCATGCACGGGAGCAGCACGTCTGTTTGAAGCAGAGCACGTCTGAAACCTTCCCAACCACGCAACAAGCTTTTCCTTTCACGCCTGAGAGCAAAGGGAACGGTCCTGGACCACGTCCCACCAGACCAAGCGTTACCTGGTTGGGGTCCACATCGTAGCCATGCTTGGCTGCCAGCGTCCTCCCCATGGCCAGGTTGATCACGTAGCCCACAATGGCGAGCGAGAAAGCCGTGCCGATCATGTCCTTCCACTTGTTCACCAGGGGCAGGGTCGGTGCTGGGAACCTGCGCGCAAAGCAGAGGCCAGAAGCAGTTGTGACACGAGTGTCTGGGTGCTGGTGAAGTGGGTGAGGAGCTGGTGTGTTCAGGAATGCCACAATCCGTGTCTATGGTGAGGACAGCTCGAGCGGCTGGTGGCAGTTGTGTAACAGGGCACGGCGTGCAGCCCTGGAAGGGGACTGTCGTGCAGCAGGGAAAAGTGAGATGTTTTCCAGGCTGCAGGAGGAGGAAGGAAAATTATCTGGAAGTTGAGTCAGACCTGCACATGCGCTTACCCCATGCCGATCATCCCAACAACTGGCATGCCGTACTTCTCAGGCATGTTGAAGCCACCAGAGATTGCAGTTGCAACTATTACCTGGAAGTACAGATTATGAAAGAGCAGTAAGCAGAAAGAGCGTGAGTTCTCTCAGAAGCACTAAGCTTGCTGTGCTACTGGGGCTGACAGTGGAAAACTAGCATTGAATTTGGGCTAGGAAAGGAGAGAACGTGCCCAGCAGGAGTTCTGTCCCTCATCCTCAGCATCATCAGGATGCAGGTACAGGGACGAGCTGGGGGTCAGAGGTGTTCTTCATGGGGATGGCCCATTTTCTGGCCCCAGGATGTGTGGGAGTCACATCATATTCACTGTAGAGATGCTCTACGTGATGTTGTGGAGGGACTGTCTCCTGGGGGGTCTGAGGGACAACGTGTGTGTCACTTACGATGATGATCTCCATGGGGATGGGCATCCGGATCTTATTCATGTACTTTAGGTTGAGCTCCTTGACAATGATCAGGAGCACGGCACTGACCAAGGCGTAGACCAGGGAGGCCACGTTGGTTTTAGGCAGACCTTTACAAATATCAATGAATGTCTGAAGAGGAGAGAAGAGGAGAAGGTGTCATGGGGAACCAGAGATTGGACAACATGGACAGCACAATGGAGAGCACTGGTTACCATAATCAGCCACAAACACCCTGAGATGTGCCGAGGGTGAGAGAAATACTGGAAATTCTGCTGCTGAGAGACCAACAACCAGCCCCGGGTCTGTGCTGTCTGGTTAAATGCAGTTCTAGCTGCATCATTGGAGGATGCATCCATGGAAGATGCAGGAAAGCCCAGGAATGGGTAAACCCGCTCATAGCAAAACCTTCCATTGCTAACAATTGCACAAAACTCTTGCTGTAAAGCAACGCGCTTCGTGTTGTCCCCTAATCCCAGACCCATTTCATTATTTCTAAGTAGAAAGTAGCAGACGAGTGCTCAGATAATGCTGTAAACACACTGGCAGCAGCCCAGGTGTGCTGGGCTGGGAGTGCTGCAGACAGCCTGCCCCCCTCCACCCTTCCCATCTCCCCAAACCCCTCTCGGTGATGCTGCGGTGGCCATTGGGGTAAGGAGGTGCAGGGGAGGCCCCTGCCCAGAGCACCCACTTACGTAGACGATAGCTAAGGGCCCGGTGTAAGATGGGACCGTCAAGCCGAAGACGTACTTGAGCACGGAGATGAGGATCTGCAGCCCTGCTGCTGTCATGAAACCCCTGATGAAAGACTCGGAGAGGTAGATGGCAACAAAGCCAAACTGCACGAATCCCAGGCACAGCTAGGGCAGGACAGACAAGGCGTTAATAGGAACGCGATGAGGTGCAGAGCCTGAGCACACTGAGGCATCACCCACTTAGAAGTGGGGCCTCTTCTAGCATCTTCTACCAATCTCTGCTCCAGGGAGGGACCCCAGCTGACTCTGTGGGGTCAGCCCTGGCCAGAGGACACAGCAGAGCTGGTGCAGCGAGTCCTTACTTGTATGATGGCTGTCAGGCAGGCCAGCGTGGCCGAGATCTCCAGCCTGGCTGCTTCCAGGGCTGTGGTATTCACGTTCATCTCGTTGGTAGTTTGGTTGAAGTACTCGAAGTCCGACTCCGGAGCCAGCTCATGGCAGACGTTGCCAACAATAATGCTGATGACTGCAAAAGTACCTATAGCACAACACGGTGCTGTCAGCAGGTTGCTCTAGAGAGCATCCTGTCCTGGAAGGCGCTTGGACAGGTCGGGCTGCCCAGAGCGAGCCACCCAGCCCATCATCACAGCCAGCCCTGCAGTGGGATGCGGCAGCAGCTCCTTGGGGTGAGATCCTGCTGTGAAGCCAGAATCAGGGATCCCATAAACCCCTGATGGCCCAAACATGCCCAGACATCTCTATTGCCCAGAGAGGTGGTGGATGAACCATCCCTGGAGACATCCCAGGCCAGGCTGGACGGGGCTCTGAGCAACCTGAGCTGGTGAAGATGTCCCTGTCATGGCAGGGGTGGCACTGGGGGAGCTGGGAAGGTCCCTTCAACCC
Organism: Pampusana beccarii; assembly: GCA_013399365.1. Lineage (NCBI taxonomy): Eukaryota > Metazoa > Chordata > Aves > Columbiformes > Columbidae > Pampusana > Pampusana beccarii. The sequence continues at coordinate 559,016 of VWYH01007986.1, forward strand.
AAACCGTGCTGTGATTCTTTGATTCTATTCTGGAACACACCGAATATTCCCAGCCTGTATTTAACTGCCTTGTGCAGACAATTGCTCTGCAGATTCTTACCTGGGACCATCTGACGGATACCGCCAAGGAAGAAATATGTTACCAGGGGGAAGAAGGAGGAGTAGAGCCCATTGACGGGTGGCAGATTGGCCAGCAGCGCGAAGGCCATCCCTGGAAAACACAAGGGAAACGGGTAGGTCACCCAAGCCTGTGCAGCTGGTGGCAGCCCCTTGACCTGCTCATGCTCACGTCACCTCCGAGAAGGTGCTGCAGCCAAAGAAGGCAGGGAAAGGCACCACAGAGAGATGTAGGACAAGCAGGTTGGAGGTAGAGTTTGGGTTTATACATGTCAGCAGTAAAGGAGGCTAATCCCCCCAGACTGGACATCAGCTGTCATCTGCGGACCTTTATTGGAACTGGCAAAGTCCTATCCCCTCCTGGTGACCCAGAAAGTCACTGTATCTCACCTTGTGGCACTTGAATTGTCCCTGCACTGAGCCCACCGAGAACATCAGGCAGAACGTAGTCCTTAATTTTGTACTTGGGGAGCCACACAAGTATTGGGAACAGGCTATAGAGGATGACTTTGAATCTGGAAGCTGAACATCTAGAGGAGATAAAAAAAACAACGCAAATAAGTGAAGAAGGAAGGAAGCAAGCGAGCTGGGAAGTGAGCAAAAAAATGAAGGATATCTGTATTAACGTCTCAACCTTTCTCCCACACCAAATCCCGAGCCCAATATTTGGTGCACAGCCCTTCCCTGCGAGTGCAAGGCTGGTGCAGTGAACGGGCTGGGTGTGCTGTGCAGGGTTATTGTGGGGATGTTCCTGAGCCTGCGAGGTCCCTGATGCTGCCACAGCTGGAGCAGGAACCTGCGCAGAGCAAAGGATTTATCTCCCCAACACCCCGATACCCTCCAGGTAAGGGACGGGTGAGCTGTAGAGAGCAAACACAGCTCAGAGATTCATGCACAGAGCCAAAGATGAACTTTTTCAGGCCTTTGGTCAAAAAACCACAAGTGTGTCTGAAAGAAGAAGATTGCTTCTGGGTTGGCACATGCAAAATATTATATATCTGCTTCCTGTACGACTGCCTTCATTTTTCCAAGGAATGGATTTCCAAGGCAGCAATCAGTAGGATTAATCGTCTTTCTTTAAGGAAAGACAGTACTGTTTTTGATCAGAAAGCTGATAAAAGGGAATCCTAGCTGGAAAGCTTAAAGAAATAACCCCCAAACTCATACCTTCATCATCATTTATACCTTTTCATTATTAAAAAATTTGGAAAACAGAACCCCAAATCCTGAATGCGCTTAGTGCAAACTGTTCCGCTTATTTGCCTTGCAGTGTAACAGCTGAGGCAGGGAAAAGAGTAATCAGTTTCACTCGCTTCAGTACAATCTGCATTCCTCCTGTGCCTTTCATCCGTCAAAGCCATCTTCCAAAGAAGACCATGGAGAAGGTTTCCCAGGATAAAAATGGGAACTACATCCCCAGGTCTGAATTAAATCCTAATTCCAGACCCAATCTGCTTTACATTTGCCCCAGCGATTGCATTCTGTGTTACCTGAAAAGGTTTTTCAATTTTTCCCCGACGGGGTAACTTCTGCTTTTCTTCTCAAACTCTTCATCGAAGAGGCAGACCGAATACGCAGGACGTTCGATGACATAGCGAGGCCTGGCGTGGCTCATCTCTGGATCATTTATAAATTTTTTCCCAGAAAAAAAAAAAACCAGAAAAAGAAAAGCCAAGAATGTAACTGGAGCTGGCCCCAGCCGCAGTATAACAGACCAGACACCTCCAGCGTCTGGGAGCCCTCCCCGAACTTCTCCACCCTAAATAGTTTCCCCATGGCGCGGAGGCAGGTCCTGGGAGTGGCTTCTCCCAGCACCGGGGGCTGTTGCTGCCCAGCACGGGGCGATTTTACCGGCTATTTTGAGGTGATGCTAACGAGCGATGCCTCACGAAGGGGATCGGAGCGCGGCCTGGATTGTCTGGCAGGTGAGCACGGGTGTTAATCCGAGCTCTGGCAGTGCCTGCCTTTGTGCCTGGGGCGAAACTTGACCTTTCTCATGCCTCAGCTTCACCGTCTGCCGGTGGGGTTGTCAGGACTTTGCAGCGCTGGGCAGCACTGACACGGTTTGCGATGGCATCATGGATAAAGGCAGTTTCCACCGGAGGTGTTCCCGTTGTGCTGTCGAGTGGTCTCATTTGCATTCAGCGATTTCTTGCTTGCCAGGAGAGGCTGTGGACGAGCCCTTGCTTTGTTCTAGGGAGTGATGCGCAGAAAGATAACCGTTGCCAATTCGTTTCAGTGATGAAGATGCCAAAACATCCTGATGGACTGGTCCTGCCCAGTATCTGGGTCTCGACAAAGAAAGATGCTGAGCTTCAGAGAGCCCTTATTTTACTATGACCGGCAATGCCTGGGAAGGGGGAGAGAATCGTTCTGAACTGGAGAGGCTGGGGGTGGAGGGAGGAAGTGGTCAGATATAAAACAATCATCTTGGTAATTGTTCGTGCTATGGACTGTATCTAAGTGGGTCATTGCCCAACACAGGAGTGGAAGAGGGGGTGGAAAAAACTGGTGTTTCAGGCAGGAGAACATATCGAGAAACAACATTCAGGTTGCTGAGAGCTTAAGGAGTGATTTGAACGTACCAGCTCCTCCTCTCCCCTCTTTCGGCACTGTGAGAACTGGCGAAATCAGTGCACACCTTAACACTGACTTCAGTGGAACCGTGATGAAGCGAAACGTCCATCCGTAGGACTGAGGTCAGTCCTCCCTGATAAGCAGTTACCTCGAAGTGGTGGCTGGAAGACGTGAGTAACGAGCAGCAGAGCGGCTCAGCAGTCCCGGGCAGGCGGGAACGTGTGATGCAGGCAGCCGAAACTTTTGGGAGAATTTAGGTCAATGGGATCATTATGCAAATAGGAGTTAATGGGTTTAGAAAAAGAGGTCATCAACCCCACTCTTTCGGTGGATGCTTTCGCGATCACGGGGGCGATCAAGTGCGGTTTGCTGTGAAACAGCGATGGTGTGTTTCGGATTCCAGGCTTCAAGCTGCACCCACTGACTCCAGAGGGACCCCAGCCTGCATTTTTGGAGGGCCAGGGACGTGCCAGCTTGCTCAAAAAGGAGACAAGCCCCATTCCTGCACTGCCAGCTGCTTATTCCAGTGCCCTCTACAGGCATGCACACACTGGCACCCCTGCTACTGCTTTTCAGATGGAGACACCCTGCCAAGAGCAATTACAAGCCTTACCTTTTGGACGATTGGTGCAGGCCGAGACTAAGCGGTGTCCTAAGCGCTTTCCTAGTCCCTAGGCTCCTGCCAGAAGGCCGACTGATAAATGGCCATTCCCTGGTTTTCCCACGTCCGTCTGCGCAGCTCTCGCCCTGCCTCATGGCCTTGCTGCGGATCCCGCTGCCGAACGGGTTCCCAGTGTGCCCAGTCCTGCCCCAGGTCCCAGCTCCACAGCTCTCCTCTGGATTTCCCGTTCTCCTTCGTGAATATTTTGTAGCCCAGGTCCTGGCCCAACAACCGGATTCTAAGGTGTGATAAATCCAGTTGAGTTTCTGGCGTAAGAAGTCTCAACTTTGTTTCTCGGCTCCATCACTTGCTGAGCAGCATACCTGCATCAGACAGACTGAGCCAGCCAATTACATCACAGCTCTTTAATGAATTTCCCCTGCTGAGCGAAAGTGCTGGCAATCAGAAAAAATAATAAACAGGGCAAGTATAGAGGTAAAAATATCCCCATGATTAAATTCCATCTTAAACAAACAGGCTAATGATGTCAGAGTCTCGGACAGAGTCAAGTTCTTGACTTGGCTTATCACTGGCCTTGCCCTAGATCAAACAGCAGGTTAAACCTTTGAGATTTCAGAATTAAAGAGAACGAGCTGTGTGACTGCTCCTTGAACAAAAGGCAAAACCAGCTGTCCTGGTGTTGATGGGATAAGACCACAACAAGCTGGAGAGCTGGTTTAAACCCTGCAGCTGGGGCAGGATGCTGAATCAATGCAATGTGTGTGGAGAGAAAAGCGAAGTGCCAGTAAGTTGCTGTGTTGCAGGGACCAGGTTTTTCAAGAGCTCTGTTCCAAAATGGGCATGGAAATAAAGGATAAGGTCTGTGGGAAGAGCTCCAAGTGTGGAGCCCCTGTTACAGGTGTTTTAGGAGGCCCGTTCCTCCAAGGTGCTGGCTGGAGTGGGTGATGCTGAGAAATGTGGAGTTGGGCCTGGCTGATAAATCTGAGCCTGGGGTCTTGGAGAAACTGACACACCGAGTATATAACTGTGAGGTGATACTTGGAGCAAGCCACAGATGAAGGCAGAACTGCTTCAAGAATGATGTGAATGAAAGATGTTGTCCCAGTAGGTCACCAGTGAAGAGTCCCATCAGGTCATACCTGCTGCAAACCAGCCTGTGTGTGCCAGGCACAGACTTTTTTTCCCAGTTTTCGTCTTGCAAATGCACTTACTAAGCTCTTATCTTCTGTCCCGGTGCTGATGATAGCTGTGTTTGGGAAGAGGAAAGTCACATTGAGGTTTCTGGCTAGTGTTGATAGGAGCCACTGGCATAAAGCCACTTTCCTGTGCTGGCGTAGGCACTGAAAAGGGACTCCAGCCCAAGAAGTGAGTCAAAATTTAGTGGGAAAGCAATCTGATCGCTGCCTTGTGCGTAATGTAAGGTCCCAAATTGATCTCAGTGCAAGAGCTGGACATTCAGGGAGTGCCTCTGCTACATTTTAGGCAGAAAAAAATAAATAAATCAGTGCTCTGGAAAGAACATTTCCTCCTTTGTCTGCCCCCTCTCCATCCCCATTCTCCTTGCACAAGGCAATGTACACGCAGATCTCCCTGCTGATGGAGTTCAGAGGTCTGTTCTCTTCCAAATCCTGGGTGAATCGCCATGAAAAACATCTCTCTCCCCTCTCCATTGCCCAAGAGGCGGTTGTAAAAAACCAACTCTCCCCTACCCCAGGAGGCAAGGTCTGCCTGGAGAAGGCGAGCACAGGTGCAAGGGTTTGGTTGCGACACCAGGACAAGGTCTTGACTCCCGTTCCCCTGAATCGACGCCTTCAGCGTCGCGTCCACCTCGGCTCCCAGCTCGCTGCTCCAGCTGCAGGGTCTGCAGGAGCCCCGGGGCAACACGGTGAAAGGGCCGAAGTCTCGCAAGGTCAGGGGAGAAACCTGCTGTCTCCTGCCCTGGAACCTCTGCTGGGCTTCTTCACCGAGGCACAGCATGGGGAAGGACCGCGCGGCTGCAGTGTCGGGCTCTGCGGTGCCAGATGCTGCGGTGTGGGTGCTGTAGTGCCAGATGTTGCAGTGCAAGATGCTGTGGTGCCAGATGTTGTGGTGCAAGGTGCTGCAGTGCTGAATGCTGCAGTGTGGGTGCTGTAGTACCAGATGTTGCAGTGCAAGATGCTGTGGTGCCAGATGTTGTGGTGCAAGATGCTGAGGTGCTGAATGCTGCAGTGCCAGATGTTTGAGTGTCAGGCTCTGAAGTGCCTGATGGTGACAGTGCTGGGCTCTGCTGTGCCAGATGTTGCAGTGCCAGATGTTGCATTGCCATATGCTGCGGTGCTGGGTGCTGCAGTGCCGGGTGCTCCCCCAGACCCAACTCTGCCTCACCCTCTCACCACACACCCGCATCTCCCTTTCCAGCCTCTGGTGTTGAGCTGGGCTGGCAGAGAACAAAGGCAGGAGAAGGACGTTGCTGCCATCAGTCAGATGTTTCAAAAGGATGCTGGATAATTTGCCAATCAGCCCAGCGGATCCAGCCCCACGCTCTTGGGTTTTCACTCTCAGACCTCCTGGCATCAGGGACAGGCCAGGACCGAGCCCGGCTGATGTGCCACACCAGGAGCAGGAGCTCGTCACCACGGGACCCCCAGCAGGGTCGTTCAGAAAACACCTCGCAGTAGTAAAGCCAGATCTATAGTCCCGCATTTCTGACACAAGTACATTGGTAAAAACATCTTTCCTGGTAATCCGGGGAAGAGGCAGAAGCAGGGGAGCGGTGGTTGTGTTTCAGGGGCTGCATGCACGGTGCCATGTACTGAATACACACATTTGACCATGGGCTTTGACTTTTTCTTAATCTCTGCCCTTTAGAAATAGAAGAGGCTGATGCTAGGAGAGTGTATAGGAGTTACGAAAAATATCCTGTCCTGAAAACGACTTTTAACCTCAGAAAAGGCAAAATGCCAGAGTTCATAAAGCTCAGTGAAAACTTAGCTGTTTCAGTTGGTTTTCCATCCCGACGGCTGGTGGAATAAAAGCCAGAGAGAGAGGGAGAGGGAGAAGGAAGGAAAGAAGTGCCAGGAGGTGCCAGCTGGCCCTGTCCGAGCCCCAGAAGGAGCCGTGTCCCGTGGGTGCAGGGACAGCAAGGGGACATCTCTGCATCCCTCCCGCTCCCACCTCCCCATCCCGTCCCACCGCGCTGCAGCTTTGGCTTGACCGTCCCCAGGGAGAAGCCGTCCTGTCCCTCCACCCCTGCCCTTTTGCCCACAGAGCAGCCAGGCACTAAACCAATGTTTTCTTTTTGTTTAGATCAAATATTTGGAGTGCGAAAGAGGTGATTTCCACGGGGCAGATGGCCCTTTTCTTGTTTTAAGCGAACCGGGCAGCAGCGCTGCGCCTGTGCTCTTGTTCTGCCGGCGCTGGGCCGGTGCCAATGTTTGATATACCACTTCACACGAGTTTCTAACCAAACTAGCTCCGCACTTGGTAACCAGAATAATGAGATCTGCAGTCATCTGCCAGCTACTGAAGGTGAAGCCGAAGCGTTTGGCTCAAAGGGTGTTTACTAAATAAAAGGCTTATATTCAGCAGCTCGGCTTCTGCTCCTTTTAATGCTGCTGTAAATGGAGCAAATGCCGTGGGCACGGGGGATCTGCTCTGCGCTGACACCGGGATAAACAAGCCCAGATTCGGCCCGCTTTTTCTGCAATTTGTTTGATCAACCTGCTTGTTCTCAACCCCACCCTCACTCTCCATTACTTTGGTAGTCTCATCCAGTGCTGTAGGAGGGCTGGGCTGGGGCACGGCCCGGGGTGCTGAGCTCCGGGATGCAGATACAGCCCCATCGTGGTCCTCCGAAAGCCACCGGCTTCCCTGCTGTCCCCTGGAGGTGTCACCTTGCTGGATGTAGCCCAGCGGTGCTGGGATCAGCCACCTCAGTCCGTCCCCTGGAGAGCGGCGCCTCCATCCTTCCCACCCCCTCGGCATAGAGACCCCTTGGGATGGAGAGGAGGGAAGGCTGGAAAATGCACTTAAAAGAAGAAGAAGCGAAATTTCGGTGGCCCTCGCTACCACGAGTCTCTGCTCTTCATGTGCCTCTGACACAGACCTGACCCTTCGCCTTTGAAGAGCCGGTGGGCAACGCAAATCCCAAGGAATTAAAACGGCTGCAGCATTCTTGCACTGCCTGTGAACACTTGTCTGGGATGCCCGCTGAGAACTCGCTCCTGCCCCTGCTCCCCACCCCTGCGGATTCGCTCTTGGAGAAGGAAAAACACCTCTGGGGTCACCCAGTCCGTCCTCGCCCAGAGGTAGAGGATGGGAGAGCATTTCTCTGCTGGAAATCTCTGACCCGGGGCAGAAATAGCGTGAGGCCAGCAACAAATGTCACTCCAAGGACTTAGCTTCAGGAGAGAGGAGGACAGGTCTCTAGCTTACATTTTCAGCTTGCTTACAAACAACCTGTAGGCAAATTTTATCGGGGCAGAGCAGAAGGCATCCTAGCTGCATGAACAGCAGTTTACCGCAATGGACACAGTTTACCAGCCCTAGGGGGATATTTACTTTTGTCTCTATATGAGAGAGTTTGCCCAAACTGGACATAAACAACCCATGAAATGGCACTGGGAGGAGCTGGAGACCCTGTGCCCGGTCTGACGAGTCTCAGTCTGGGACCACTTTTAATTCCCAGGTTTAAAATTCCCTCCTAACCCAATTGCGTGCCCACAGCCATGAATCCACGCATCGGGGTGTCCTATGCAGCAAAACCCTTTGCCTCGGTCGGATTCCTGTGCACAACCTGTGCTCCTCAACCATCGCTTACAGGCACTGGGCTCCACATCCTTTCTCGTTGTGCCTGTGTGAGCAAACTCGTACTTGGGCTGCAACATCCTCAGGGCAGGGACCACTTTACATAGCCACATGCACAGAAAGCTCTGATCATAACAAGGATCCAAAACCAGAGGGTCTGTCATCAGTATTGCCTCTCCTATACCAGGCAAATCCCCCTACAGATCTCAGCAGGAGCCAGCCAGGATAAGATGGCAGGATTTATTCTAGTAGTAATTCATTCACATATTTGGCTCTTCCAGCCTCTCTTCATAAATCAAGCTCTTGGATCATTGGTGTTGCTAATTCCTGAGTAAATCTGCTGCCGTAAATCCCCTTTGCAAAAGGAAGGAGAAAAAGAGAAAGGGGGGGGGGATGGAAAAATAGAAGTACCAGTTCTTCAAATACTGAAACTCACACCCCGTGGCTGTGCAACCGGAGTGTAAATCCCCCACGCCCACCCAGACAAAGAGCACGATTGTTGGAGCTGGGTTACCTGCGCCTGGCCGGGCGGAGAAAGGGCCGATTCTGCGAGGGGAGCTGCAGATGTGGCAAGAAAAGCCCCGTTGGAGAGGTGAGGTGCTCCCGAGGAGGTGTGCGGAGCTCTGCGCTCCGAGGAGCCCAGTGAGTCATTTATAAATCACCTCAGTCAAGGGGACCGAGGGTTGTGCTCGGCGCCTGATTGGCTTGGAGGAGCTAATTGCAAGCAAGTACACCCAGGCTAAGCCCAGGAGATAGCCAGGGGAGATAAGGAGAGATCTGAAGAGGGACAAGGGCTTTTTGGATGTCCCCCCTCGCCCCACCCCTTCCCACTCAGGCTTGGGCTGTTTGATCACCTTTGCAGGTCCCTCCGTGCTCTCGGTGACAATAGCTCATATTCACTGTCACCCCAGGCCCCCTCCCTCGCCTGTTTTGGACGTGGGGTGGGAGAAGATGCTTTTGTTGTCCCGGTCAAGCTTCCCGTGGTGGGCAGCGTCCCCCCGGCCTTTGTGCTCTGGGCGACTCTCCGCCTCCGCGATGGACAATGGTGCGCTTTGTGCCAGCGCCGGACCCCGCCGCTCGGGCTTTGAAGGTGGGATTGACAGGGGGAAGTGGTTTCTTTCTTATTTCCGTGTTCAAAGGGATGAGAGGAGCGGGAAGAAGAGGTGAAGCCCCCGCGACCTGCCCGGCAGAGAGGGGAACAGGTGGAAGGATGCGCCGGTGCGGGTCAGGCTGGGCTCTCCATCATCAGCCTTGCAGGAATGGTCCTTGGCAGGGCCAGGCAGGAGCCACAACCGAGCCATGTGCTCGTCTGGAGTTTGACTTGTTCTTCGGATGCTCCCAGCACAGGGATGGAGCTGGGAGATGCTGGGAAGGGTTGTCTGGATGATGCAGACTTGGGGGTCACCCCTCAGAGGTACCGATCAACCTCCTGGCCTGGGGATTTGCTAATGTCTTGGGAAATGCAGGGGTTTGAGCTGAAAAAAGACACTGGTGTGATGTGTGTGTTGACAGGGAGTAGCTGCTTCAGACTAGGGGAAGGGGCTTGTCCCCCACTGCCACCACATCCCCGACCCGTGCTGGCATCACCATGTCCCGGCTCACGGCCCATCTCCTCCCATAGGGATGTGACAGTGCAGGAACTGGGTACCCGTCAGGATGTCAGAGGTGATGAGATGGATAGGGACATCATCAGGGGACACCACCGAAGGAACAGGCCACTGGAAGGACACTGTGGTGTGTGTTTGCTGTAGAAGGAATGGATCTTTCATGTTGCCATCATCCCCAAGGGCAGCTCTGCTGCCCTCCCTGCTCCGGGTTCCATCCCAAAGCACAGACACGGGGCGGGTGGGATGTGCTGCCACCTCTCAGCATTTGTTGGCCTCTGTATGGAGAAAACGATGGGAAAAGAGAGAGAGGAGGGGGAAAGAAAGGCACTGAGAGAGGGGTGAGAAGGAGGTGGATGTGACCAGGGTGGGAGGAAGGGAGAAGGCGATGATGTGGCCTTTGCTCACTCCCGGAGGCTGTCAGAGTGAAAATCTCTGGTACCTCGTGCATGCACAAGGCATCAGTGTTTACTGCTGAGAAACCTCGTCTTATAGGAATCAATCATTGTGCCCGGATCATGCCAAAGGAACACCCTGCCGGAGGGTGCCAGGGGAGAGGGGGCTGATTCATTGACCTCTGACAGACAGAGGTAATAATTGCCAGGCACTTATCCTGTAAATATCATTAATAACCCATATCAAGTGTTTTTTAAAGGGCAGCCTGATATGTGTGGAGCCCTTTGAAACAGAAACGCGTGACATGGCAGGAGGACCAGCCCACAGGTGTGCGCAGTGGTCGGGGGCAAACGCGGGGGACTGGAGCACCAGCACCCAAAGGTCCCAGCACAGCGGAGAGGAGACGACATCTCTGCTGCAGGGGTGATGCTGGCATTGCCAAACTCCCTGGACTATCAATTAATGCTAAAACGGACTTTTTTTTTTTTTCCATCCTTGAACTGGAGCCTTTCCTAGCAGAGCTCCACCAGTAAAAGGTTTTTTTCCCCTTTTACTTTCCTAAACTGACATCCCAGTGTGGGCAGAGCTGTGGAGCTGGAGAAGCGGCCATGGGCTTGTGGGGGGTAAATGACCTGTTTGAAATCAGTATCTGAGACTGGAATAAGACCACAGAGCCCTGAATTTAAGCTTCCACTCTAGTCCCAGCCTTCGAAAAAGAGCAGCTGCCAAGCAGAGGGGCTGTGCAGCCATCCAGAGGGGACAGGTCCCACCTCGGGGACCAGCTCAGCTCTGAGCTTTGGGAGCGATGTCAGCTTCATTTCCATTTCTAGCTGGTGTGAAAAGGAAAATCCCAAAGCTGGCTTGCTGCATGGGTGAAACAGGAACAGCTCCAGGAGGCTCCTGGTGCTCCTCATCCTCCCACCTGTCTGCTCTCTGCATTGGGTCCTGGACAGACACGTTGTGTAGGATCCAAGGGGTCCGAGGGAATGTCTCCCTGGCAGAAAGATGGTAAAACGTAGTTACGCTGGGGTGCAAAGCCAAAGCAGCCTAAGTGACCCAGTGGTGTGGTTGCTTGGGGCTTGCGCTGGGACATTGTCAGGGCCAAGGCCCCTTGGGTTTCTTGCTGACCTAACAACGGCAAAACCCGAGGAAGCTCTCCGTCCTGCACGAGGTAAATTGCCCGCAATGCGATGACTTGCATGAGACCTTTGGGGTTCCCATGTCCCCCTCAAATCCTGGTGTCCATCCCGCACAGACAGACTCACCACCGGGGCCAGGCGAGCTCATGAGGAGGGCTGGTGGCAACCTGGTGCAGGAGCTGCTGTTCCAAAGTCCCGGTGGGTGTGATCAGGGAACTGCAAGGTCTTGCCCTCTGGAGGAACCAGCCCCGTGCAGCCAGCGATGGTCCTTTGGCAATTCTTGCAACAGGAGGTGCAGTCCTGGTCAAATTCCAGTTCCGTAACTATAGATATAACCTTGATTCTGCTTCTTTCTGCTTCTGCTGTGGCCGAAGCTGCTCTCTTGGGATGTGTCCACCGACAGACCAGCCAGGATGATGTGCAGGGCATGGACGAGTGTCCGTGGAGCACCGGGGCTGTGTAGAAAGCCAGGAGGCACTGGGAGATGGAAAGACGACACAGGGACTCCCCCGAGTCAAACCTGGAGCCCTGGGTGCCCGGACTACTGAGCTGTTTATCTTCTGGTCTGATAACAGCATACCGAGTGCTGGAATGCGTGGACTTGCAGATGATTAATATTAGCAGATATATTGCACTCAATGAGGGTAATAATTCAGTGGTAATTTATTGCTGGTAACGATGAGAAAGCATCCTTGGAGCCCTGAGGTTAGAGTCAGTGGGGAAAGGCAGCGTGTCCACCAGGGTGGAGGGGGCTCGTTCCTGGGAGCTCTGCTGGTGGTGGGACCTGCAGGTCCCATCTCCCTCCCTCCCTCGGGCCTGCAGCCAGAGATGCTTCTTGCTTTCAGTTTTGCCAAGGAAACGGGGCTTGTGCATCCCCAGGCGTGGGTAGGAGACAGGGTTGGGGATGGAGGTGCTGCAGGTGGAGCTGGGCAGCCTTTGTGGACAGAAACTGGTGCTTCCAGCTGCATCTGGGAGGTCCTGAAGGGCTTTGGCTCCGCATAGCTGATGTGACGCTCCGGCTCGAAACCTACCTCTGCCTGTCCTTTCAGGAGCTTTTGAACTGCGCCGCGTAGCCCAGTTGGTGTGAAAAGCAGAGATTTGGGCTGCCAAATCCCTACAGGAATGAGGAATGAGGTGACTGAGGTGCTGGATGTGCCCAGTGCTGTAGGACACTGGGGGCAGGCAGGGCTCGGTCCCCAGCAGCGTCACCTGCGGGGCCGTGTGTCACCGCACAGAGCCTGGCTGGAGCGCTGGGCTTCCCAGGGCTGGTTATCATCGTTTCCTTCTCGCCCAGGAATGCGGCTCCTGTTCCCACTGGCAGATGTGGCCGAGCCGCCGGCTCCGCGGTGCCAAGCGATGGAGACACGGGTCTGGCTTGAAAGAGAACCGCGGACTTTTAACGCTTCCCGGGCTTCCCCCTTTGCTGCAGGGACATGCGGTTGGTCTCACCAGCTGGCACAGGGGTCAAGGGCTTTATCCGGGGAGGAATGAGGAACACAATGTCCTAGGGGGAGACAGCAGGATTATTTACAGCCCCAAAATAAAGGGTGGAATGCAGAAAGGCGTCGGAAGGTTCAAAGCTGCCCCTATGGCTCAGTCCCATGTGGACGTTTCATGCGATTTATTTCGCGGTGTGAACTTACAGCCGGGGAGAGGCCCTACAGCTTTCTGGTTATCTACCGGAGGGAATTGCCGTGTCTCTTCTGCTTGTGGCCTTTACAACCCGCCTTTTCCCTGCAGGAACATCTCCAAGCAAGCAGAGGGGTAGCCTCCTGATAAGACTGCGCCCCTGCACGTGTTTATCAAATAAGCCCTATCACGTCGGTGCTGGCCCTTGTCTTCAGTGGGAAACATCCCCACAGGAGAGCCCTGGGACACGACAGCGGGGCTGGTACGTGCGCACCGTGCAAGCGCATCCCCAGATTGAAGACTTTGTGGTGTGAGACGTCCTGGGAGCAGAGCACGTTCTGTTGGTTCGAGTTAACCCAACAGCAAGATCCCAGAGCGAGCGTCACCCCGGAGCAGCCCCCGCTGAGCCCCGTGGGGTGTTTGTCCTCGCTAAGGCCGCACAACACGCTCCCAGCCCTCTTCCCAGCTCTGCCTCCGCTTGACCTTGAGCAAAGGCTGTTATCTTATTTGTAAAATAGGTGCAAGATAGCTGCCTTCTCCAGGGGAGCACACGTGTGCTCAGCAAGGTCTGCCCGAGGCCCGGAGAGGCAAGCAGGGCTCAGCGGCCCACACCTCCAGCCCACACCTCCGCACAAAAATGCATGGGGTTGCAGCAGCTCCATGGCCTGGGGGGACTCGCAAGCACTGGGATCCCCCCCCAGCCCCAGGCTCCCATGGAATTCAGGCTTTGTGCTGGCTCTGGGCTCTGCCTCCCCCCACCACTCATCGATTCCCCCCTCGAGGCTTTCTGCCCCCTCTGAATTAGAGGAGTCAACTGAGAAATGGGGCGTTTTCACTCAAACAATTGAATTCCAGTAAAGGGAGGTTTTCCAATTAAAAAAAAGAGGAATCTTTCCCCCCCAAAAAATGTGGAGGAGTTTAGGAGAAGCTCAACAACATCAGTTTCTCCCCCCTTTAGGCTTGTGCGAGGTGGTGCAAAGCCGGGGAAGCCGCGGGAGCTGGGGGTGCGGGTGCAAAGCCAGCGTGGTCCCAGCTGGTGGGGCAGGAGCCATCGCATTTGTGCATCACTACCTGCTATGTGGCCTTGGGCAACTCACTAAGGCCAAAATGCTCAAACCTCAGTGATGGGAGATAAGGCGGGAAATAAACCGCCTCATTGTTCAGGGCTCTGAGGTCAATATCTTCAGAAGTACTCAGGTGTTTAATGTGAGGATGGCTGCACGGAGGTCCTGTCGCCCCTGGTCAGAGACACCAGGATCCAGCTTTTAGATGAAAGAGACGGCAAGCTGCTTTGCCTTTTTTTCCCAAGTTTTAGGCGGGGTGTTGCTGTGCTGTGGCCGATGGACATTCTGCCTTGAAAGAGTCGGCGGGCAATGGGTGTGCAAAGCTGAATATGTGATTTTGAGCTAGGGGGATGCAACAACGGGGTGGAATCTGGCCTGACAGTCACGGTGGGATCGTGTCCCTGCTCAGGGCTCGGGGTGAGGCAGATTTGGGGGCAGCGAGCCCCTCATGGGGCAGCAGGTACACATCAGCAGGAGACTGAGGCTTCTCCTGCTCTCCAAGTGCAGACAGCACTGAAAATCCTTAATAAAGACGATGTCCAGATGGCTGGTAGCAGATTGCACTTTGCTGCTGTCCCGTACGTGGCTGGAGGGACGCCTGAGGCTCAGGCTGCTGACTTCAGCATGTACCTCAGCTGACGGGGGACTGAACACAGCCCTTAATCCTCTCTACGTGCTGGCTCGCAGCCCTGCTGCACCCCTATCCTGCTGCACCCCTATCCTGCTGCACCCCCATCCCTGCTGCACCCCTATCCTGCTGCACCCCTATCCCGCCGCCCCCCCCTCCCCGCTGCACCCCCATCCCTGCTGCACCCCTATCCTGCTGCACCCCTATCCTGCTGCACCCCCATCCCTGCTGCACCCCTATCCTGCTGCACCCCTATCCTGCTGCACCCCCATCCCTGCTGCACCCCTATCCTGCTGCACCCCTATCCTGCTGCACCCCCATCCNCCTGCTGCATCCCCATCCCTGCTGCATCTCCATCCCTCCTGCACCCCCATCCCGCCTGCACCCCATCCCTGCTGCATCTCCATCCCTCTTGCACCCCCAGCCCTGCCGCTCGCTGCCCCCAGGGCCAGGCAGAGCCCTGTGGCCTCAAATAAGCCCACATATGGACACTCAGCGCAGCTGGAACACAATAACAAAAGCTCTCGTGTGATGGGTTTGAAGGAGAAGCATCAATATTTGCTATGAGTAGGTGGACAATGAAGCAGAGGGCGAGTGGATGGCGTCCGTTCCCACCTGCCTGCATTTCAAGCAGTGGCTGACTGCGCATCACGGGAGGGACAGTGACACAAATCCCGTTAGTGTCACCCACAGCGGGCTCACTGCTAGTGGCTTGAGGTGGAATAATGGGGCAGTGATGGAAGAAACAAAGAGTCATCATTCAAATAATTAATAGCATCAGCAGTGCTGGTGTAAAGAGGTGCCAGGGTGTGGTGGGATTCTCTGGTGGGATGCTCCCATAAGATGCTCCCATAAGATGCTCCCGTAGGATGCTCTAGTGAGATGCTTTGGTGGATGCTCTGGTGAGATGCTTTGGTGGGATGCTCTGGTGGGATGATTCAGTGGGATGATCCGGTGGGATGCTCCCAAAAGATGCTCCCATAAGATGCTCCCGTAGGATGCTCTAGTGAGATGCTTTGGTGGGATGCTCTGATGGGATGATCCGGTAGGATGATCCGGTGGGATGATCTGGTGGGATGCTCCAGCGCTGTTCCATGTTCCATGTGCCACACCACAACACCAAACCCTTCATGCCAAACACGGGGCCGGTGCTGCCACACATACCCGCGACCGGGCACATCCAAGCATGGCACTCAGAGCCTGCAAAACCACGTTCTGGCACCTGCCAGGTGCAGCTGCGTATCTGCTGCCCGGTGGCACTAGAGGGCAGAGGTAAGGCTCTGCTTGATGCCATGTTTTTAGTTTTTGTGTTTGAAGCTCTTGAAAGGTGACCTGTAACTTCAAATCTCTGGGGTTTATCATGTTTACTTTTAAAACCGACACCTTGAAGCGGCTGAAACCGCTGCATTACTCTCAACCCCAGCCCCAGGTTAACAGCGCTCCTGCTTTGGAACGGGAAAATTTGATTTTTTAAGAATCTGCTTTTCAGATTTCGAGCTACTTTATTTTAACAATCACAAGCTGAGGAAGGGAATTTCGTTCCACCCAGTGCCAGGTGCCACAGACCAGCATGGACAGACCCAGCTGCCTGTCCCCGGGGTGCTGGGAGGGAGTGCAGCGGAGCCGCTCCTGCCAGCCCTGCAAAGAGCCTTTTGCAATGCAAATCCGCAGGCTCCAGCCAGGCTCCCACACCTGGAACCAGCCAGAACTCCGCCAGGCTGGTTACGCGAGATGAAAAGGGGCGCACATGGGATGGCGGAGGGTGGGAGAGCTGGTAGGAGCAGTTAAACCTCGGAAGCGCAGAAGCAGCTGAGAGTCAAGGATTGAGGGCGAGTGTCAGGTGCTAATTCTGCAAATACAGAGGGCAGCTCTTCCGTACGTGCTGACAGGGCAGGGATGGTTTCCATTCAGTGATCAGCATCCTCAGCCCCGGGATTTTACCCATTTTTGTGTGAATGAAAACCTGTAAAGGCAGAGGTGCAGGCTGGCTGTGCTGGCCCAGCTGAGTGAAGCGCAGAGCCCCAGCATCACGGTTGGAAAATATCTTCGACTTACAAAACACAGCAGAATGGGGTAGGACAGGGTGAGAGCTCAGGCTGGTTCGGTTTCTTGGCTATCGCCACGGGCCAGGCGCTCCGCCGGGGGGAGCTGGTACTGCTGGCTGCTCAGGAACTCACTGAGTCACACAAGGCAAATATGTTTTTCCCTTCGATTTTCACCCTGAGAAAATCTTGAGCTGACCTTGTTAATCCTCTCCCCCCCCCCCGCTGTCCTTTATCACGTTTCGGCCGCGGGATAGCGTTACCAGTTTCGCACCTCTGCCCGCTCCTGCCAGCATCCTGCCTGGCACGGTGCCGCCCCGTTCACCGTCCCTGTCACCATGGCGGGGGGATTCCCAGGGTCACCCCGACCACCCCAGGGCTGCAGGACCCCACGGATGCTCCTACCTGGGAGGGATGGAGGGAGAAGAAAAGCTGGATGGCTGCAGGCAGCTCCGGCTTGGTGCTGCACATCTGCAAGGTGCGTTAGCCGGGGTCTCTATAGGGAGGTGATGCTGTCAGAGATCCTGCCAGTTCCCAGGGTTATGATCACTTACACAGTCTTAATTCCTGTCTCTGGAAGGGTGCTTGGTGGCCACACAAGTGCTCAGGCCCTACTTTCCATACCCCTTGTTTCAAAGCCCGGTGTCTCGGAGCCTGAACAAGGGCTCTGGAGCGAGCTGTGCCTGCAGCCGAAGGTCTGACCGCAGCTCCACTGGGTGCTGAGACATAACCCTGGCTGTGCCGTGCACAGGGAAGCCCGATCTGCGGGCAGACCCTGATCCAAGCCTGCAGCTCCCGCCTGGCTCCGGTTCCCGGGCTCCCGGGCTTCGGCACCGGCGGCAGCGCTGGGCACACGACAGCGCCCGCTCTGCCAAGTGCCTGTGTTTGACCCGCTCAGCTCCGCGTGTCCAAACTGTCGCTCGCTGGAATAAAACAGATGGAGTTTTATCCGCCTCCAGCACTGATTGCTGCCGGAGAAAGGGTATAATTAGAAACAATATCGGTGTTGACACGGGCGGTGTTTTAACACCCGCTGTCCAAACAGACGTGGCCGAGCGCAGGGGTTGATGCTCAGCCCGAGGTGGGGGCTGCATCCCGGGTGATGTTGGGCACGGGGAGGCTGCCCAGGGGCTGGGGCTGCACCCATCGGTGCTGGGGAGATGCTGTTGTCGGGCTGCCTTGGGGATACAGGGGAAAAGTGCATGCGGAGCTCAGGGAGGGAATAGTTAATGCCCCTCTCCTCCAAATATTAAGGGACAAATCCTTTCCCGGCCGGGTGCCCAAATAAACAGGCTGAGCGTTGCGTAAGGAGGGAGGTGGGAACACCTCTACGTGCCTCTCTGGAGACGGGCAGGGTAATTACAGCACCGCGGCCCCCCGCGCCCCCCAGCCCTCGCTCGGTTCCACCCTGTCCACGTGCACCCGCTGGCCCCGTGTGCTGCGCTGCTGGGTGCTGTCCCCAGCTGGTGTCACCGAGTTTGGAGCTGCTGTCAAGATTCTGGAGCCCCCACCCTGTCCTCCTGCTGCCGGACCACGGGAGTGTTTTTGCGA
Source organism: Pampusana beccarii (assembly GCA_013399365.1). Lineage (NCBI taxonomy): Eukaryota > Metazoa > Chordata > Aves > Columbiformes > Columbidae > Pampusana > Pampusana beccarii. The sequence continues at coordinate 577,170 of VWYH01007986.1, forward strand.
CACATGTATATAAATAAAAATGAAATCTTTAATTTTTTTTTTTTTTTTTTTTAAAGAATCCCTGACAAAGTGCTTTACTGAGGATCCTCACCAGCGTGGTGGAAGGTGTTTGATAGGTGGGTGTGCACGACAGCAGGGGAAACTGAGGCACAGAATGGTTGCGTGCACAGCAGCTGACCCCGGCAGGGGACCCGGCTGCTCTCAGCCCGGTGCCGTGGCCACCAGCCCCACTGCTCCCCACGCCACAGCCCTATGCACCAGTCTGTGTGCCAGGAATGGTCCCCCACAAAGCCAAGCTCATGGTCTCTGGAAAGTCACCAGCAGCACGGCCCGGCCCTGTGGCACCGTCACTGCAGGGCTGTCACCCACTCGGGTACCAGACGGCAGCGGATGGAGGGGGACGGGGCCACCGCGGCCATTTGGGAGGCTGCTGGGTTGGGAGAGCAGCTCCGGAGATGGGGGAAGAAGCAGCAAATCCCAGGATGAGCAGCTGTGTGGCCCTGGTGTGTGGAGTGGTGTCCGTCCTGTCCCCGGCTCAGCCAACGTCTGCTGGGGTGGATGGGGGCACGGACCCCCCGGGCAGGGCTGCAGCGTCGCGGGGCGCTGGGCTGGGTAGGATGGCGAGTCCGGGGTCAGCAGCAGCTCTTCTTGGGCTTGTCGTTGGGAGTGAGCTTGATGGAGTCGGTTAAATAACTCTCCAAAAACTCTTTATGCTGGAAAAAAAACAAGAGGGGAAAAAGGGGTGAGTGACATTAGCAGCCTGAGCTGAGAAGGACCTGGGAGCACAGGTTCAGTCCTGATTTGTGTTTGAAGACAAAATCCAGGGAAAAGCCACCCGGCCCAGCCAAGGAGCGGGAACACCCCGCTCGCTTGGGGACACGCAGGTCCCCGTGGGGTGGCCGCTAGAGGACAGTGCTGGTACGCTGCACGCTGCTGCACACCACGCACACAGCAGACAGAAACAGCCATTCTCATTCTTTTCTAACTGGTTTAAGGTCTGTTTTTAAGAAACCAAACACTGATGCACTTCTCTTTCCCAGGGCTCTCCTATGTGTTATAAATGGGAGATATTCTACATCAGAGGGTGGGCTGGGAGGGTCTGCCAGATCGTTTCGGGTGGGTGGCTGAGCCCTGCTCCTACCCGAATCCCTGCTGCGGGCGCGATACTCACCATTATTAACGCCTGCTTTGCGAGAGTCTCGAAAGCCTCTGCAACGTTGATGTTGTTCTTGGCGCTGACTTCAAAATAAGGGATGTCTTTCTCCTTGCACCAGGCTGAGGCCGTCTCCTTGGGTACCTGCGGGACAGGAGGATGGAACCACAACACAGCCCTGCGCAGGAGGGGTGGCAGCGGGGACCCTCCTCGCCCATCCCGGCACCGCAGGTGAGGGCAGGGTGCAGGCAGCGATCTGAAATACTTAATTCCTGCTGCCTTCAGTCTCTGCGGGGAAAGGTTCACAGCAGCCCCGCACTCGGGAGCACTGGGTTTCACAGGAGCATCGCAAGGAGGCTGGTTCTGCAGGCGAAGGATCAGCGCCCGTAAGACTTCGGGGCACTAAAGCATCCATATCCACTCACCCCGCTTTCTCTCCTCCACCCTTACCTGCCGATCGCTGATGTCGATTTTGTTCCCCAGCACGACCATGGGGAAATCTTGCTCCCTTGGGATGACCTTCTCCAGGAAATCATCTCTCCAGTTGTCCAGGGACTCAAAGGACTCCCTGTCCGTCACGTCGAAGGCCAACATGCAGCCATCCGAGCCTTTGTAAAAGGTCGACACCATGGACCGGAATCGCTCCTGTCCCCCTGTGTCCCAGATCTAGGGCAGAGAAGGGCACAGGTACAAACACACAACATGAGCAGCGCGCGTGTTTGCAGCCCCGTGCTCTGTTAAGCCCCAGGGACCAGCTTCAGGCAGTGCCAGGCCCACAAAATTTGAGTGAGGCTTCAGTATCATTCATGGATGCTGAAAATCAGGCCCTGCCAATCCAGTCCCCCACTTCACAACACCAGGAGGCATTTGGGGACAGCAGGACACGGTGGGACACACGCCCGTGGGTTCAGGCTCGCAGCCCCGCTCACCTGCAGTTTCAGGGGGGTGTTGTCCACCGCCAGGACTTTGGTCAGGATGCTGGCCCCCAGCGTGGTGCGGTAATCCTCGTAAAATGTCTTGTGCACGTACTGGTGCAGGAGGGAGGTTTTGCCCACGCTGGCGGGAGGGAACGGATGCAGATGAGGCTTTGCCCAGCAAAGCCAGGCTTAAAGGGTCAGGCGCAGCAAGGACAAGGGCTGCAGACCCACAGGCTCCCAGGCCAGCGCACACGTGGGGCTTCCCTCCCATCGCCAGCACCGCTCCTTACCCCAGAGATCCTATGATAATTATCTTCAGATCCACCTTCTTGCTGGCGTCCATGGACGGGCCCTGTGGGACCAGAGGGGGTCACCCGGCTGCGGGATGGGACCGGCTGCTGCTGTGGTGCTGGTGGAGGTGTGGGGGCAGCCGCTGCTCCCTGAGGCCTCTCTCTGCTCCCACCCCGTCTGTCGGGGGCCCCGGACATCACCATGTCCCACAGTGTCCCCACAGAGTCCCCAACGTGTCCCCACAGCGTCCCCAATGTGTCCCCGCTGTGCCAGCGCCCTGCTGCACTCACATCCCAGCGGTTGGTGGGGACAGAAACCCCCACGCAAATCCCGTCCCACGTCACCGCCCAGGACCGGTTCCCAAGGTGCCGGTGCACGTCCGGACACGCCACCGCGCCGCACCGAATCATCTCCATTAACAGCTGCTGCGAGCAGCTCCCCTCCCTCTCCCTCAAAAGTTCAGTCTCTGCTTTTAAACCTGACACACACCAGGTATCCTGGGGAAAATTACATTTATTAAAGAGACCACGGCCAGCTGGACTGTCCTGGGTGCCCCGAGTCTATCCCAGGGATGCCACCCAGCCTGGGAGCACCCCGAAAGCTGCGTCCCTGGCACGTCCTGGCACCCCCACGTGCCCACCCACCCGCCCCCAGACAGGAGCCCTGAGCATCTCCAGCAAACCCCCTCCCCAGGCTGGGTCGAGCATCCTCGGGTGGTCCCAGCAGCCGCGGCGCAGATGGAAACGCTCACCGGCAGCCTCATCACTGCATTTTTCTCCGATGCGCTGGCCAGCCCGGCGCCGTTCCCCCTTGGCACATCGCCCCTGCCAGGGGGGCTCTGGGCCATGGGGTCCCGGCTCTCCCGCACCCCCTCTGCCCCCCATCCTGGCACGGGTGCATCCTTGCCGCGGGCAGAGCCTCGTGCCTCAGCGTGCACGGACTTTTCAGTCTTTTTACCAGCACCAGACAGCTTCTTTTTGGAGGCTGGGCGTTTTTAGACTCAAAATGGAGTTTCCCCACATTTTTGCCTGTCGCTGCGGGGGTCCCCTGCTCAGCCGTGGTCCCGGGGGCAGCGGGGGCCGCAGGGCAGCGCACTCACCTGCCGGGGCATCCGTCTGATGGGTCGCCGAGGCTCTGGGCTCCCGTCCAGCCGGCGTCCCGGGGAGGGAAGAGTCGAGAGAGGAGGATCCAGGGCCGAGCGGCCGCCCCGGCGCTGGCTCCCGCCTGCGGCTGCGGGGCCCTGCGCTCTGACATCAGCACAAAAAGGGGCCGAGATCCTCCGGAGCTGGCGGAGCGGCCGCGGGCGGGTGCTGGGATGGCACAGCTTGAGGGCTGAGAAGGGAAAGAGAGTGAGGTTGCCCTCGTCCCCTGGGGTTTGGGATTGACTTTTGACCTCTTGCCTTGCTCGGGATACCCCTGATACCCTTTACCCACCTCCCCGGGACCCCTTATCTGTGTTCCTGCCAGGGGATTATTTAGGGCTGAGAACAAAAGCCCAGCGGGGCTATCGGCAGCATCCCCAGAGCCCCCAGGAGCCACCCCGGACTTGGCTCAGGCAGCCCTGGTAGCACAGGGTGGGATAAGTGGCTGTGAGAGCTGGGGACAGCGGGGGACGGTGGCAGACGAAGTGGGGCTGGGGGCTCAGTGCGGCACAGAGCGGGGAGCGGAGGGGCAGGGGTCCCTTTGGGGGGCTGTGGGGTCAGTTTAGCTTCATCTCCATTTGCAGGCAGGAGAGGGGCAGGGGGAGCAGAGTGGGTTCTCAGGGAAGATCGCTGCACTCAGCAGGAGAAAAACCCTCCTCCTTCTCCTTCCCAGCTGTAATTTGGAGACCTGTCTGGCCAGAAAAATCTGTTTCCCCCCACCCCAGGGCAGGCACTGGGAGGAGCTGGGATGAGGGAGGAGAAGCACCTGAGCCAGTTCTCACCGGTGGTGGGTAAAAGGCTGGTGTTTCCCCGGAGCAGGTCTCTCCTAATCCCTGTTTTCAACCTGTTTGTATCATACCGCTTCACCTTTGCCCTTGCAGCAAGACTCTTTTGTCCAGGCTCCCTCCCGGACGACTTCTGCCCTCGTTCCCCTCCGCGTGTGCCCCCCAGCCCGGTGGGATGGACGTTGCTCACCCGGTCAGATGATTGGTGTCTCTCCACGCCGGTGGAGATGGGGTTTGCGGTTGCGTTGCTGCACCCGATGCCCACGGCCACTTCTGCTTTCGGGCGGGAGGGGCCGTACCCACCAGGGCGCGCAGCCCCAGCTCAGCGCTGCCTCTGGCTTTTGTTTGATTTCACAAGAAAAGGGATTTTCCCACAGCTCCTGCTCTCCTTACCGCTCCCGGTGCAGCCGTGTGAGCTTCGCCCCGGATGAAGGCGGCAGGGGTGCTGGTGAAGAGGCAATGGCCAACGTGCTGCTCAGCACCTCCCGCAAACACATCTGCAATCCTGCCCTGGATGCTTCACCAAGTCAGCAGTTCCGGGGGAAAAAAGTGTGCTTTTCGTGCCCTGTGACTATGAGGAAGATCTCGCAGCTAGGCAATGATGAAACACCAGCTGAGGACTGTCATGTCTAGAGGAAAGTTTCGCGTGGACAAAGGCAGGACGGGGTGTTCCCTGTGGCGAGGCTCGCAGGACAGTGAGAGTGAGGGAAGAGGAAGGAGGCAAAAGGCTTCCAAGTGACTAAAGTTTTTCATACAGCTGTTAGGCCACCTCTGCTCCCCGGGGGACAGCGGGAGCCTGGCTGGTCCCTACTCGAATGCTCAGTATTTACTGGAGCATCATCCCCTGAGCATCTGCAGTGCATTGGGATGAAGGCTGGAGAGGACCCACCAAAACCTGATGAGAGGGCATGGGATCCTCTGAGACCCCAAAAGCACACAAGGCAGCGGAGTTGTCCTGGTCAAGTCCAGGCCAGGCCACCTCTCGCTGCTGTCTGGGGACACTGGGTGGTCCCTTGGAGCTGGATGCTCCCCTTGTGCCTATGGCTGAGGTGATGGGCTGGTGCCCAGCAGCACCTTGGGGTGCTAAGAGTTAAGCTGGAAAAGGGAGAGGAGACCTTTGTCCAGCTGCCTCTGCACCTTATCTGGGTCTTGCCTGGGGAAAGAGCAGCTGAGGTGAAGTCAATACAGGAACCAGTTACAGAAACCATATGTTGGTCAGTGGCACAATCAATGTTTCTGAGTGAGGAAGATATTTTCTCTTTATTGCAAATGACAAGGCTGAGCCACAAAGTTTGCAACCAGACCTGAGTTTTCCAGCACTCTCAGCCCCAAGCCTGATGTCTGCTCCAGTCTGGGGAAGATGCAGCAGCCGCGAAGCCTGGGGACCCTGGCACGTTGACGCCAGCTCGATGCAAGGCCTGGCTCAGTGTCAGGCAGGAAAACTGAGCAAAGGCACCGATAAAAATAACCCTTCTCTGTGCTTCCCTTTCTCGCTGCCTTCCATGCGTGCCTGGGGATGCATCATGCATGAGCCGCTGTTGCTCGCTCTTTCTCCCGCATCCCCTGCACTGTCAGCAGGTCACATGCGCTGCAGTGACTCACGGGGAGCCCCATGGCTGGCAGCACCCCCAGACCCCAAAAAAAAACCTCAGCCCCCCAGATCCCCACCCTCTGAGCCAGCCCAGCCACTGCCTGCAGAGCTTGGCAGCTGGTGTGCCCTCTTTTGCTTCGAGCACCCATTGTATTGTCTTTGCAAGTGCCCCCCCATCCCAAGGATGGAAGCAAAATTCATGGGAAATCACCAGTTGTTTTGGGAGTTTTGTGGCACAGAAAGAGCCCCAGGGTCTCTCCAGTGTTATTGTCACCTTCTTGTTTATCAGCACCAGCTCAGGCTGCTGAAGAGCCACATTTTCCCGGTGAACTTGCTGCTCCTGCCTGCAGCCATCGCCTTGGGTTCAATGGGTTGCTCGGGGATGCCCAGAGCCACCTCTGGGGACTTTCTGCTCTACCTGGACCAAGTGTCCTCTTCTGCCCTTGTGGAAATCCCACTTAAGGACCACAGAGGCCGACCTTTCAGAACCAGCGCTGCCCAGGGGCAGCAGCACCTCCTGCACCACCGAGGCTGCATCCAGAGCAGGGACACTCCGGTGACACCGAGCCCTGGCAGTGCCAGGGGGGCACTGAGGATTTTAACCCCCCAGGGAAGAAGGCAGGGCCCAGGGAAGGAGAATTTAACACTCCAGTGCATCCCAGCCGAAATCTGCAGGGTTACTGCTGCGCCAATCACAACACGAGCATGGCAGGCTTTGTTTTATTAAAGCTTTTATTGACCCCTTTAAAAAATTTATAAAAAAAAAAAAAGAGAGAATCTGCAAAGCAGATCACAGAGATACTCAAGACTTTTTGACATTCATTATGAAATGGCTTCCTGGTGTGGACCAAACTTAGTCTGGGCTCTTCAGCCATGATCCCCGGGTGTCTTCGTCACCTCTGGGGACACTGATGCAGCGGTGACATCCCCTGCCCTGCCCGAGGGCAGCAGCCCAGTGGCTCCATTCCCCTCCTGCCCCACGGGATGTCACAGCCCTAAGGGACTGCGGGGGCCAACCCCACCCTGTTATTGCCACGGTCAAAGACGGAGTAAAACTGACGGATGAAAACATCGCCCAAAATCCAGAGGGGTCCATAGGGAGGGGCGATGTCCATGCCCTGGAAGCCGCTGGTGCAGAAGGCCATGCCGTCGCTGTACTCCTGGGGAAGCAGAAGGGCTGGGATGAGCTCAAGAGCCTTGCACGCATGGAGACACGCAGGAATGGTGACTGTAGGTCCCATGCATGAAGCAATAGGGCTCATCAGCCACCAGGACATGTGGCTCAGGGCCACCTTTGTCTCCAGAGCCACTTTTCCAACCCAGCGGATGGGAACCGGGGGTGGTGGCAGCGGTGGAGCCGCAGTCGTACCATGAGGGTGTACGCCTGGGCGCTGAGCAGGTAGGGGAGCCCGTTGATGGTGAAGGTCACGTCGGGCATCACGTCGAGGTTGCTGCACTCCACGGCGTACTGCAAAACAGCAGCGATGCTGCTCCACGGGAGGACCCTCCCGGCGGGGTGGGGGTCCCAGGGCTTTGCCCGCTCCTCTCCCCATCCTCATTCTTACCTCTCCATCCACAGGCGTGGCACCGATGTACTTTTGCAATTCTCTGACGTCCTTGGTGGGACCTGTGATGAGTGACGTCCCGGTGTCCACGATGGCCTGGCAGCCGTTCACGCAGAAAGCCGCTGTCCCCGCCAGCTGGATGCTGGATGAGGAGGAAAGAGAGAAGGACCAGGAGGGATTTGTCCTGTCCCCCGCCCCACGCCAACCCTTCTCTCCCTGCCCAGCGCCACTCACTTGTCCACCTGGATCTGCCAGTACCCTTGATGGGTGACGGGCACCCAGTTCAGGGTCCCCATGAAGCGAGAGGGGTCGAAGCCACCAAAGAGCAGCTCTCCTCCCAGCGAGGATTCAGGGTTCCTGGAGGGAGGAGGAGACATGAGGGATTTTCGCTCTTTTACATCAAATTTAAATCAGTGGATTTACATCCACACTCTTCCCACAAATGCTTAAGGCCATTTGCTTTATTCCTGTGATACTCAGTGTGGTACAAAAAAAACCCCTTTGCTATCTCAGTAAAACATTCTTATCGTAGCAGAAACCGCCCCCCCCCCCAAAAAAGTAATGCCTGAGTATAAGCAACAGCCCAGAGCAAAGCTGTGTCCGTACGTGCTCAGGTAGACGGAGAATATGGGCAGTTCCACCAGATTTTGTGCCATCATGTTGTCGAAGACTGGGGTGACCCCATCCACGGCCAGCGAGGGGTAAGCCAGCCCCAGGACCCCATCAAACTGGGCGTCCAGGAAGGCTTTTCCCGGCTCGCTGATGCTCTCTGCAAACTGCTGGTTGTTTATGGTGAGGCCCTCGACCTGCGGGGAGGAGGAGGATGCTCGATGGTGATGATGAGTCTGTAGGTAAGTCCCAGGCACGTTGTCCGGAGCAGGAGAAACCAAAGGTGACTCACGACTACTTGGTCAGATCCGATGACCCCTGTCAAACTGCCGGTCCCATACTGGATGGAGAAAGGGGTCCCTATCACCTGGTATGTGCTGGACTGCGACGGCTGAAACTTGGCGTGGTCGGCTGGGGAAGGAGATGGGAGCTGTCACCAGAAATGCTGTTTATCTGCCAGGGATACCGGGAGCCCCTGCAGTGCCTAACCCTAACCCTAACCCTAACCCTAACCTTAACCTGGTGGCCAGGACCGGCCTCCGAGCAAACCGATGGGGCAATGTGGCATCACTGAAATGCCTGTGTCATGGACACGCTGCCGAGGGAATGAGCTGCTTGGGAGGCAACAGGGCATGAGGGCGTTTTGAGAAAGGATCAAACTTACCCCATTTCAATCCACCTGGAGGGCGCGAGGTTTGCTAAGGGGAGCGGGATTAGCTTGTGCAATATTTTGACGAGACCTGAAGATCAGCATTGCTGTTCCTCTTTCACAGCCCCATGGGTGCTGCTGTATCCAGCTGTTTTCCCCAACCCCCCTGGGCTCTGTTGGAAGCACCTTGGAGCCCTGGGGCTGCTCAGGGATGCTCCGTGTCCCCAGGGCAGTGGGGCTGGACTTGCCAGGGTTGGCTCATCGCTGACAGCCCCAACAAGCGTTGTCCTTGTCACCCGCGGAACCCCGAGCAGCCAGGCCGGAGCCACTCCATGGTCTCTGTGCCACCCAGCCCCTCGCTGACAAGCTGTATTATGTGCTGCCATCTGGGCTTGTTGTTTAAAGGCTCTCTCATAAGAATGGCCTAAAGAACACGTCCGAGAGCTCCTGCAGGCTGATGGTGCTGGTGGTGTGATTGCCGCCCGTGCCTGAGCAAACCAACCCGCTGGGGCTCCCCCTGCTTACCCCCCAGGTTTCTGGTGCGTGTATGTGCCTTGGAAGGCTCAGTCGGGTGGGGAGGACCCCAGGGTCCCTGGGCTGTGTGTGCTGGTCACCCCACAGCCTCCCTGGGGACACCCCCAGGGTGTCACCTGGGGTCCCCCTGCGGCCGACAGGGAAGGACGGGTGGTCGGGGACCCCCCTACTCACCACAGGCTTTGCTGACACAGTAGATGGATGGCACCCAGAGGTTGGAGGAGCCTGTGTCGAATACCACAGTGAAGTTCTGCGGGGGGGTCCCGATAGAGATCTGCCCGAAATACTCCATCTAGCAAAGAGCGAGCCCGTTAGCCATCGGCACACCAAGAAATCCCGGCAAAGGGGACCCCGTGCCGGGGCGGCTGCGGAGAACTGATGGGATTCGGTGCAGGGGATGGCTGGCACCAGGGCGGTGTTTGATCTGTCAAGGCCATATCGTGCCAGGTGAAATAAAAGGAGTCAAATATTTAAGGAACAACAAGGCAAGGCGAGAACAAAAGGCAGGACGGCGGGCACGGGCACCATCCTCTTCCTGCTGGATTCGGCGAGAAGGCCGGGCCCCGAGGGGACCCTCGTCTGCGGGGTGCAGACAGTGGCAGGGCTTTGGGGACAGGACCCTCATGCTCTGGGGAACGGGAAGAGCCTGGGGAACACCCTCCCCCTCCAGCTCTGTGTCCTTTGTGGTGGGGTCTTCTGTGATTTATGTAGTTTTGGAGGAAATCTGTGTCCCCGTTGTGTGCCGAGAGCACTGTGAGGGCTGGCAGCGCCTGCCATGAATGTGCTCCCTTGTCCCCTGCCATCGTCACATTCCTGGGAACAAAGGAGCGGGCAGGAGCGAGCCCTGGCATGCCAGGGCAGGGGCTGCAGGGTGTGTGTTAACAGGGGGAGCTTGCCGGAAAGGATTTGGGCACTGGGGACTAGTAATGCAGATGAATAATGTGCTTTTGGGGTGTCCGCAGCACGCTGCCGGGACTCAGCACCCCGCGGCCCTCGGTGCCACCGCGCTTACGTCCAGGTAGTTGATGAGGGGCTCGCTGGCCTCCGCGAAGGCGGCGCAGTCCTCGCTGTACTGCACCATGTCGAGCCTGTGGGCTTTCCAGAAGTGGGAGAGCTGCCCGCGGTCCCGCAGAGACTTGCGCAGAGAGCGGTGCCGCGTCAGGGTCACCCTGCGGAGCAAAGGCCCCGGTCACTCGGCCGGGAACACGGGTGCCACCAGTGTCCCGCAGTCCCCACGTCCACCCTGAGGGTCCCAGTGCCACCAGGATGCAGGTGCATCCCCGCATCCCCCATGGTGACACTTTCTAGCCAAGTCACAGCACAACGGGGGATTTGATCTGTTTTAGGAGGCAGAAAATCAAGGGTGAAGCTGGTAGGAGAGCCCGCATGCCCTGGTGCAGGCCTGATCATAGCAATGGGTTGTGCAGGAGCTTAATGTGAAAGAAAAGGACCCCCAGGCTGGGAGAGGGGGCGTCACACCGGTGTTTTCTGCACCATCTGTTTGCTCAGCCCTCGGCTGCAGCCGGCAGCTCATCCCGCAGACCTCGCTGCTGCTGACGGGGGCTGTTCGGGGAGATGTAAGTGGTCACAGAGCCAACAGTTTGATGGGAACAAACCAGCAAAGCCCTGTGAGGTCCCTGTGTGACCCCTGTGTGGTCCCCGCGGGGTCCCCATGTCCCCGTGCAGCTGCAGGGTGTCCGTGCCAGGGGAGCTCAGCTCTGCAGCTCATCACTGCAGCGACCCTGGGAGCAAAGACCCCCCGAGAGCCCTGGGAGCTGGGGTGCACCCTGGGCACCCCCTTACCTTTTCAACCCGCTGGCCAGGGAGAGGCAGAGCACGGTGAGGAGGAGGAGGAGGACGAGGAGGTGATTCATATCGACGACTTGGCCTCGGTCGGGCTCTGCGGGTGCCGGCAGCGCGGTGGCAACGTTCTTATACCAACAGGTACACCCTCAGCAGCGCCCGCGATAACACCCCTTCGAATGTCAACACGGGGCTTTGGCAGCGAGAAATGAATCACTGGCCACATCCCAGGCGAGGCAGAGTGGGTGCAGCGGGGTCAAGTTTGTTTTTGTGGGCGAGGGGCTGGTGGTGGAGGAGCAGGATGGTACGTGGGGACGTGGCGGGCGCTGGGCAGGGGGTTGTGTCATTGTTTTTGGGGACAGAGAAGGTGCCACAACAGGAGCAGAGTGGGGTTTGCATCCTTTTGCTGGCCCCTTATCCACCGGGAACCCCACAGCCCAGCTGAGCTGATGGAAACCCCCCAAAACGTGGTTTAGTGACAGCGTCAATGGTTGGACTCGACAATTTTGAGGGTGTTTTCCAACCAGAATGATTCCATGATTCCATGAATGCGCCGGGGGGAACATTGTCCCTTTCCTCTGCCCCACAGCCCCCCTGGGCCCTGCCTGTGGCCATGGGGTGCCCCACACCCCAACAGCTGCCAGGGGGGTGCAGAGAAAATGGTGTTTTTCATGCATCAGACAGCTGCTGAACAAACTTGAAAAGGCAAAGACTAATTAGCAGTGATGAACTGGGTGGGAATCTGCAACTTTCCCTTTCAAACTGTCAGCAAAGCAGGGTCGGAACGAAGCGGCTTTGCGTGGGCGACAGTGACATGTTGCCTTCCAGCCATGAATGGGCTGATTTTCGTTTAACACAGGACGGCCGCCTCATTAAGCCGTTGTGAATGCAAATAAAAAAAAATGCTAATGAACAAATCAAGCCTTGAGATACGGAGGGGAGGCGAGTGGGGGGAGTCGAAGCTTTTCTTGCAGCCACCATCTCTCCGACATGGATGCTGTGCTGTTCTTGTGGTTATTTTCCACATTTGTGTCACTGTAGTAACTGGTGTCGGGTGGCACAAAGGGAGGTGTTTTATTTTACCTGGTAGGTAACGTTCGTGTAGGTAACGGGGTTTCTACCCTGCGCATGGTTCTAATCGAATTTCTATTTATCTCGGTTAGGCCATTTTATCTAATTAAAGTCCTCGCCCCAGGAAATTAAAGCCCTCGCCGGTGAGGCACAGGGACCGGGGGCTGTGAGCCCAAGGGGGCCCCTGCACCCCGAGAACGGGGGTGGCCTGACAAAAAACCCATTGGTGTCTCCTCTTGGGGGGTCTTGTGTCTCCATCCCCCGGAGCTGCTGCTGGGCTCCTCCTTGGGCAGCTCTGCAGGGAGATTAAGCTTAAAAAAAATAATCTAATTAAAGGTTTGTTCGGCGGGAGCGCGGAGACGCGGGCACAGCAGAGTCGGCGCTGGTGCGGATGGAGCCGTTTTTTCCAGGTCAAGTGTGAATTCCCTGCGTTTCCTCATGCTCAGGGTGGCAGCTGCAGGGTTTTTCTCCAAGTAGCTTTTATACAAAGTTATTGTCTATTTCCCTGCAGTTTAACGTGCCATCCTCTCTTCTTCTCCTAACCATTTATTCATACAAGGGATTAAAAAAACCCTGAAACTTCTTAAAACAAACCCAATTGCAGCGAGTGCCAGATCAGCTGAAAGCAGCAAGTCGAATGTTATGGACGGGGTTTATAACCGGAAAATCCTGTAAGAAAATCCAGCCTGAAGGGTCGTTGGGCTTCTGAGATAAACGTGAGTGTGAACTGTAGCACAGATGAGCCAAATACTTTAAGCAAGATAGTTTATTTACTGGAAAAGACCCTCAATTGGATCATGATAATCTGCAAACTCATGACGGTAGATTCAGCATTAAATATGAAGATTAAAGAAATAAAGAAGCCAAACCCTTCATTTAGAAATTTTTGAAGTTAAGCAAATCTACTTCTACTTTTATTTAGTTATTTTAAAGGTGATTTTTAAACCCGAACCCTTAAAAGCACATTAAAAAAATTATTTCAAGTCAAGTTCTTTCAGGAGCCAGTGCAAGACTTGACCTTATTTGTCTAGAAAACTGTGAAAAAATATTTTGCTTCATACGCACTTGCAGCTATTTCTCAGTGTTCGAGAGACTCTGTAATGAAATGTGACCTACAGAAACATCCCAGGTCTTGTAAGTAATGTATGGCCTATATATAGTCCTGTGTTACTTGCAGGCTGTAGCTGTCATAAAGTGTATCTTACCCCATCCAGCTCTACATATTGACCCTCATATACGTTAGAAATAGGTTACGCACCTTGAGCTGAAAACATGCCCCTCGCTGGCTCGGTGTACGGTGCTTTACTCATTTTAAGAAACCCGCTGTCAGGCTAAAAATATATTATCTGTGTTCTTTTTTTATATTTCCTTTAGTTCAGCCACTTCCACGATTAGCTCTGATTCAATTCACGCCCAAGTAGCATTTTCCGAAAAGCCTTTTCTCCCTCTTTATCAGATACTTCTTCCACCTGTTCATCTGTTTTACATCACTGAGCACTTGAAAGGGCGAAACTCTGCCATAGCAAACACTCACTTAAAAAAAAAATGATAAAAACAAGCAAGCTTCAGTTTAATATTTACCCATGGCACAGAAGCTGTGGGTAAAGCAGGATTCACATCCCCTTGTGATGGAGCTGAGGGACGGCCCCAGGGGATGGGGGGCCTGGCAGGGACCCCAATTCGTGATGCAGCTACTGGGGGTATGTTGAGTTTCTCAAAACCAGAAAGTCCAGGGGGATTCACGGAGATGCTGGGATGCTTTCTCCCTGGTGGGGATTGCTCTGGGAGCCTGGGGATGATGGAGATGCTGCTGCTGCATCTCCAGCTCCAAACCGCTGCTTCAGTGCGAGGGCTGTAAAATCGGTTCCTATGGAGCGGTACCCCAGCGCTCCTCAAACCTGCTGCGAACCTACAAGAACACATCTGCGATTCTGCACTGCTATTAAGTGATACAGCCAGTTACTACTGACCAGAATTTTTTTTTCAGAAAATGGGCAGATGGAGGCCCCCAGATTCACCACCCCCAGACACCAAACCATGCCAGGCTCTTGGCCCCTCTCCTTTATGCTTTACACTGTTTTACCCCTAGAGAAGACTTTTTCTTGGAAGCACCCAGAGCACTTTTTGGGTGCTGGGGGCTGAGCCAGCTCTGTGCCCTTGGGGATCAGTCTGCTCCACCACCCAAGTGTCAGCTGCGTTTTAGCACAAAGCATCTTGAAGATGGAGCAGGAGGCAGAACAGGGAGGATCAGCATCCCCAGCCCCGGATCAGAAGCGGATGCAGAATAGCAGAGAAACACCCAAATTTATTTAAATGAGCCAAGGGAGCGTCATGGAACCTCGTGTGGGCTCGTTCGTGCCGTCGCCATTGGGGTTGAGCGAGACCGCATCCGGCACCGAGCCGCGTCTGCATCGCTGGACCAAAAATGCTGCTGAAATGTCCTTAATTCCTGCGCCCTCCGCGGGTCCGGCTGCCCCAGTCCTGCGGGGCAGGGAAGGTGCAGAAAGCTCTGATTTGCCAGGTAAAATGCTGCTGGATATTGCGTTTCCCTGGCCATTGCACGCGATGCCTCAGAACGCAGCCTGAGCTTTAGTCTTAGCTTAGGGCAGCAAGGCCTGACTCAAATGGGATTAAAATAGTCTGAGGCATTCCCGTGATTTTGCTTACCTTTAGATTAAGTGTTGAAACCTTGAATTCCCCACCAGCCGAGCAGGAGCTCTTTAAAAGCCTTGACTTCAGTAGAGCATCTCGCTTGAGAAAGGGTTAATAATATACTGGGCGGGGGGAGGCTTATGGCAAATTACCTGATAGACCAAAAAAGTACATGTGCTGCCAGCTTCTTACTAGCTGTTATCTTCAAAACAAATATTTCAAGGCGCGTATGCGTATCGCCTCTTCAATCTCGCCGTACCCCATCTCAGCAAAGAAGCTGCCTGCTACTGATGTTTGGATTTGGGTCTTATTTTGCAATTTCCTTTTGAACAGCTCATTTTTCAGATTGCTATCTGCTGTAGCAGCCTCTCCTGCCCCACAATAGGAAATGAGCCATTTGAGAAGGATATTTGGGGACAGAGCAGTTCGATAAGGGAGGGGAAAAAATTACAGCAAGAAATGGATTTTTAGCTTGGCAGTCGCCAAACTGTTTGGGTAAGTGGAGTTTTGCAGGAGATTGGTGAGGTTATCGGAAAAGCTTTTGATGAGTTACTCTTAGAAATATGTCATAGAGGAAATTATAGAATCTGATCCATAGGATAGAGAATGCCTTTGTTCTATCTATCTATCTATCTATCTATCTATCTATCTATCTACCTACCTACCTATCTATCTGTCTATCTCTCTCTCTCTCTTTATGTGTCTATCCATCATATTATTATAGCTACTTTAATCTTTAATCATTGTATCAAAGCTTTAGCTGAAGATAGTCCCTATATTAGCCATTTATAAACAGTAAGTATATAGGCATCGAGTGAAAATTTAAAGTGTTTTTTCACCGACGAAAGCTCACAAAAAGAATGCCCCCGATTGCCGTCCTTTGTTATAAATGTCTTGAATAACGCCACTGAAAGTTCCAAGCCAAGGGGTCCAGTTCAGGCATACGTGTATTGTAATTATGTGTGGTTAGTCTGCTTAACTTCAACAGGATTTAAACGCTCACCTAAAATTAAATCCGAGCTGTTTCAAATGCAGAGGTGTTGATGTTTCTGGCTGGATCTTGAGCAATGCAAGTGCCCGACAGCAAACCCATGGCCTTCTTTGGGTTGCTTTCTTCTGTGGGTCTCTTTTTTTCCAAGAAATGTGAGATCAGATTAAAGCAAGAAGAATAAATTTCAGTTCTTGTCCCTCGCGGTGGAGCCCAGAAGCTCCAGTCAAGTATCGGATATGACCGAGGCAGCAGGGTATAAAACCACTAAGCTCAACGATAACGGCAGGGCAGTCCGCGGCCATGTAGGACTTTGCACATGCAGCAAGAATCTTCGTTTTACATCTGCAATGTCAGGCCGTCGCTTTCAAGTGACAAGCCTGATCTTGACGTGGAGCAGCTCAGTGGGACCGTTTTCGGTTGATTGTCACCAGGGTCACCTGCCTGCCTCTGTCCCCCCTGAGACCTCCAGCGCATTGCCGGCCATCGCACCGAGGCCTGGCAGGGAGGATGAGCCCCTGCGAGTGGTGAGTACAACATCTGCACCCATGGGGATGCTTGGAGATGCTCTAAGATGGGCGGATAACCGCATCATTTCCTCGGTCCTCACTTGGCTGCAGGGATGCGGTGCCGTGGTCCAGGAGCAGCGATGGAGGGTGGGGATGTCCCCGCCACTGGGGACAACGCTGTGTTCTCTCTGGGCAGCTCCATTTGGGGGACACACAGCCTGATAAACAGCTTGTGGTTTGAGCAGGAGCCATGTTTGTGACTCCTCTCTTCTGCTGGCGATGAGGCTTTCGAAAACCCTTCTCAAGATGGGCACACAAAAACGAAGTGCAAGGAGCACTAAGTCGTTTTTGAAAACGAAGCCTTGGATTTTTGGGCACATTGCCTTAAAGACAGAAAGCGAAACCAAAAACTGTGCAAGCAGCCCTTGGTCTAAAACCATGGCAGCCCAACAGTACCTGAAGGATTTACAATAATTTGGTTATTTCTTTCACTTAGACGAAATATTTTCCTGTTCTTCAGGTGGGTGCTTGTTGCCGTCTCAGCTGTCACCTTGATCCTATATGGTCTACTCTTACTGATACTTTACATTATGCTGAGCAGGAAAATAGGTAATTTCACTGTCCTGTTGTCTTTACCTGTTTTGTTCCTTGTTCTCACTCGCAATCACCAAGTTCAGAGACCAAAAATCATTTACCCAAAGCTTCAGCAACCCCTGGTTTGTAAAGCACAACCGAGTCCTCTGTTCTGGGTCTGGTTCTCTGTTTCAAAAACATTTTCTTTTATTGCTGTTGTTAGTAAAGTGGTGGAAAAATACCATCAGAATCCATTTGCAAAATATTGATTCAGATGAAGCTATGATTTCCAGCAGGAAAATCTTTCGCGGGAAACTGCTGCCCATATTTGCACCTAAACAAGCTCCACTTGTCCCGGTGGGTCAAACTGATTTTGAATTTGCCAAGGAAGAGGCCCCGATGGTGTGATTTAACACTGGAATCCTTCCTCATGAGAGAACAGGGCACACACTTAATCATTTCAGCAATTTAATCGGTAGATGTTTGCCTGCTCCAGTAAAAAAATACTAATTATTGCCGTGCCAACACCTTGCACTGAACTGGCTTTGCTGTGGGGCTGTGCTGGGGTTTAGGGGGCAGGTGTGACATGGCATGGAGGGGGGACATGGGACCCGGGTGGTGTGTTGGGCTGGAGGATGGAGCTGATTCACCTCTTGGTTGCAGAAAACCATTTGTGTACCCAGCGGGCGAGCAGCAGCCCCGTGGCACAGCCCCAGCGGCCTCCAACCGCATCCGCCGGAGGGGAAGGGACACAAAGACCGACCTACGTGGGTAAGGGGGATCCCACAACCACGGGGGGTTGTCCTTGAACATAATTGTCCAGTGCTGCATTGGTGCAGTACTCTCTCCCTTAACCAGACCCGCTGGCATTGGGGTGGAAGATGGAGCAAGCGGCCGCTGCTGCTCCGGGCTCCCCAGGGAGGGATCACACTGATGCCTTTTGGATTTTCAATTCTCACTCTCGAGTGTGTTTGCTTTTTCTCCCTGGTTTATATTTTTTTGTTTTTCCTTTAACCCCCTCCCAGTAGCGCTGTATGTGGTAATTTTTCCTGTTTTTAAGGGAGCAGCGACACATCTTCAGAGACCTCGGAGGACTCGGACAGCAGCCCCTCCTGCCCGCAGGTACGGCCGCGGGCACAGAACCTTTGTCAAAAGCAGCCTGGAGACCTCCCGAGCGGCGACGGGGGGAGAAAAAGCGTTGAACCAGATCAAAACACCAGCAGTGAGGCTGGGGGGGTGGTTGTCACCTGCCATAGGCAACACTGCCCATTTTGAGGGAAGTGTCCCCTGGGCTCAGGGACATCCCTGGGCGCAACCCCAGCACCTTGAGCGGCTGCAGGTTGTCATGGGGGTTCAAGGGTGAAGTCACTCCCCGGGGATGCTGGTCCCTGAACTCCGGTTTGTTTCTGCTTCTCCAGGGTCCTCGCCCAGAAGAAAATCTCAATTACACATCCTTGGTCTTCTCGGGAAAAGGCCGCGGGCCGGGCTCCACTGAGGACTACGAGAACATGAAGACGGGGGCAGACTACGTCAACGTGGACCCCAAAAAGAGGAAAGAGGACTTCTGGCCCTGCACCAGCCCCGTGGCTTCCAAGTCTATCGAGTACACCGAGGTGAAGCTGTGACTCCCGGGGTGCTGCTGGCGGGGTTTTGGGTCAGAACCCGCTGGGATGGGGAGATGCCCAAAGCCACCAGCAGCCATGGGCTTCTCTTTCTCCTTTTTTTTCCCCTTCCCCTCAGTCAGCGCCTGGCACGGGGTGCTGTGTGCCAGCTTTTATTCCTTGTAACGCTCCAACCCGCTGATACAATTTGCTTGGTATTCTGCTTAAATGCATCACTGTTCCTGAAGGCTGCTGAGCATGGGATGGCGCAGGGACACGTTCCTCCTGCCCAGGCTGAAATGGGTTCTCCAGCTCTGTGTGACGGCCCTTTTTTTTTTAATTTGTTTCATGAAGGCAAATGAAACATCTCCCCACCCTTCCCTTCAAAATGGGATGTAATTTGGGGAGGGAAATGCAGTGGTCTTCAAAATACCCGTCAGAACTGGCTGGCATCTCAGCTGAAAGCCGTAGTCAGCAGCCCAGCTGGTAAATGGCTGAGGGTTTCCCAGGGGATTTATATCCCAGGGGATTTATATTTCCCACCTCTTGCTGGAGGACCTGGGCTGGCTGTTGGTGTCTCTGGAGGGAACAGGACTGGACCATGAGTTTCTACATGAATGCAGGCAAATGAAACCTCTATGTTTCTTGATGGGAGGGATGGTATTCCCTGTCTCCCACCTTTTGTTTTTCCTGCTTTGTCCCTGCACTGAATCCCCTGGGTGCAGGAGGCAGCTGCTCCCCAGCAGAGCTGCAGAGGGGTGTCCGTGCCCTGGGTTGGGGCACACAGCACCGTCTCCCCCTCCTCCTTTGATCTTACATCATATTTCACACTCTCCTTAAGCACCGGTTTAATTCCCAGGGAACTTAGAGTATAGCACTGCAATTTTCTCTGAAAAACAAAAATGAGTTGGGGGCTCTCCAGCTTGCGGAGATAAGCTTGGGGTTGTGAACTGAATATTTATCTGACGTTTGTCAGGTCACTTTGGTGCTCCTGAGGTCCAGGAGAGCAGGTACCCACGGCCGGGACTCGCTGCCCTCGCTCCGCCGCAGCAAATCGCTGCTGCAAATGGGGACCGTTCCCTCACGTCATTCTGTACTTTGTTATGATTTTTTTCAAGAAATAAACCTTTAAATTGCTGGGGAAAGGGAGCTATGCAGTCATCGGGAGCTCTGTGAGGCTCATGGAGCTGCCGTCTCCCAGCACAGCCCCTGGTCACCATCAGGGATGGAGCTGCCCCAAGTGCGTCTCAAATCTGCTCAGCAGCTTTAATGAAAGGTTGTGAGACAATTGATTTGTTATCGATCCCGGGGTGGGCCAGGCATCCCTGGTTTTGTGACCTTGTTGTGCAGATCTGGCCCAACTTGAAGGGCACATGAAGGAAAATGTTCAAAAAACCCCAGACAGTCTCTGGGAAATGTTGCTAAAGGCCAGGAAAGGTGGGTTTACAGAATTGGAGATGAGGTCAAAACCAGCCAGTGGGAGTTTCTGGAGAAACTGATTCAAACGCTTGGTGATTAAAAGGTGAAAATAATTGAAGATTTCAAAATGCTTTAGAGGTTTAGTCTGAGATAACAGGGAGAATAACCCACTGTGCAGGGAATTCGGTACCTTGCTCTCTGGGGCACTTGCACATCTCCCACCAGCAGCTTTTGAGCTCCCCTTCCAGAGAAAAAGGATGCTCTTGCCTGCCTCACTTGTGCTTTCCCCTCCAACAAACCAGCTTTGGGGAGACCCACAACACGTGGGGAAAAGGGCAGGGGGCTGCGAGGCCACGGCTCACTGCCGGCCACCCCTCCATCTCCGAGCCCCGGGTGGTTTTGGCACTTAAATCTCTGCTAAAAAAGACAAAAGCAGCAGCAATTTGAGAGCAGCTCTTGCAGGGGATGCAGCAGCTGCTGAACAGCTCGGGGCAGCCCTGCACAGCACAGCGGGCTGTGAGTAAACCTGACGGAAAGCACCGGGGCACGGAGGGAGGTAGGAGCTGCCTGGGCTGCTCTGAGCGGCTCTTCGGTGGTGTCGGGGCTGTATTTCAGACACTGGTACCAGCGCGGTGCAATACCAGGAGGGCTGTGCAATACCAGGAGGGCTGTGCAATAGCAGCAGGGCTGTGCACAGCAGGATTTCTGCCCCATGGATTTTGCTCCAGCCCCGGGGAGGAGGGCAGGGGGTCCGGCTCCAGCAGCCTGGCAACAAAGGGCAATGATTCGCAGCTGACTGGGGAGCGTGTGCTGTGCCCCAGGGCCTGGGAAAGCTGCGTCTGCATTTTCTGGTCTGCCAGCAAAGCCCTGGGGATGGGAGATGAGTCACTCGCTTGCAGGGAGCTCTCAGCAGATGTAGCCACGTTGCCTCCTGCTGTGCTCAGGCTGCTTTGCTGGCAGTTGTCAAACACCAGGAACTTGTGTCTGCTTGGCACAGTGTCCCTTGGTGGATACTCGGGTTGTGAGGCGTTTCTGGACGAGAGCAGCCAGGCAGCGAGAGGTTTCCTAACGTACCAGGGAGGAGGATGCTGTGGTTGGGCAAAGGCTGGTGGGGCTCTGTCCGTCTCCACGCACACAGCAGATGCAGCAAGCACAAAAGGGCGAGGTGGATGGCGATGCTTTCATGGTTAAGCACCCATCTCACTGCAAATTGAGATGCTACGAGGTGAGGAGAGACACAGCTCTGCAGTAACAACGGTGTCGCACCTGGTGGCAGCTGTCCCCGTGGAGGGGTGCGCCGGGGGACCCCCGCAGCCTAGAGCGTGCCCGACTCGGTCACCACCTCCTCGCAGGGTGGGTCGAAGTCCTTGGCGTTGCCCCCGTGCAGCGGGAGGTTGGTGGGGTGGCTGTGGCTCAGGATGGTGGTTTTCCTGCTGCAGAGGCTGCCGGTGGAGCCCTGTCTCCGCAGCCGGGGCCGGGGGCTGCCCCAGCAGGACAGGCAGCGGGCTGCGTCCTGGAGCAGGTGCCCGCTGAAGAACATGTAAATCCAGGGGTTGCAGCAGCTGCTGAGGCTGGCCAGCAGCATGGTGATGGTGAAAGCCACGTTGCTGGACTCTGGGAAGGCAAGGGAGAGAGATGAAACCTCCCCTGGGCATGGGCTGGGCAGGCTCCCCAGCGTGCAATGGGCAGGAGCTTTTTGGCTCAGACACACGTCATTTGTCCCATTCCCATCCCATTTGACCGGCATTTGTTTGGCCGGAGAGTTTGCAGCACGGCAGGCAGAGCCGGGCGCTGCCCGTGGGTGATGGACTGTATGGGCAGCACATCCTCAGGGAGGGCGCTGCGAGATGAGACCCGGCAGCTTTCAGGCCTTTCTTCAGCCCGTTTGCTGGCCAAACCACCCCCCAGAGGCCTTTCAATCTTGGGTAAAGTTCCTTCTACCCACAAACGGGCTAGGAGGGCTACGGAAAACTTCCGGAAAATGTCAGCCTATGAAATCAGAAATGCACTTCTGAAATCTCTGCAGCTCGCTCAGCGAAAGCCTTACGGGTGCTCGATGCTGTGTGTGAAGGACCCGCTCGAGCAGGCGGGCTGCTGCACGAGGCCGTCCTGGGAGCAGCAGGCACCACCAAAACCCTCCTGCAGTCACATACCAAACACAGCAGCTCCTGAAGCAACTTCCCACACGGCAAACAGATGTTCACACAACATCTTTATACATCCCTACAGGTGGTAGTCAGAAGCCATTGCTTTTCAGTGGATTTTCTGGTGAAAGCAATGATTTGACTCTGCAAACTGTTTTCTATACATGATACTAGGGGGTAGATCTGTAGCCTTCCCTGGGGTTTTTAAAATGACATACAACAGACAGCTCTTGTTCGTCAAATACACGATGGGCACGCTGTGTGCCTCTGGAGCCCAGGGCTGCAGCCTGGCATCCCCTCCACTACTCACCATCATCAGGAGCATCCTCATCCCACACCGACCACATCTGCATGCTGAAAAACGGTGCCCAGCAGGTGACGTAGGCCACCACGATGACGAAGGTCATCTTCACCGTGCGGATCTTGGCGCGGGAGATGGTCCGCACGCTGCTCACCCGTGAGGGCTGCCCGCCGGGGCACTG
The DNA here is from genome assembly GCA_013399365.1 of Pampusana beccarii. Taxonomy (NCBI): domain Eukaryota; kingdom Metazoa; phylum Chordata; class Aves; order Columbiformes; family Columbidae; genus Pampusana; species Pampusana beccarii. The sequence goes on from VWYH01007986.1 coordinate 599,648, forward strand.
CCCGCTCTTCTCAGAGGAGCAGGGAGCAGGAGGGGCGGCCGCTGCTGACCCCCCCGGGCCGGGGGCACCGCTCTGGGTCTTGCCTTTGAGGTTCTTGCAGATCTCGTAGCAGATGAGGCTGTAGCAGACGGTGAGGATGCAGACGGGCAGGATGAAGATGCACAGCGTGGTCCAGGTGACATAAGCTCGGGCTCCCCACGGGTACCTGAAGTCGGCCCAGCAGTCCAGCACCCCCGAGCCCTGACGCACCTCCCGCAGGGAGAAGATGAAGATCTGGGGCAGGCTGAGCAGGCAGCTGAGCAGCCACGTAGCCCCGATCATCACGTAAGCCTGGCGACCGGGCTGCCGCAGCGTGCGCAGCGGGTGGCACACGGCCACGTAACGGTCCAGCGTCATCACGATGAGCATGTAGGTGGAGGCGAACATGCTCAGCACCTGCAGGTACTTCACCGCCCTGCAGAGCGGATCCGGCCCCAGGAAGCGGTACGTCACCTCCCAGATCAGCTGCGGCAGCACCTGGAAGAGCGCGACGCCCAGGTCGGTCAGCCCCAGGTGCAGGATGAAGAGATGCATCCGGCTCATCTTCCCCCTCAGGCGGTACATGGCCAGCAGCACCCCCACGTTGCCCACAGTGGCTATAGCCAGGATGGTGGCCAGCACCCCGATCTCTGCCTTGGCCAGCTCCTCATCCCGGCTGTGCAGGAGGGTCAGGTTGGGGTCTTGTAGGGCCTGGGGGCTCAGCAGCCCCTGGCCGTGCCCATGGCTGCCCTGGGTGCTGTTCCAGCCCCAGCCCGGCTCCATGCCTTGGGGAAGCTCTGCAGGAGTGCAGGCAGCTGTGATGGGCTGTTAAACCCTTCCCTGCCTCCCCAGGGCTGAGCTCTTGGGGTCAGTCTTCCCCTGAGCACCACTGAACTGGCTCCTCTGCCCCTGGCCAGGGACAGCGGGCATGGCTCCTCCTGCGGGCCCCACCGCCGGTGCCGGTTGTCACCTCCTCTCTCTCGTGCAGCCCAAAATCACTCTAATCCTGTGCTACGCGGCTGCAATTCCCCTCTCCGGCCGGGCTGCTCCATGCAGATATTCCAGATAAGCAAAGAGGTGCAGGAGCTCCCGTCTCAGTCCTTAATCTTTCTCTCATCTGCACTAAACATCCCCAAATCCCCATTTCTCCCCGGACTGCTCATCTTGCACATCCCCTCTCTTCCCTGCGCCAGTAGATCGAAGGGGAAGGGTGAGTCCTCTCCGCTTCTTTTTAGCGCAGCCAGGTAGCAGAAAATGCTACAGAGGCTGCATCTCTTTGGCCTTTTGATTGCAGGAACAGCAAAAGCCAGGTGAGCGGTGTCCGAGCATCCGTGTCTGTGTGGGAAGCGGGGTCTGCGTTGCCGTGTGTGTGTGTGTGTGAACACCGTGTCCGGGTTTTATAGCCCGGCTGGCCCATCCTCCCAGCTGAGCCAAGCGCTGTGGCCGGCAGGTGGGAGCCGGTTCCCCCCCAGCCCTCTCTCGGGGATGCGATCGCCAGCGTCTTCGACCAAACGCGATTTCTGGGTATGATCTGAAGGCTGGGAGTGCTGCTGCATCCCCTCTTCTGCAGCGTGTTGGGGCTGGGGACTTTCTGCCCCTGAATTGCACTGCCCCTATTAGTCAGACCCCAAAAATCTCTGTCCTGAGAGCCTGGAAGAGGGGGTGCAGATCCCCCAGAGCAGCAGGAGCCAGACACCCATTGACTTTGTGCATCTGGGGCTCAGCCCTGCAGCAAAGTCGGTGGAAACATCATTTACTGACACCAGGTCCTGTTTTGATCTGTTGTGCCTTTGCTTCTGTGCAGGGAGGGGATGGAGGTTGGCCCTGAGATGTGTCAAAATCCCAACTCTGCCTGCTTAGTCCTCCACTAAACACTGTCGTTTTACTCCATCCGACAGAAAAACACCTCGAAGGTGGAGAGCAGGATCCTGCCCGCCCGCAGAGCAGCCCCTGCCCCGAGTCGTCGGCGTTTGCTCCATTTCCCATCTGCACAGAGCCTGGAAAAAAATCACGGGGAAGGAAAAGGTGAAGAGGAGAAGTGAGCTGGAGAGACCCCAGCAGCTGCAAACTGTACACAAAGGTCTGGCGTGAGGCAGAGGAAAGGCCAACAGAAACACCTACAAAGGACAAATGCGCTATAAATTGCTGGAAATAGGGATGAGACTATAGCAGAGCTGCAGCTCAGCACGGGGCCAGGAGCTCCGCTGCCTCTTCTCTTCTTCGAGTCCTCAAGGCACCTTCCCACAACCTGTGCGACTGCGAAATATTTTCATTGCCCATGTATACAGATATGTGTCTCCATACACAATTTCACTCTCGTTTTGCAGCATTAAGGCTTCGTGTTTTCCCTACCTGCTGTTTCAACAAAAAATAAAGCCACTCGTCTACTGCCAATGTTTTTTCCTTTCTCTACCAGGGAAAGACAGCAGCGGCGAACAAAAGAAAGGCACCAACACGGGCATGTTCCTGGTGCTTGTCTGCTCGATATGGGCTTTGCTGCTTGCAGAGCCTGCTCTGGATCGCTGGCTGTGATTTTACAATTAAGTTGCCCATAAGAAAGCCGCTATTTGCTGAATAAAGATCTGCAGACCACCTCTAATAACCATAAATGAGCGCGGTTTGTATCTAATTAAAAGACATTCATCCTTATAAAAGACCCTATGGATATAAAGTGCCATCACAGGGAAGTGACTGGCTAAGGTGTTGGAGTTTGTGATAGGAAGGTATTTCAGTGAATAATGTAATTTTCCGTGTTTGTGATCAGACGGCTGATTTTCTGGAAGATTAATAGAGGGCAGTGCAAAGGAAACCTACAAAGCAATGAAAAATTAAGATGAAGTCAGAGATGCAAGGTCAGATTCTGCAGAGAGACAGAAACATATAAAGTGTTTTAAGAACAGACTTGACTTTCGCTGGCACCAGTTTGATGTGGAAGCAATTCCCTCAGAGTTTGAGATTTTACTCCAGATTTACCAAAGTTTGGTTGTGGGGAGAACACTTCTGCAAAAGCACTTCGAGGAAAGGGAGGCTAATTTGCAAAAGAAAAATGATCCTTGGAATACAGAAAATCATTTTCTTTAGAGAGAGAGATAATAGCGGCAGGGAAGTTTTTCAAGCAGATGGATTGAAAACTAAACTCGTTTTCTTTCACGCGTTTCCTGAACGTTTTGACACATCACTGGTATTGCCAGGCTGGATGTGTTGATCAAAACCATAGCTGACTTCCCCAGCTTGGGAATTACTTGCTGGTTTGTTTAATGCTCTGGGAGACGCTGGGAGGTGATGACCCAGATGTGCCCAGATGTGCTTGCCCCACCCAGCCCCAGCTTTTTAGCCCATTTCCCACAAGTGGAGCTCTGGGAGGCAGCAGAGACTGGAGGTGTTGCAAGGTGAGGGAGATGCTGCTGGTTTCTGGTAACGTGTTATTTTACTAATTTTTTTGTGGTTTGCGTCTCCAGTATGGGGAGGGTGTTTGTGCTGTGCTGGAGTCACCCTCGTTGTTCAGAGCTCGGTGCTGCTGGTTGTTGCTGCTACAGGGTGACTCGAGCCCTAAAAACACCCTGAAAACTGTTGTCACAAGGTCTGTGTTCCCTCCCTTCCCCCTGGGTGTGATGCTGGGGTACGGGACCACGTAATTGGGTTTCTAAGTTCTTAAAGTTTGGTTTGTCAAGGTAACACTGCATTACGTAGCTAATTTTTGGCAGCTGGTGGTATCAATACAGCATAAAATGCTGGTTTTATTACCAGCCGGTGTCCTGTGCTTTTTTACGGTGCAGCACAGAGGTTTTGTGATTGCTAAATCATTTGGTGCAGCAGCTGGTTACTTTGCTTTGGGGGCAGTTCATCGGTTAAATAACTAAATAAAAAATGTTGGCTTGGGTCTAAATACTGATTTGGCTCACTTTTCAATGGAAATCTTTCACTTGTGGTATGCAATGGTGATAACCTTGTATTGCTCACAGCACAAAGCACACTGGGTCTGTCTTTAGCATTTAATCACTCAAATGCCTTTTGTCGTTCAGGTCAGAAAAAAAAAAGGAAGATTTGGTCACGTCGTGCTGGTTCAGATGCTATAAAATTAATGATGTTGCAACTACTTTATAGCAGCTTGGGATCATCTCCTTGGAAAGACTGAGGGCAGGAATGAGGGGCTGGGAGTTCCTGGTGTATAATGCTGTTTTTAATGCCAACTCTCTGTCAAAATTAAGCCACGAGCAACTTCCACCTCCTGAAAATATAAACTGTTTGAGTTTTCCGGTTCTTAAAGGCTTCAGGGCCTTTAGAAGCTGAACTTGTTCTTGCCACTGACTTAACTCCATCTAGGGCTGTCCTTTGATTTTTCTCAGACTTGGGGAGTTTGGAAGCTGAAAGCTTGATATAATAATAATAATAATAATAATAATAATAATAATAATAATAATAATAATAATAATAATTATTATTGTTGTTGTTGTTATTGTTATTGTTATTGTTATTGTTATTGTTATTGTTCATAGTAGTAGTAGTAGTAGTAGTAGTAGTAGTAGTATTTTGCTTGCAATGTTTGTGAAGAACTCTCAGAAAAGTGACTGTGCACTGCCTGTCTTATTAGGGAAACCAATTTCTCTGCAGCATGGTCACCAAACAGAGGATGTGATTGCACCCATTACTGGGGATTTTGCATGTTGTCCATCCTGATACCATGTGAAATGCCCCAAAATATCAGACTGTCTCTAAACGAACACCCGGTTCAACACTTGTGCTGTGACTCTCGTTACCCTTTGAAGGGAGAAAACTCCGCTGTATAATTGTGCAGCACTATCTGTTGTACAGCTCTGGAAGCTAAAGACGGGATCCTCTATAATTTTAAGGTAATTATAAGACAGATGTGTCAGTCAGTCTCCCCTTTTCCTCCCTCCTTTCCCTCTTTCAGTTTTGCTTTTGCCATTTAATTAAAACTTCTGTTTAATATTAGAGAGCGTGTCTGGGCACATAAATAAACACACTAAACATGTGGCAAATGCCCCAAAGCGGTGCCAGTCAGGAACGCTGCTGGGCAGAACAAGCAGGTTTGATTTTAATGGAAAAATCCATGCGAAGCTGTAAAAATTGGCGAGCAGAATAACGAAAGCTGACAGCGCTGTGTTAAATAACTAAACTTTGAAGTATCAGTGCTTAAAAACGTCGCCTTGAACACAAACCTGGGGGGCTGAGCCGCTCTCCCTGGAGATGCGGTGTCCAAGCTGCAACTCAGACTCAGCCCAGCTTGCAGCTGATAACTCTGTTCCAGTTTACTTTTTCCTCCCTGTTTTGACCCATATGTGTGGAAACACTCTGCTTGAGTAGAGGCAACTGCCAGAGGAAAAAAATGAAGCTACAGGCATCTTCGAGATGGCAAATTATGTGTTTATCATCCTTGTGCTCTCCCTGCTGGTTCCTTCTATAGCCAGGGATGTTTAAAGACTTTGGTAACTGTGAAATGCTTCAGTTTCCTTCCCCACTCTCTCATGTCCTTTTGCTGTTATTAGCATTTAAAAAGCAGACGCAGCCAGAGCATTTGCAACCTTAAAACTGACAACAATAATACTAAATATTACATTTCAAGGCTGGAAACAAATGGCTTTTTCTTGTTCTCTCCTGACAGGCTGCTGTGGATAAAATACATGTGCGTTAGCTCTGGTGTGGACAGACGGATGAGCTGGTGAGCAGGTGATGGGGACAGGACTATTCGCCTGGGTTACAAGTCCCACCGAGGAAGCAATGACACCATGGCCAGGCTGGAAAAAGTATTTTAGGCCCTGTATTTTGCTTTAGACAGTGGAGATATGATCTGTGCATGGGGTTTTCCGGCCCTACAGCCTATTGAAATCAGATGTTTCCAGCATCAGCAGCTGAAATGGGGATTGCAATAGTTGTCCCTGGGCACGGGGATGCTGGAGGCACCTTGTGCTCTGGAGTGGGACGAGAGCTTCTGCTCTTCCCCTCCTCCGTCCCCTTTGCCGTGGACAAAGAAGAGCCACAAAATTTAAGATACGTTTGATTTAAAACCTCAATACGGGGGGAAGTGAACAAGAACCTTTCCCTGACCTCAGACGCTCTTTGTCTAATATTCTCCTCCTTGCCTGATGAAAACGCTGCCGTTATTCAGAAGCCGTCGCCTTCCAGGTGAGAGAGGCGTCAATCAGGATTACGAGAGGAGCAGCTGTTTCAGGACAATTTATTAGAAGATGATGAATAATGCGGAAAATCTCTGCAGTGGTCTGTACTCTCCCCACTAAAGCAAAGTTCAAGGGTTCATGACTAAAGGTTGTTCTTGCCTGTTTGATAGTCAGGCCCAGGTTATGCCCCAAACCAGGGAAACTCGTCTGGGATCGTATGAGACCATTTCAGCTTCTATTGTTCAATTAGAACACCGCTATTTCTTACCTGCCCTGACCCTCTTACCCACAAAACTCTTGGACTGTCAACCTGAAGGACTTTAAGATGCTGAGAGTTCACAGAATCAAGATTTGGCCTCTAGAAACGCTACTATCAGATGTGCTGCTTCTCCTAAATTCTTTGAGCAGATTTCCTTTTTTTTTTCTTTTTTTAATACCTGTCTGTGTAGGTAGAGGACAAAATAAACCGAATTAAAGCACATTATTGCAGTTTCACTAGCAGTTCAGCTCAACAAGCTTAACAGACCAGAAGTGTCAGTGGAATTGCTACCCTCAGCTTGCATGAAATGTGGGTCTTTCCACAAGTTAGTGTGTGAAAATCTCCTACGAAACATAGCTCTAGCAGTCTGTCTCCTCCCTGCGCTGCCGTTCTTGCAAACGAAGCAGAAAGCTGTGCTCTAAATACGCTGTTTGCTCCTCCTCGTGGCGTGGATGTGGGCAGAAGATCCTCGTAGTGCAGGTGGAGCTGGGGTGCGGGCTTTGCTGGGCAGTTTTTGCTGTAGCTCTCGGTTCCGTGGTTGATCACTGTGCTGGTGTGATCCCACTGCCATGGGAATTGCCAGGGCGAGGGTCCCAGATGCGGAGGCTGGAGGGGGCGTGAAGAAGATGCTCACCTGAGATCTGTTCTGAATGTGACCCGAGGGAGCGGGCTGTGCTGGTGTGAACGGGGAGAGACATCAGGGGACAACAGCAGGGGTTTGGTGAGGGGGGACAACCCACCTGCTCTGCCCAGGGCTGCTGTGGCCAATTGCACAAGTGGCGAATCCTTTCCTTGCAGCTTCATTAACACCCACCCACCGCCTTTGTCCTCCGCTTAGGACGAGAGTAGTTAATCCCCAAACTGCTCTCGGCTCGGTTCTCTGGCGGGCAGGGAGCCTTTGGGGCGGCAGTTAATGCTGGTTAATCCTCTCCCAATGCGAGGAGTCTGAGGAGTAGGTGATAAAGTACATGATGTACTGCCCGGCTGGGAGGTGGGTGCCTGGGGGCAGGTTGGGCAGCCCAGGCCTGTTAGAGGTAGCGCCGAGGTGAAATATCCAGTACGGATCGTGTGATGCTGGTCGGGCTCTGCGGGACGTGTTCTGCACCCAACAGAGCCTTTTTGTCCCTGTTCTGTGTGGGTTTGGAGGCCCCATGGACACTATTTCCCAGCATGTGGGTGGTGAATGGACACTTGATGCGGTGAGAATTTAGGATTATGCCAAAATTTCTTCCCCAAAGGGCTGTGGGGCATTGGAACAGGCTTCGCAGGGCAGTGTTGGAGTCACCATCCCTGGAGGGGTTTAAAATACACGGAGATGAGGTTCTCAGGGACATGGTTTCGAGATGGACTTGGCAATGTGAGCTTAACAGTTGGACTCAATGTTAAAGCTCTTTTCCAACTAAAATAATTCTATGGTTCTAATGTTAGAAACAGAGGTGGGTGTGTTCGTCATCCAACTCCATGCTCCAGTAGTCAAGGAATTATCCAACTCCATGGGAAATCAGGTTTATACCTCCCAGGGATCCTTAGATAAACACCTGAATATTCTTCTGCATCTCAATTTTTATTTTTTTAACCCGAAGTTCAACCTCTGACTCCTTTTGGGCTCTTGTGAAGAGCTGTCAGAAATTGGTATTTTTGGCCTACAAAGTAGGAAGGTTGTCCACCTATTTTTGAAGAGCTCCTTGTAGACCAGGATTTCTCTGGGGAGACAGCCGTTGTGATTAAGAATGGTGGGTTGCTTTGAAGGCAAAACCAACAATCCAGAGCTCTTATAAAAGCGACTCGTCTCGCTTCGTACCGACTGCGCAATAAGCTATTCAAGCAGTGCAGAATAGAAATGATTCTGCCCCCTCCTCAGAAATTGATTTTTAAGAAGTATCTGACTTGGAGCCTCTAAGTGCCTGATAATGGCAAATGAAAGTAAGAGCCATGGCAGGAGTGTAATTCTTGTTTTTCAGGCAGATCATAGATTGAAAGGATTATGTTAGTTGCAGGTTAGGTTAGTCTGTGCAGCCTGGTTTGTGTGCCTCCAAAAAGCCCCGTTTAACAGCACCAGACAATGGCTTCGTCTCCTACTTTTCCCTGTGCACACAGTGCTAATTGCTACGGCATCTCTTAAAAGCTGTTTTCACATGCATTTGCACAACAGATTTGAAAGGCCGTGAGCGCGTACTGAGCGCTGCTGCAAATGGGAAATGTCGCCCCGTGTTTCAGAATAATGACATTTTGGAATCTGCCAAGTGCATAGTTTTATCACTTACAATTCAGATGATCTGTGGACCGGTATTTTTGGCTGTAGTGGATTATCACTCATCACGGAAGCAAAGCACAGTCTGTAGTGAGAGCCTGCTGGTAGGGAAGCCACAGACTGAAATCAATGCATTTCTTCAGTGGCCTGTATATTATCTCCCTGTTTCACCGAGCTGCTGTCGTCTAGAAAATGAACCAAATTAACATGCAGGTCAAGCATCAAGGGGTGATTTATTTTCTTTAGAGTTTCTGTGTGGGTATTGCAGTAGCGACAACACAATAATTACATGTGTTCTGCATCCCGCCTTGGGGGAGCTCCCGGGCTGAGAAGTGGGTGAGAATGGGGAATTACAGAGCATGTTTAAGGTGGGGGGTTGGAAGGAAAGATGATTTCTTTTTTTGGTGTGCGTTGACTGTTTGAGGGTTTACAGGGTGTTGGTTGGAAAAAACAAAAAAGCAAGAGAAAAATGAGAGAGCATGCTCTGATTATAGTCATGTTGTTTCCAAATTAGATGGGGATTTGTGCACCTGATTCTGCCCTGGGCCTTTCAAAGCCCTGTGTTTGCTTGTATTTAGCAAATAGTCTGTGCCTGGTTAGGTCTAAGGAGTTTTTGCCTTACTATTGAGCACCAAAGGGAGATCTCCATGGAGTTTGGGGCTGGCACATTCTGTGACCATAGCCCAGAGGGTTCTTGGCTCTCCTCCCATCATTCATATCAATTCAGGGCATCAAATCCCACCCTGAGGCTTAACGAAGCATCGCGCCTATCACACCTTGGTGAGAGCAGCACAGCCTGGACGAGGGGGCGGATTTACAGCTAACTGTTGGATTAAGATGAAATGTGAAAATCACCGCTAAACCCCTCGTGTTTGGCCAAGCGAGGCAAGGAGGCTTCAACCTGCCCCTGATGCTTCACAGGTCCGCGGTCACTTCAACGGTGAGACTTAATTAAATTAATGTCAGCATCCTCCAAAGCTAATTGGGAAAGGATTATCCTAGGAGGAAAGCAGAGATGCAGGGGTGGAGGAAAAGCTCCCTGGTGTGCCCTGTTGCTTCAGTGGGTGATGAACCAGATGCTGTTTTCCCTCCTGGTGATCCGTGTGTAACAGAATCCTCTGCTGGTCCTGGGGGCTCCTCAAACTCTCGGATTGACTAAGAACCTCTTGGGAAATCTGGTCCTGAGACATCTTTCTGGACGCCTCGGCCACCCTTGGGTGCAGAGCAGCTCTGACAGCGCGGTGGTTTTGGGGGGGAATCACAACGCCGGGCGATTTCTGCAGCGGCGATTGGTGTCTGGCTTAACACATTCGGTCTCGCACGCATGCGTTGATGCAAAGTGCAGGAGCAGCCCCTCTGTCTTTAAGGGGATCAAGAGCAGCTTTTTGCTCCGCTCAAGGATAATTCTGCTCCCCAACGTTTCCCTGCAGGGACCCACCAGGGCTCTTATCCACCCCACTTGAAAGACCACGTTGAGAATAGGAGAGCAGGAGGAATCGCTTGGGAAGTTACAAAGGTCCCCAGGGCCCCCAGCAACCCCATTCAACTAATATCCCAACTTCTGACAGCCAATATCCACTGTCCTGCCCCCAAACGAATTAATTTTATACATGAGTGAATTTAACGCCATCATTTAGCTCTGTCTGCTGGCGGGGACTTTGAAGTGCAAACTGATTATGCAGGGAACAAGCTGGGAGCTGGTTAATAAGTTCCAACAAAGTGTGTACTGCTGGGAGGCCATGTTAGATTAAATGTAGGATTTTATTGTTGTTTTGTCTTCAGCTTGGAGACAAACGAAGCAGCAGAGTCTAACACCAGAGAGAAAAACACGATGACAGTGTTGGGAGATGTTCTTAAATCCTGATGCTCGTGGTTGTCTCCTAACACCTTCTCTTTGGGTGACCCCTCAATAGATGTTTGCTTTCTTTTCGATAGTCTTAAATAGGTGAGGGGTTAATTAATCGGGTTCTAGTGGCTTTCTGCTACTTGTTATTCACTTGATGGCACTTCTGGGGGAAAACAGACCGGTGAGTGTGCACTGAACTCCAGCACAAATTCCAAGAGAAGAGGTTTGCCAGCGGGAAGCCAAGTCCAAATAATCAAATCCTCCAGGAATTACCTTGGTTTGGCCAGTGGAAGAAAGGGAAAGGCAGTTCTGAGATTGCGAAGTTATTTGGCGAAAGGCAGGTTTTCCATAGCCACAAAGCCAAAACACAGCTGCAAAGAAAAGTTTAAAAAGTCAAATTAAGAGACTAACAAGAAAAAAAAAAAAAAGAAACAAAAAAAGAAAAAGAAACAAAAAATCATGATAAATTTTTGGCCAGGGCGGGGGGTGCATTCCCATCGAGCTCCAGCAGGGGGCGCCACAGTCCGGCCACCTCAGTGGCTGGAAAAACGACAGAAAAATCCTCATTTTAGAAGAAAAAAAAGATTATATGACGGTGTGTGACATATACTTTTATTCCAAAGGGTAAAAAGAAACAAACTTTTACACATAGATGTATAATGGTCATTATGACTTTGTAGCATTCTGATGGGTTTGAGAAGATCGAGAAGAAATGTGCCCGAAGGTTTTATAAAAAGCTTTTCCTCCCTGTTTGTCTGCTATGTGTATTGCAGTTCCGTATCAGTGCTATAATGTAATTATTTTAGGCTTCAGTATGCTATCTTGAAATAGTACAGGAGAAAACACCAGTTACTGCTGTAATCTTGTATTATTTACTACTTACTAAATTATCTTTTTTATATTTGTTATATTCCCAAGTGTTTTCTCCTGACTGCTGTGCTTTGAAGAATATGGTCTTTAAACACGGGATTAACAGACCGAATATTTCACATAGATGAGGTTCTTAGGGACAGCATTTAGAAACAGACTTGGAATTGAGAGGTTAACGGTTGGACTCCATGATCTTTTGGTCTTTTCCAACCAAAACAATTCTATGATCCTAGGGGGTCAGGCCTGTATAAAATATTTTACTTATTATTTTTTCTTAAAGACAGGCAGTTCTTGGGTCACTTCGTGATGTTGAAGGGAAAGGGAGACTTTTTTCCTCCTTTGGGCCGCAGGTGAAGCTGCGTCTGAGCAGATGTTGGTGTTTCCACCCGGCTCCGTGATGCCACCAGGCTCAGGATTTCTGCAGAAATAAGCCTGGCCCAGTGCTGTTGCTGCCATCGCTTTCCCAGCAGTTGATTCCTGGCCAAATCCTTATTCAATGAGACCGAGGTCTCTGCCCCGAGAGTTCCTGCCATGAGATTCTTTTGGTTACACATCAGCAGCGAAACATTTTGGAAAGCGGTGGGGAAACGTTCACCCGTTTAAATGAGAGATTTGGTTGAGGTCGTTTCGTTTATTTTTGCACATGTGAGATGTCTGGGTTTTTTTCCTTGTGTCTGGCAGGGAGAGCTGCAGTTAGAGAATATTCATACATTGATTTCGCTGCCTTCCCTCAAGCTGCTTTTATTCCTATCATTACTCTACCCATATATTGCTTTTCTTTTTTTTTTTTTTTTTCCCGTTGTTCAGGCTATGACAAGGATAATCTCTTACATTCTTCAGACTGCGAGGAGAAGGCGCAGCGTTATTTTTGTGGCTAATTGGGCACATGATATGCAGGTGTTGTCCCAATGAGCACATTAACCATGCCTACGCAATGCCAGGTCAATTTTTATTTTTATTTTCCCCTTCTTCCTTCCTCTGAAGCTTCCAACACAGCCTGTGCCCCCAGTAGGACACGGCAATGAGAAACGGTGATACAACCAACATTTCTTTAGGGTTTACCGGCGGTATTTCTTACCCTGCTGTGTGCCTCCAGCCTTGGCCCCGCATCTTGCAAAACCCACTTGGCATTCTTAGCAGGGCTGATGTTTTTGGCTAGTTGGAGCTTCTGATAAATGTTGGCACATCTGATTTATTGTCTGACTCGGTTCCCAAGGAGACCACATATGTAGCAGGCTGAGATAAGCAGCTTATAACCTAAAGGTGAATGCCTTAAAATATCAGTGTCCCTTTCTCCGTTTCCGTCGATAGGGAGCTCTTGCTTTTTTCCCCGCTATCTTTATTTCACTCTGTTATCAGAGAATTAAATACTTAGCGTCGTGTTGAGGAGCCTTTCTTGTCTTTAGAATTGGCTCAAGTTATAAATACAGCTGGATTTTCTGTTATCGCTCTCAATGGAAATTCGTCGAGCATAATGCTGATGTCTCTTATTCTGTGGCCTGATGAGGGAATTTGGTGTGTGGGGCACAAAGTGTGATGGGGATGATCTTCTAGGGACGCTTTTCCTGCAGTGTGTTCAGCGGGGTGTTGAGGTGTGCGACCTCAGCCCTGGGGACACTGTCACCTCCAGTGCCCATCACCACCATGGGAACACCCGAGGGGGATCTGAGGAGCAATGAGGTGTCTGGGGGGCTGAGAAAGGGTCCTTTGGGATCAACAGACTAGCAGGAAACAAAAATAAAGCATGAAACACTTGATATTTGACATGAAACAACTGTTTAAAAGTGGGAAAAATGAGGAATTGGGTTGTTTTACGAATAAATTTTGAAGGTAGTGGGGGAGGCAGAAAATGGCTTAGAAAATGTCCAGAAACTGCTACTAGAGCTTTGGGAGCAGGGTATAGCTATTTGGTGAGATACCGGGGTATGCATGCATTGTGGGAATAAAGACAGCTGTCTCTTGACTTGCAATGCAAGGCACAGGGATATACTATGAGTTATGGTGGCACAAGCGTCTGCTCTTGCTCGGCTTGGCGTGCCCAGGCACCGGAGCAGCCTCCCCACCTCTCCAGAGCCAGAAAGGGTGAGTCTTGTCGACTTTTTACACACCTTTTCTGCCCCCCGAGCACATTCCAGCTGGCTCAGCCCCTGGGCTCAGTTTGCAAAGTTGTGCACGCACCGTGCAGGATGGATGGATTCGCTCGACTAAACCTGTACTTCATCCTTGCCCTTCCGCTGCTGTTACACCCGCTCGGAGGCCACGTCTGGCAAACAGCAGCTGCCCTGGCAGGGGCAAAAGGAATGAGATTGGTCTGTGTCCTGCCCAGAGCCCTGCGATGGTGCCTGTGCCATGAAATACGGGGAATATCTCGGGTTGGCTTTGTCTATTGGTGCACCGCGGCCCCGGTGACTCCTCAGAGACCTGAAGCACCGTTTCGGGCTGGGATGCTCTCCTTTCCCTCTCTAGCAGTGGATGGAAGGTGATGTCAAAACTTGGCCGCTTTTGCCTGAAGGGATGTTGCTCCTTAACTCTTCTTAGGCAGAGTTTTGACTCATAAACCAAGCTGAAAGTGCTACGGCATCTTTTGGGAGTTCCCCGCACTGTTGCCTTTTGGTACCAAGTCAGCGAAAGGATAATGATGGTCTCTGGATTTTTCTCCGATCGCAGCATCAGTACTGTCTATGCAATTAGCAACCCAATGCAACAATCATTTAGCCATGATCATGACTGATCTGAGCCCTCGCTGGGCAGGTGAAGCTTAAGAGACAAGTCCCTGGGTCTGTGCTATGGCATCAAAGCCTGCGTTGGTGTGGAGTTTCTGCTCTTCAAAGCACATGTTTTTCAGCCAAGATACACTTGATGCCTCTTCTCCCTGGGTCATTTGCAATCCAAGCTTGTTTGCAAGGAGTAAATTGGGCCAGCGTGAGTTTTTGCAGGGGAGAGGCAAGTGACAAACAGGGAACCAGTTCCTTTTCTAGCAGAGAAATTTTCAGACCATAATTAAAGTGTCTTCTCCACGCATGTATGTGCATGCACGCACCCAAACACGGCCGGCTTTGATCTCTGTTGGGAGGCTGGGAATTACAGAGACTGTAAAATCAAAGTTATTCTTAGGGACAGAGTGTGGGGATAACTGCTCTGCTTTCCCTTGGGCTTTGGAAAATGGCAGGTTTGGATCCATCCAGCGTTGGAGTGCACGATGAGATGTGGCTGCTTTAAATACGCCAGCAAGACATCGGGAGGGGAAAGTAATGTGGCTTTGTTGTCAGGGCTGGCAACATAGGCTGCAATTAGTGCCAAAGCCATCAGTGCCACGTTTGGAACCCCCTGGCAGGAGCAGGAGGAGGCTCAAGTGATACAGCAAGAGCAGCGAGTTGTTATCAAAGTGCTGCTGCTGGCCCAAAGCTGCTTGTTATTAAGTCCTTTGATTTTTTTTTTTTAATTATTATTTTAAAAATTTATTTATCTTTATTTAATTATTATTTTTGTAGTTGACTTACAGCAAGTGCAGCTCAATTTGCTGAGAATCTTCCATCAGAGTGGCACAAAGGTGAGGAGCAATTCAAGTTCATGCATCACTGGTGTGTTTGTATCGAAGCAGAGTGGGGATCCAGCTGATAAGGTAAAGGGTTTCCTATAGTGGCCAGTGCCAGGTGCTTTTAAGCAGTTTTTGAATTTTGATTTCCCATAAGGACTGGAATAAAATGATGGACGTATTCTGCTGAATCTGTACTTCCCGAAACAGATGAAAAAAAAATGCATTTATCTGAATTTTAAATTCTAAGCGACAAAGAAAGTAATTTGGACTTTGGGTAAAATTTGAAGCTGAGGAACATTCGCTTTACAGAGTAAAATTCATTTCCAACCTGGGGTCCGATGAAAAGCAGAGGGACACTGTGGAAAGTCTTGTGATGGACCTTTGCACAAGAGCAGATTGCTTCATTTTTTCCAAACATTTTAGGCACTCATTAACATCTGAGTGAGCTCCCGGGTGAATCTGCAGTAGCTTGCACAATCTCCCCTCAAATGTGACCCTGTGCTACTCCATGTGTATTTTTAACCAACAATTCTCTGATTTTGTTGGCTTCATCAATCACCCTGTGAGGAAACGATTGCAGCTTTCATATTCTGGTGGTCTAAAACCATCTACTTCTCTGTCTGTCCACTTGCACAGTGATGAATCGAGAAAATAAGCGAATTAGTCAAAGCAAGTGGCTCTAAAGCAGTTTAAACATTCTGTGATTGAAAGGGCCCAGATTTTGTGCCTAGCAGAGTAGCCTAACACATTTTCGCTTGAATACGTGGGTTTTGAAGGTGCATTCTTAATCCTGTTCTGGGTATAGATCCCATCTATGGTGTCTTCAAATGTTTTTGGGTTTCCAGTTTCAGGTGCTGCTTTTAATTGAGACCAAAGTCTCTTGAAGAAACTTTGTGGGTACATTCTGTAAATACAGCAGAAACACCAGACCAGATTCATCCCTTTGCTTTTCTGGGCAGTCCATTGCTGGAGTGTAGCATTGGCTCCAAGAGGCAGACAGACGATAGGAAAAGGCAAAACCAGATTAATATCTTAAAAAATTTAATTCTTCCTAGCTTGCTTCTGTGTGTGGAACTCTCAGATGTGCACAGGAGACGCAGAACCAGTTTCCCTTTGGTTTTATGTTCCCGCGTAAGCGTGAGAGTCCCCAAACGCCTGTATTTCCAGCATTGTCCCCTCTGTTAGTGGAAATTTCCTATTCCAAACCAGGCCATATGCTGAAGTGGGATGAACTAATAAGCTTCTGCCGTATCACAGCAGGGAAGGATCCCAGTGTGGCCGCAGCTACGCTGGAGCAGTGCTGGGTTATTTTTAATTAGCACTCTCCTCTAGGAAATAAGTGTAGTCAGAGAAATGCAGAAAGATCGAGTCTTTTTCATCGGTCTCGCTTTCGAACTGCCTGCACGGATCTCTCCATACGCTGACATGCAGATGGCAGCGCCTGGGAGTGCGACGGTGCGAATTTCCCTGGTGTGGCATCACCCAGAGACATCAAGCTGTCGGTGTTCAGATGATATAAGAAGTGAAGAAGCGGAGATTTTGTTTGGCTTCTATTTGGCCAGCTTTGTTCCCTGCTGTGTGGTTTGTTGGTTGTTTCGTTGTTGTTTTTTTTTTGCCCTCGTTGCCGTCCAAAATGTGAGGCGTGCTTCCTAATGAGAAATCAATAGAGCGCAGACTCACTTTGTTAAGCTCGTGTCACGCGTGCGAGGTGACAAGAGGCGCTGCAGACGGCAAAGCCGCTGAAATGTCCCCCCGGCTAAAAACTGCTGGGAAACGCGGATGCTTTTTCAGAGCGTGGCCTAGTTGATATTTCCTGATGAGAAGAGGGGATTTGGGGCGGTGCAGCAGCAACTTGGAGTTAATGTCACAGATGTTCAAGGCAGGCATCCTGCTTTTCTCTCGACATTTTTGTATGCTGCACACATAAACTGAAGAGCACATCTTTTAGTTCTGTGGATGCTGTATCTGTAGAGGTTTGGAGTAACCTCTTTGCTTTGGAGGCTTTTTATGGGTGCTTGGCTAGAGGCTTTATGCTCTTTGTATGCTAGAGCAAGAGAAAAACCTAATAATGTGGCAGAAACACTGGCATAGAGAAAGATCTTTTCTTGAAGTAAATGATTGAGCATGTAGCTGGAAGATCTGAATCTATTCATAGACTTGCAAATTCCTGTTGGAATAAGAAAAAGTGACCCAGAGCTTCAGGAACAGGCACAGCTCAGTTCTCTGTTGTAGTCTTGGGATTAAGGAGTCTCCGTTCCAGGTTTACACAGGTTGGGCTTTACCTGTGGTCTCTGATAGAGCCGACGGTGCCGTTCCCTCCCCATCCCCTGGCGATTTGTTTACAGAACAAGTTCTCGGAGTCGACACGTCTCTCTGCTCGTAGTTTCTTGCACAATAGGCACCCGGAGCTGTTATACTATACCAGCCTGCAGACACTCCCTTAATCCAAATAACAGCGTACAAAGGCTGTTGACTCGGGCTGTGCACTGTTCCTTGGGGTACGCTTTCAGAAACCGCACAGGCTGTGAACGTCATAAAATATGTAACGATGGCTTCTCACGACGAAGTAATTGGGTGATTTATAATAAATGACCGTTTTACTTGACTTTAAGAAGCATGCCAGCTCTTGCATGCCAGGGAGAAGAGCAGAAAATAAGACAGCTTAGTAATTTCTGTCTCTTATCGCAGGGCTCTCCCTCAGATTCCAACGCTGGTTCTGTCCCAGGAGAGGTGACCCGTCTGTCATCTGGCTCAAAGTGGACAAGCTGCATTCCAACCTGGGCAAGAAGAGACTTTCCAGTTGAACTTCCCTCCATAGTCAACATATCGGTTTGTACTGATAGGAAGCCTGTGCTGAATTGCATCGCAGGAGGATGCTCACCACGGCCCATGCTGTTGACTTGGCATCCTGGAGCCGGCTGCGGTTTAATGGTAAAAGAACTCTTGACTGTTTGTCATTGTAAAGCACTTTGGGATGAATGATGTTACATAAATGGAAGATCATGATTAGACATTAATCTGTACTGGAATAATGAAGAATATTTACGTATGTTTTTTTCTTGTAAGACTTATTTAATACTAAGGGGAATAAATTTATCCCTTTTTTGCTATGACTTTCTCCTACCCCTCTAGCTAGTGTTATGCATTGCAGACTATACATTGCGGGAAAGAAAATGATTGCCTATCAGTGGCAGCATGATTACACAGGGCCCCGTGATTTAAAGATCAAATCGAAGTTATTTATCCTCAGTGGCTTTTGGAATTCTGCTTTCAAATGTTTTCATCTGAACAAGGCCGTGACTCTGAACCTACAAGTCGGAATTACACAAGATTTTACAGCTGCAGAGCCACTGGAAGGGGCCGGGTACACGGTGTGACCGACGCGGGTGCAATACCAGGGGCATTAGGGCTGGTGGCACAGATTCCAGCTGTGCATTAGGGCTGGTGGCATCGATTCCAGCTGTGCGGTTGGTGCCAGGACACTTGGGCAGTCTTGCAGAATCGCCGGCTTCGAGTCTAAAACGTAAGACCCTTTGCCTGGTATTCAGTCCCGTCTGAACAAAACCAGATCTAAATAGAGACACTGCAGTTCTTTATGATAATTACTCACCTTCTGCACCTTAATGAGCAGAAGGGAAAAGCCTTAGGACTCGGTTCTTGTTTTTCAGCTTTGCGCTCTGCTCTTGGCCTTGTTGGCTGTGCAGCAAAGATCACGTCAAATTTCGCTGTAAAATCCTTACCAGAGGTGAGAACAGCTGCCCGGCTTCTCTGCACCAGACCGACCGTGTCGGGAAGTTGGATCCTGCTGTTGTATTAATTCTGGAAGCTCTCTCAATGTTCAGTGTTATTATACCTAATGCCTCACGACCGTCTCCTTCCAGATGATTCACAACAGATCCCAGGGTCGTGCTACAACAGGCGGATCTTGTGCATCCAAAAGTACAGAGAAAACAAAAAACCCCACGGAGACCTGAGTTGTTTTATTAGAAGCAAAACTTTGGGTGGAGCAAAGCACTTGGGAGTGTTTTGTGCCAGCTGTTTAATGTCAGATAAGTCTATTAACCTGGAAAGTGTTTCCCTACACAGGGTGATCCTTGGAAACTGCACCCAAAATGTTGGGGCCCTGTGAACAGGGAGCAGGAGCTTACCACAAACTGCTTAGTTAGTTCTGTTTTCGTTTCAGATTAGACACGATTAGGTTGTTTGGCAACACTCTTGACAGCTGGAGCAGTAGATGATGTTTGTTTACTTTGTATATAACACCTACAACTTCTCTATCAAAAAAAAAAAAGGGCTGAACTTCGTTAAAACTTGGCTCGTTTTTTATTTCAAGCTAAACCTGGTTGAGGTGAACCAGCTTGAACAGGCCTGTGTAATTAAAGTAGAACTTCCAGTTCTATATGTACAAACAGGGAGCAAAACCAGAATTATCGACTTGACGTGAAGAAATTCTCGTTCTCTGCTCCTCTGGGAGAGCAGCTCCTCAGTCGCGACTCGGAGTTGCGAAGGTGGTAAATGGCAAGTGTTGAACTTAGAACAAAGCAGAATCCTGAGAAATTTGTTTGAAATATTGTACCACTTATCCAAAAACAATCGGATGTATTTCTGGTTCGTGAATCTCGTTGGATAAGACCGTTGAGTGAGATGTCGCCTTGCCAGCTTAATGCTGTATTCACAACATGATGAAATTCATGCAGCACAGAAAACTGGCAAAAAATGGGATGTTATTTTACAGAAGAGTTAACTGATTAAATAACTCTTGGGTGGAGAAACTACCAGGTTCCTCAACCTAAAAAGGAGGTTTGTATTTCTTTTTTTTTAAGTCTCTAAAACTTGTAATAAGAATCTAATTATTCAACTAGTTTAATACAAGATGTACAAGCTTCTATTTCATTGTTTTGATTATCTGATATCATCACACATCCATATTTATTACAGCCCAGATGACTACGTAGTCCAAAACTTTTATTTAATGAGCAGACATAACACAGGAAATCAGAACAAGACATACACATACATATATATATACATCAATATACATTTAAACAATGCGGAAGAGGTAGTACCATTAATTAGGAAATACTTAACATGCAGTAAAAATACTGAGGCAATCCAGATCTGCCCTCATTGCACCTCTTCCAAGTATCACAAGAGGCTTTAGAATGATTTATTCAGCATCAATCCAAATTTAAAAATGTACTTTGTTCTCTTACATGATTGTACCTTGAATTTTCTCAAGGTGATACCTTCAGGTGACCATCTGAAGGGGACAGTATTTAGTTCATAAGTTAAATCTGTGGCTGTAACAAGTTTGATAATGAGCTTTGAATCCATCCCACCTCACAGGAACCAGATTGTCTGTACGCTTCAGGATGTCAGGTTAGGCATGGACACCAAATATTTAACCTGATCTCTTTTTTCTCCAAGACCACCCAATTGGATGTCTGAGTTCTGTTTTGGATGGATAACAACCCTATAAAAGGAAATAAAAAATCACATAGAACTGTATGGATTTTATTGTTGAGCTTAATAAAAACTCCACTGTAGTCTTGAAGTTATATTAGACGTCAAGTACTTTCAGTATTAAGGTTTTGTCAGGGAAAACAATAATGAACTCAATCTTTACATGATCCTAAAAGTACTGAAAGCTGAAGAGGGGCGAACTGAGGCAGCTCCCGATTCGCGCTCAGGAGCATCCAGCACGAGAACAAGCTGCGAAAAGCAGGAGAGCCAGGTCGTAGAGCCAAAGCTCCGAGACTTTAAGCCACTCGTTCAGCAATACTCTAGACTCAAAAGCTCTGGGCAACGCTCTGTGTGACCACAAAAGCAGAGCTCTTTCAGAAATTCATCAGCAAGACTGAATATCTTTTAGATTTTTAAGCCGTACTTAGAGCCACTGAGAGACTTTGCTCTGTGAAAACTCCTTGAGGAAAGAGGAAAAAGTACAGTTAAGGATTATCAACTGTTGAGATGTAAATGTGAAAACAAACCAGGGTTAGACCTTGGTGAAAACACCTTCTGTCCGCATTTCCAGATCTAACCAAGACGTGTCTCTAGTCAGAAGATAGACTCTTGCATCTGCCCGATGTGTAAGGCAGGTTACAGTGAAAGAGGAAGGCGCTACCTTCCTTTTTTTTAGGAGTATTTTCCAGATTTCCCTTATTGTTTAAGCTCTGATGGGCCAGTAGGGAAAAAAATATCCAAACCAAACGGTAATCTAATGAATGTAGGGAAGATGCTATAGTATCTTGTAGGTAATGTTTATCTGATGTACTCCTCCTCAGAGATGCAGGACGTATCTTCATCTGCGCTTTCTTCCAAATCTGGCAGGTTGCCCCAGAGCAATACATTGACACCTGGTGGGAAAAAGACAGAGAAGGTTAAAAAAAAAAAACCCTTTTTTGCATTATGTCCTTGTTTTTAGGTTGCACAACTGTCTATTTTCAGAGAAAATAACTAATTGCAAAACCTGGTAAATCATGTTCATGATGAATATATACGGACTATTTCCTATTTTGTGTTGTTTTATAACACAGTTCAAAGAAGTTCCTGCCCACAGATGTATTTATACATCTAATTCATGTAGCTATTGATAATCCCCTCATGGCTGATCGATTTGTAAAGGCATAGATCTGAAGCACAGGTGACACTGAAAGGTTTAGACAAGAAGTTCCTCCCATCTGCGAGGAGGAGAAGTGATTTGTCAGAACGCTGCACAGTCCCGAGGACTCCAGGCAAATTACACAAGACACTTGGCATCCAAGCAACACCTGGCTGAAAAAAAACAGCTAGAAATGAGCTGTAACTTCAGCGGGAGCTGATGAGGACTCAGTTAGACAGGGTCAAAGTGCCAACATGACTCACCCAAAGAGAGTGCCCGTTGGCCAGCTGCCTAATAGCACAGCGGAGCTCTGTGTGCTGCTGGAAATAGCAGCTGGGGGCTGTGTTTATACTGGTTATTGCTTCAGAAAATCCTGACTTCTGGCTGCAAAAGGGGGAGGTTAAATTTTCTGCTGGAGATAAATTCCCAATTAGAAATGTTCATTTACAAAGTAGCTACAACTGCCTCCCCTGAAGTAGTTTGTGAGATTAGCACTGCAGTAACACTTTTCCTCATGCCTCCATATGTTGCATTCCCTCCGTATGCTTTAACTACATTGAGATGCTTCATTAGGAGGACTTGGAATTCAAGATTTTAGGGGAAGAGAAAGAAATGTTTGTGTTCCTTACCAGAGGAGTCTAGTCTGTTGATGCCGAAGACTGCTTGGCTGTGGAACATCCAGAAGTGGCCATTGTTACAAGAGAGCAGGCAGGGTTTGCAAGGGGAAATAACATGATAACCCACGACGTTACCGCTGGAAAGACAAGAGACGTAATGAGCAACACAAGTGCCTGATGGAAAGATAAAATTGTTGGGTTTTCCAGCTCAAACTAATGTTAAGTAGCCACAATGTGTAATGCCAGTACTCTGGTGAAGTTAAGGAAACGTACTTAAACAAGCATCTTAAATATTTAGGGCACATCTGTCAGGAGTTACAGAATATCTAAATTTCAGATCTTTGGCACAGAGAAGCATTTAGTAACCTAAATTGTGTAATCCAGAGTAGTTTACATGCCAACAAATGGTGGTGTATTTTATTTTTGGAAGGCCAGTGATTCCATTGGAATCAATGTAGAAGGTCCTCAAACACATAAAACCCATCTGTGCAGAAACACTGTGCACAGGAGAGTATCAGGAAGAGGAACAAGACTGAGAGCATCCAAGTCTTTATCTACCCTCCTAGGCTGAAATCTAGACCAACCACTTTTCTACTTTCTCAGTCATGCGCTCTGGTGAGATATTTCTGCTTCTCTCCTTCTGGCTAAAAAATAAAATACCATGTTCCTATCACAACCCTCCCCACCTTTTAAAGCTGAACGAGGTAAAAGTCTTGACTATGGAGCTAGAAGGATTGTTTCAACTGCGAGCTATTTGCGAGTTGTTTTTACTCTTAAGTAGCAGGCGTTAATAAAGAGGATAAAAGAACTCCAAGAACTTTAGTGACAGCATGTTCCATCTGTTAGCAACAACTAGATCTGCCAAGAGGATGTTCTATTAATTAGAATATGAGTAACTACTTCTTACTGCGGCCTTATTCACACGATTATCTCAGTGTTGAAGCAGACATTTAATCAGGCAGGTGGCACACAAGCTTTCCTGTACGCTCAGACTGCTGACAAGGTTGTCACATTTCCACTTGGGACTCGCACAGAAATAGGCTGGCAGCCGTGCCTAGTACGGGCTGAGTTTCCATCAAGCGGCATTAAATTTGAAATGGAGTCGGCAATCTGTTCGTTCATCCCGTAACCCTCGCGCTGCCGCCGTCTCCAGTGAGAGGGTCAAACGCTGTTGTGCGTGTTTGAGGAGGCGTTAGTGCCGCTGAACGGCGTTCTTACCACTTCAGACACGCGATGTTCTTCAGTTTGCATTTGCAGATTTCCGTAAAATAGCAACTTCCGATGAAGTCCACAGTTCTAGATGGGAAGAAAGTTAAAATACAGTTTAGATGTGGCTACGATTACAACTGTAACGCTTTGATAATACAGGCTGGAAGTCACAATAAAGTGATGTCACCATTACAGTTTGATTACAGCTGTCACGTTTTGATAATACAGCTCTGAAGTCACAACAAAATGATGTCATAATTAAAATCTTATGTGTATTTTTTTTTTTTTAAACTTTCCCAAGAGCAACAATTCCTTTTACCCCATCAGCTACCAGCCGTACCCATATGGAAACAGAAAGAGGTGCATGAGACTGCAGAATGACAGCTTATAGGCCAGGACATTTAAACCCCAACCTTTGATTTCTTATCTCTCCTTTTTAAACCCATACTTTCTTATTAACATGTTATTTTGCAATCTTATTTCCTTAGCATTTAAATATTGCTATGGGAAAGCAACACACAACCGGAGTCATCCCGCAACCAGTGCGAGATCAGGTTGGTTCTGTTTACAGGGGTTTATTTCAAATTCTAATCTTTGCTTGAGGAAGGAGCTGGAGCTGCTCCCCGGGCCCACTGATAGATTAAATTAGACTTTTGATTTGCCCAACAAGGAGCAGCCTCCCTTTTGCCGGGGTTTCCCCAGGGCAGGCGGAACTGGAGACGGTTGAACCGTGTGGTTTGGGGCCGTTTTCCCGGTGACAGGAGATTTTGAGGGGGGTTTAAAGGGAACCGGCAGGTGAGGGCCTGAGGCCCCGGGGCTCACAGGCTGCAGCACCCGGGCAGCCCACACGAGGCCTCGGGGCTGTCGCCGTGTCCCGCCGGAGGGTCCCCGCGGGTCCAGCCCCCCCCGGCCCGGCGCTTACCCCGAGGGCGGGATGTCGGTGGAGAACAGGTCGGTGTCGGTGTCCGCCAGCAGCGCGGCCTTCATTCCCCGCGAGCTCAGCACCTGCCGGCAGAAGCGGCAGCACAGCACGGCCACGCTCCGGTCCTCGAAGGTGCAGCTGCTGGCGGACATGGCGGGTGGGTGAGCGGGCACCCCCGGTCCGATCTGGTCCGGTCCGATCTCGGGGCTCGGCGCCCGGCCCCGCCGCTGCGTCCCCCGGGCCCGTCCGGTCCCGTCCGCGCAAACGGCCACGCTCCCACCTGTCAGTTTGAATTCCCGACCGCAGCCTCCCATTGGGCGCGGGAGGCCCCGCCCTGGTAATCTGATTGGTGGAGAGCAGGGGCGGGGCGCACCCCTCCCTGCTGGCCGTTGGAGGAGGCGGGTGGCACCGCCCCTACTGGCTGGGTATTGGCGGAGGGGCACGCCCTGCCTCGCTCCTATTGGCCAGCCTGGCGGTCTTTTTGCATGCCTCGCCCCGCCCCTGCGCAGTCCTTTGGGGCGGAGCTTCCTGCGCTCCGCCGAGCCCCGCCCACTCCCTCCTGGAGGGGGCGGTGCTACGGGTGCCAAGCGGCGGGAAAGGGGGTGGGCCCAGCTGCGAGTTGGAGCAGTCTGGTTGGCCGGGGCGCTCGTCGCTCTTGCTCATGGCTCTCCGCCGATTGGCCGGGCCGAGCGGAGGGGCGGGGCGGCGGCGGGCCGGTTGGGGGGACCGGGTGGCGGGCGCCAGCGGCCGGAGGACGCCCGGCTGCGGGAGGCGGCTCCGCAGCGCCCAGGTAATCGCCC
>VWYH01007986.1:629397-663134 GCA_013399365.1 Pampusana beccarii
GGAACACAGGAGGTTCCACTTAAAGATGAGAAGAAACTTCTTCCTGGTGAGGGTGGCAGAGCCTGGCCCAGGCTGCCCAGGGAGGTTGTGGAGTCTCCTTCTGTGCAGCCATTCAAACCCGCCTGGACACCTTCTGTGTAACCTCATCTGGGTGTTCCTGCTCCGGCGGGGGGGTTGGACTGGATGAGCTTTCGAGGTCCCTTCCAACCCCTGACATCCTGTGGTTCTGTGACATTGGGCTGAACACCCCTCCTGAGCTCCTTCCTGACTTCAACTACCCAGCGATCCCATAGTCTGCAGTATCTGGAGCTTCCATTACAAACTCACCGTCTTCTGCAGAAGCCGATGAACCTGCTGAGGTGGCCAGACAGGGTGGATTTCCCCCAGAACCACGGTGACCTTGAGCCTTTCGCCTTTAGATAACAGAAACAAAGTCTGCGCCGCGTCGGTCGCGTGGCTGTGGCCTCTGCCCCGCCGAGCAGGAATTGCCCGTATCTGTAGGCTCTTCTTGCCAGATTTGTCAAAAGTCCTTCTTTCTTGGAGGAAACCGCCACGGCCGCATGTAACGCGGTGGAAATTCTCCCACCGAGAGGACTCGGGGTCAGCAGGGGAGGGAAGCGCCGCTTTGATACCGTTCTGTACCGTGTGCTCGCGGAGATTACGGGTTCTGTGGAGCTGGGAAGTGAGATTCCGCAGTCTCCATATGGAGCCTTTGATATCTCAAGCTCATCCCCTTGTCTGGATTGTCTCTCCCAATTCCTTTGTGCAAGTTGCGGTAAAGCAGAGATAATTAATTTATGCTGCGCAGCGTGTTCCATGTGAGATTTGGATGCTGCCTGTCTATGCCCGACCAAGGACTGTCAGACTGGTTTGGGGTTTAATATATTAAATTGGAGTGTACATTTGCTGAGGAAAGAAAAGCCAGTGATTTATCTCTTAATTCTTTTCTTTCTTCTCATGTCCCACGAGAGCCTTATATTTAATTAGTTTGCATAGAGCTCCAGTAAATAGCTTCATGGTTTGGGCTGCAGAAATTTAATAGCGGCGTTTTTGACGCAGCGAGGGTTCGTCAGCCGCCTCTGTCCTTGAGTCGTCTCTAGCGAAGGCTGAAATGCAGATCTCACAGCACGGTCCGAAAAGCGCTGGGGATATGAAAAATAGATGAGGTAATTTACGGCCGGAGCGCTCAGAGCCCAGGGGTGGCTGGGTGGTTATTTCACCGAGCGTGGCTTGGACGATTGCTCTTAAATTTCAGTTAAGTCCCTTTTTCCTCTCTGGGTTGAACAACTGATACTGTATTTGATCTGATTGGGATCTTTCGCCGTAAGTGCCACTTAAAAATAACTTAAATACTGCATAGAAATCTCATTTGCATGGTGTATCTTCCAAGTGCCTTGATTGATAGTCGGCAGTTTTGAATCCTATGAAATAAACTCTTAGGGGTGTGTCAAAGATTGGAAAAGTATCTGGGTCAGCAGCTGCAGTTTTGGGACTTGCGATTCTTTTGGTGGCGATTTCAAACAAAATTGGCATTTCCCTCAACCGCTGAAGGTTTTCTTGTTAACGCTGCACGTGCGGCTGGAGCGAAGGTATTTGTGGAACTACCCTTAGATTGTCAGATCAATGAGTCGAAATCGCCGTCGTTAATTTTCTCGCTAAACCCGTTCCCCTGGGGGTTTTCGGCGCTGTTGGCCTTATGTATATAGATGATAATTTCTCTTTTGTGTTCTGTTCAGGTCACCGAGTCGGTCGCTATTGCTCTGTTTGCAGATCCCAGCAGCGTCCGTGTGTTTTGGAGAGTTACGGCCGAGCTTTTGGCCGCTTTCTTTTGGCAACGCCTGTTTAATACCCCGTGTAAATAGACTTCTCAGCCGCACGCCCCGGTGCGGTTGAGCGGAATAGTTTTGCATTTTGACGTTTCGAGTTTGTATGTATTGGATTACCGCTTCCATTTCAAATGTAAAACTACCTTTTAAGGGGTTTTTTACAGTTAATCATTTCTCTGTGCGTGTAAGTGGTTCCATTTGTTTGCAACAATGACTTGCTCCGAACTCCGGCTGTGGAATTGCTGGAGAATCATCTGGTTTTCTGCAGTTCTTGATAGTGCTAATCCCCTGGGTTTTGGAGCTGGATCCTGCTGCCAGAAAAGGGGGAAGGGGCTGTTGGGAGACGGGTTTGATATTCCAGCAATAGTTTGTATTTCTTTTTGTCCTCTGTGCAGTTCCTACTAACGGCTTATGAAGGAGGATGGGAAGAGGCGAAAGAATTGCAGAGTTTTCCTCCTTTCCATCTCCAAAATCCCTCTGTTGCAGATTCATCAGGTGCTGCAAGACCAAAGCTGACCCAGAACCCTCCGTCCGCTCCGGTGTTGTTGTTTTTTCCGAAAGCAGAAGGAATTTGCAGTGTAACTCCAGTAGAGTTTCTATACAAATTTACCAGTGATAGCCGGTTTTCCCCAAGTCCCAACCAAGGGAGCCCCATGACATTTTTCCTTAGCTCTAAATGATTTCCTTTCCTGGTCAAGGCTACACATTAGTGTATTTTCCTTTTTTTCCCCTGTTATTTAAAAGGCTTGAGTTTTTCTCTTTTTAATACTTACTGATTTTTGCCCATTTTGGGAATTTACTTGGAAGAACCTCTTCGCCTGGTCAACTTCTTCAGCCGGCTTTATGAAGAGTGAAAAAATCATCTCTTGTTGGGATGGAAAGTGTGTTTAAACACATGTTCTTCTGAATAGCTTTCACTATGCCGTGCACAGTTGATATTCATTACTTCTGACTGTATTTAATCCAGTTTTGTATGACTTTTGCAGATTTCATGCTTGCTTTTTGAGAATTTCTACAACATCATGGGAGTCGTGCTCTCTGAATGTTGGCAAGATGTTGCAGCCGATGGAAGCAAATACAGAGTTAGGTTTGATTTGTTGAGGGATAAAAATGATGGCAGAAAATGGGAGAAAAGGGTCTTGACTTCACTGTAATTCCATCATTAGAGACCATTCTGCGTTCCTCCTCTCTCCTTCCAAAAAGAGCAATATTACAAAAGCAAAACAGAACCTTTTGTTCTATGAAATCTCTAGGTAATGGTCAGCGAAACTCCTGATGTGTTTAAAGTCAGAAAACACATGTGGATGTCGAGTGAGTGTCAAGGAAGCTCAGCCGGTATTTTTTTCCAAGTAGATGTTACAAATGGACTCGAACCATTTAAAAGATTAGATTTTTCTTGCCGTCAAAGTGACTATTGAGTGTCGTTAAGCTCTAAAGTGAGGCAGCAGGAATGGAATCAAATCTAAATGTGAACGTGAGCTACTCCTGGGTGTAAATCTCAGCTGAGGTTCAGCCTTTCGGGCGCCCTTTTGTGTCTGCCCAGAACAGGGCAGGAAATCTGGGGCATAAACTACAAGCAGCAAATTCTCAAATATTCGTAAGGTTCCCCTCTCTCCTTTAATGTTTTTTTCTCCCCCGTTTTCTTTGAAGGTGTTGCTAAACGCCACAGAAACAACTTTTGCTCGGCGATTATTCCCCTGAAATGGGCTGAATGAGGCCAGTGGTACATGAGCAGCTTTTGGACTCTTGAGAAGGAGCCAAATAAACAGATTAACTCGAAACCGAGAGCGGATTTTAATCTACAGTCGTGAATTGGTGCGACAGGATCAGTCCTCATTTTGAAGTGGCTTTTTTATTTATTTATTTATTTATTTATTTATTTATTTATTTCCTTTTGGCTTCACCTCTTTGAAGGGTGTTTGGTTTGGTTTTGTGCTGCTGTCACTGGACAATGCTTTTCAAGCCGAGAGTGAAGCACGGAGCTATGCGATGTATAGATGGGGAGCGCTTGCAAATTGAATCTACTTAAAATAACGACAGTCGTTGCTTGGGAATTAGTCCCGGGCTGGTTCTTTGCTCCGATGGTCCCGAGGGGACCGGGGGGTTTGTTCCCGACAGACCCGGAGCTGCTGGAATTGCTCAACTGCTCGTTCCGAACAAGTGGATCGATTGTTTTCTAACCGACGGTCCTAAACCTCAGTCAATCAAACCAGTTCAGTGTCACTGTTGGGTTTTCGTAAGAGGGTAATGAACGTGGGGTTTTTTTTCTGTAGCTTTTATTTGCCACCTGAAAAGGATGAGGGTGATTAGCAGCACAAACTAGGGCTTATTCTACAAATGGGGTGGTTTAGGAAGATGCTTTGCTGTTTTCTTTAGGTTTTAGCCCCTGCGTGGCGCGGGGGAAGCTGAAAAGCTGCGTTTATGCTGCTGTTGGTCCCGTGGTCGAGGATCCCCGTGGTAAAGCAGAACACGGGGCTTTAAGCGATTTAACCTGTGGAGGTTTCCTCCTCCTGTCGGCATTTGTAACCCTCATGGGAATGTCATGGAAATGTGATTTCTTACCCTCCCGATGTCCCACCTGTCCTGTCCCACCGCTTCTAGAAACAGCGAGGATGGTGCCGCTGATAACCTGGCAAACGCCGATGTTTCAGTCGCCAGCCCGTTCGATTTAATTCCGAGTGCGTCTGGATATTGCGCTAATGAAATCCAGTGCCGTTCGCTGCTGATGGAGGTTTAGTGGTGAGAAATCAAGGGGAAACCCGGGTTGTGGTCATGAGCCCTTTGCAGGAATTGCTTTTTGTTGGTTTAGGGATGTGAATGAGGTGAGGTGGGGATTGCCATTAGATCGAGGTGTTAATTGATCCCCTCGTCTAATTGATCCTCTTGTCTCGATCCGCGCAGGGCAGGGAGGAAACCAAATCGCTGGGCGATTTCAAGGAACTGCAGCATGTTCCATATGACGATGCATTTATTCGGGGAGCATTTAAGATGCCTGTTGGATGAGGTTTAAATACAGCAGGATAATTTACTCTTGTGTCCTTGAGGATGCTTCTCCTCATTTGCACTTAATTTGCAAAGTCAGGTGCTACAGGAAATTCCACAAAACCCCTTTCTTGCTGCAGGTGAACACTGGGGTGGTGCTTTTGCTGTTCTGCTGCTCAGAGTATCTGGTGTTCAAACCAGATTCTTACCTGATGTTTTTTCTTGCTTTTAGGAAAAGAAAAACAAACAGAGGAGCTATTCACTAGCACTGTTATTAAGATATTTTTGTTGGTGGTTGATGTAAATTCAGTTGTGTGTGCCATAAAGCCTTTACAAAAGCAAACAGAAGTATCACACCTGCCTCTTTAAAACCAGGACAGCAGCGGGTATGTTACTGGGGTGTTTTGAATGCAAAGGGCGTTGAAAGCCCAGGACAGAAACCTTGTACCTGGGAACCCCCATTATTACAGCGAATAACAAAATTGTCACCATTTTTGTTAATATGTGCAGTGGATACATTAATGGATGATAACGACAAAGTGTTTTGTGGGCTGTAGAAGTACAGAGCTCTGAGCGGGCCCGGGGAGGTTTTTTCCCCCTGCGTTCGACAACCAGTTATTCAGAAATGTAATAAATGAATATCTCTGTGAAGTGGTTTTGGAAAGGAGCCTGGTTTTGCTTTGGCCTCTTTAATGAAAGTAACTCTTGCGAACTTTGCTGCGCTCTCTCCAGCTGTTGAAGAGGGAATTTCGCTTCATCCCGTCCACCCTCGGGAAAAAATACATCGCTGTGCCACCGGTGTTTGTGCTCGGACCCGGCGCTGCAGAAAGATGCTGAAATATGAACAAAAGACTTTGCAAGTAAATGACTTAAAAGGGTGCAGCTGGAAAAGGGAGGGGGAGAGGGTGTCTGGGCTACAGGGGGAGGAACAAATGCAACACTGCAAAGGTCACAGGATGCAGAACGATGTTCGCATGGAAACTTCACTTGCTATGAATGAAATTGCACTCTCGTGTTTTCCCCCTGGAGCTGAATGTCTGAAAACTGCAGATATTTCTGTTTCTTTTTTTCTCTTTTTTTTTTTTTTTTGCTTTTCTTTTTTTTTGGCTCTTGTGAGCTTCCACGAGTTGTGCTCTAGAGATGAAACAATTGGAAATCAGACAGCGCCCGCTGAAGCATCCTCATCTCCGGTGGCTTAATGCGAGCTGTGACGTTATTAGTTTCTGGTTTATCTAGTAGGACTGTTTGCAAGTCAAAGTTTTGTCTGTGCTAATCCGACCTGTGATGTTTCTTAGCAGGGACTTTATTGCGTTCCCAAAGGTGTCAGCGCCGCTGACGTTTGTTGGATAAACTCAGGACTTGGGCCAAGTGGCCCTTGGAACCGGCTCCGGGACCCCTGGAGCGTTGGTTTTATTTCCCGTGTGCTGTGAAGTCTCGTTCCCAATCACTAAATTGCCTTTTCTCACTCCATGTGCTCTTACCCCATCCAGATTGTCTGTATTTTCTCTGAGGCTGGTTTGATCTTTCTATCAATCCATATGTTGTTGTTACCTTCCTGTTGTATGATTAATTTCTTCCTGTAATGATAAATTGCCCAAAAGTGTTTGAGAAATCCTTTTGTTTAGCCCAGTTGTCTAATGGCACACACATCTGCATGCGTTGTCTTCATACTTGAGGAATTAATCTTTTCTTAGGCTTTAAATCAAATTATTTCCACCGTCCCCATCAGAATGAACCTGATGTTCCTCGCATCCCTTGGTTTCTGTCTTTCGCTCTTTCTCCCCCCAAAATCTTGGCTCAAAACGGTGCTCCAGGAGGTTCAGGTAGCAGGTTCGTTTCAGGTTTAAAACAAGGCAATGAATTCTGGCACTGGTCTCTGTGGAAAATCCCTTCAGGTAGAGTCACCTTTTATGTTTTGCAAGCAGTGGCAGCTGTTGCCAGCAGAGGAGCGAGTGTTTTGGTTGGGTTTGGGTTTGTTTGGGGTGTTTTTTTGTTTTGTTCTCAAACTCCCCAAGTTATTTTCTGGCTAACACACTCCAACCGTTTGTCGTTCTCGCTGTGATTTATGCATTTTCCTGACTGTGGGCTCAGAGGAGAGGAGGATCCAACAAGATTTTGGGCAGGAGCTTGTGATCTCCAGACCAACCCGTACGGACGTCGTTTTTCTGCTGCCGGAGGTTCCTCCAGAAAGCAGAGCATCTGTAACTCCTGCAGCTCCATCACCATAAATCCTCGCTGGAAGCTGCAAGAACAGCGTTAATTTTCTCCATCCTTTTCCAGCTCACTCGCATCGTTAGGGTTAGGCTTAGGGTTAGGCTTAGGGTTAGGCTTAGGGTTAGGCTTAGGGTTAGGCTTAGGGTTAGGCTTAGGGTTAGGCTGGTTTCGTGCAAATATTTCTTGTGTGTCCCCCCCGACGCCAAACCCGAGCGGCACAACCAGCTGCCGCGGTCGGGATCAAAGCGCTGCTAATTCGCTCTTACCTCTGGTTTAAGGATTCGGGATCTTGTGAAAGCTTTGCGCTTGTCCTCGCTGGGAGAAGTTATTTATCTGTTGGCTGTTTAAACACATTTACGGGTTTTAGGAGGAGGTGGCTTTGAGGTCTGACGTGGGAAGGTGCGCGCAGAGCACGAAGCCACGTGTCTGTAGGACAGAGTCAGTCGATTGCGTGTTTCTTTTACGTATTTTTTATTTTAAAGCGGTCAGTATTCAGCCGGCCTCGCTCGGGCTGTCGTCAAGAGGTGACTCTGTGCTTGCTTTGAGTCTTTGACAGTGACAGGAAGGAAAAATTCAGCTCTGTGCACTGAGGGTTCTCTGATGTACAAGGAAAACGGGTTCCCTTGCTTTCCCAGCCTCCTTTTTTAATTTTCTTTTATTTTTTCTTCTAATCACGTGCCTTTCTTAAAGCTTGTTTTGTTAACAAAAGATCCCTCTGAAGCCTCACTACATGTGCTGTTAGCTTATGGCAATACTGTTAAAATCTGTTGACCATTAACTTTTTAGAGCACAGGTGTTCTCATTTCTTTCACATAGTGGGTTTTTTTCATCAGCTATGTGGAAAGTTCTATTTCTTTATCTGTCAGTGTACCAAGGGTTTATTTGAGTTGGTTTTTAGTGCAGCCCAAACAAAATGCCCGTTCTTCCCAATGCACTCAAGAGCTATTCGGCTGCATCATAGATCTCTTCCAGTTGGTATTTTATCACTTTCTAAAGTCCTTTTTCACTTAACCAGTGAAGTCCACTTCGGTTTCAGTCTTGGGATGACCACTTGCTTATTGGGGAAGAAATGATGCTCATATATCATCCGTAGTATTTATAATTGAGAACTCTCGCATCTTTGATATGAAAAAACCTCCCGCCTTTGGTGCCGTTCACTCGGGTCCCTTTTCGGAGCCTGGTTTTGGGTTGCTCAATGAGGTCTGTCCGCAGAACGGGATCCTGTTGCAAGGCGACTGAAAGGAGGTAAAAAGATTAAAGGGTAATGAATGACTCGAAATGACCTAAATCAAGGTCTCCAGTGAGATTTATGGGATTCAGTTACAGATCTCGAAATGTGTTGAGAGAACGCTGAATTTTTATTCTTTTTTTCGGTCTGGCATCCGGCCTGCAGGGCTGGAAAGGATGTGCCTCTTCTTTTTAAGAAAAATAGGAGATAACTGTGTGGTGGTTTTACCTTTTTTATTTTCTGTTCTTGTTTGGTTTTTTTTTTTCGGAGGGGACAGAAGGACAAATCCCAGCGTTGTTCTGAATGAGACAAGTGCCGGAGGAACGCAGCTCACCAGTAAAAACCAGTGGGGTTACTGGGAAGAACAGTCAAATAACAGTTCCATGAATGAGTCCAACTTTGTACAGTCTTGAGCCGGATCGTCACGGAGCTGAAACGTGTCTGGGGATCCCTTGTTTCACCCCTTTCTTCCTGATTTCTGCAGTTGGGAAGTGATTTTGGGCAATAAGTAGGAAATAAACACTTCCCTGAAATTCCCAAACACAAATAAACAGGTTTGCTATTTTTAAGTGCCAATTTTTTTTTTTATGATTCTTCCAAAGTTCTTTTTGCTCCGCTGGGATTAAGTCTTGAATGAATGTTTTCTTTAAGATTTATTTTTAGGCCTTTAAAGGCTTATGTGAACTTCAGCGCTGGCAGAGGTTGCCCGTCCTAGACGGCAAATTTATACTTGAAAATTTGGAAATCTTTGAGCTGCCGAGAAGAGCGGCCGGTTGAGAACATCGAGAGAAACGCACATTTCGCCGCCTCTTGTCCCGGGGTTTTGTCGACGCTTTCCTACGTCTGTGGGAAATATTTAGTGTTGAATCAAAGCTTCGCTGTTGTTCCCTCTGAAGCTGAACCTCGGAGCTTTGTGAAGGTTTTCATTTGAAACAGGAGAAGGTTTTTGAATGTTAAAGATTTCTCTTGGTGGCAGAGCGAGCGGAAAACGTTTGTCGCTGCAAACCGGGGGTTGATTCCCTTGCGAAGAAAATTGGTTCTTCTGATTCTTCTTGCAAAGAAAAATCCATTTGGTATTGTCGCCGATTAGAGTGGACTTAAAATTTTAGCAAGTTCCTGGCTCCTTGCTGGTTTTATTTCCTACGTGCCTGAGCTTAGTTTGAGGTTGGACCGTTTGCACTGACGTGTTTTACAGAATGGATGTTCTCAGAGCAGTGACATGGGGTATGTCTATTATTACCGATGGCAAATTGGTTAATAATGTGGTTAGCCTAAATAAACTCATAGTGCAGGCTGTGTTTCTTTCGTTGCCTAAGTTAATATTTTTATACACCTACTATTAATTTAACAGAGTTTTTTACTGGGCTTTAATTTTAGTCCCTTTGCTCCGCTCGATGCAGCTTTTTTGTACATTGGTTCCGTAACCACTCTCTCAGGCCTTGGGAGAATTGAACAGCGAGCGGTGGTTCCTCCCTGGGAAGGCTTAAAAATGCCCTTAAATACTCCAGGCGTGGGGCTTGAACTCATTTTCATCAAGCTGAGCAACTTCCTTACGACTTAATTGCTGTCGTTTTGGGTAGAGGTTGGTCCCGTTTTTCTCCTGTTGATAAATGGAATGACGAGTCCAGCGAACACAGTAACTGGGAGAGACCCGGCCGTGAGCTCCCCTTTAGGTCTGGCTTTTTTATTTGCTTGCCAAAGGGTTCCTTAATTATATTTTTCTTTGATGTCTAGCAAGCTGCAAATTGGGAATAAGCAAAATCCGTTTTAACGAGCGAGGAGTCGGCGCAGATGACTCAACCTTCGTCTTTTTTTTAGGTCCCGATTCCAATTCGTTCCCTGTTGGTAGCAACTGAAATGTCACCAAATGTTCGCGCTGTCGGAGGAGCTGGGAGCGAGTCCCGGTCTCTGGGGGCTCTGAATCCTCCCCGTGGGGACACGAGAGCCTGGATGGGAGTGGGAGGATGAATCATTTTCTGGGCCAGTTCTGGAGCCGGGAGGAGCTGCTGGTTCCACACGCCCGCAGATGGAACAAGGAATTCTGCCTGGGGGTTTGCACATGTCTGACGAGCTTCTGAGGCTCGAGAAACATGATTTTTTTGAAAGGCTGATATTTCTGTGTCAATTACAAATGAAAAAAACGTGTAGAAGTGACCCAAGTACGTTATTTTGTGAATGAAGCGTCACTTAATAAATAATTACGAAGTCGTGCTGAGATGTGTGTGGCATCCTTAGGCGATGGCGTTCGTTCCCGGTACGTAACCGACCGGTTTTGATGTATTTTGACGACCTCCCCGATGATGGGGGTGAGCTCGTGTTGTTCTTGGAAGGCAGAGGCGCAGCCGTAGCTTCTGATTCCAACCTCTGTGCCGTATTTTGCCTGATTTGCTCAGCACCCGTCATCTTCATCTGGTACAATGCTGAACCGGAAAGCATAGCAGGATTCCAATATTTTTACAAGCCTTTTCGGATCATTCGATAGAAAACTACTGAATTGCTGGCTTATTGCAGATATCCTGGGAGGCAGCGGGATATGTGGGGGCAATTCACTGCACAGTCTCCCATAGTTCTCTGCCTTTATTTCTCATGGATAATCCTTAAAACCGTGTCTGGGATGCAGCAGGAATGGGCTCCTTAGCAAGATTTTCCTCCGCTCCCGTCTTTAAACACAAGATCCACTCTGCGCCGCTTAATTCCCGGGTAGGTTTTTTAAAATCCAGCCGTCTCAAAGACCGTGGCACCGCCGACTTCCCATCCCGAGCTGGCGTTCAAAGAGAAACTCCCTTGTTTTACCCTTTAAATAGCTCTGGGATGGGAGGCGGATGGCGCGAGCACACAATGCAGCCCGCACCGGGCTGGGGGTGGTTTGGGGCTATTCTTAGCTGACAATACCCGGAATGAAAAGCCGTAGACGCCACAATGCGTTCGGGCCATTGTGTGCGAGTGATATTTTTAATACGCAGAGCCAGAGGTCTTACAGGTTCTCCTTCTCTTGCGCTCCTCGTTGGAGCCTCTTGCTGGTTTTCTTTGCCGGGGACAGTGGAGGTTCTAAAGGAAATAGCTGCTAAGCCATTGCTTTTAAATCAGGCTTAAATTCTGCTCGCATGGGAGGAGGTTTAAGACGAACTGGCTGTACGTGTTTTCCCCCTTGAGTGCTTGGAAGGCGACAGTTTTTGCAAAGATGAGTCAACTCTAAGTTCAAAATACGGCTGCCTTGATACCTTTGTGTTGGTGTTTCTGTTTTCAAAAGGAGGTTCACGCATGGAAAAGAAAGGGGATGATCTGCGTGTGTGTTACTCAAAAGCTCCGGGGGAAGCTGAGTTGAGTTCATCTCGACCTTGACTGCTGTCAGAAATGAAGAGCGTTTCTTGGTGTTTTGCTGACTCAGTCCGTCACTCCGCTGATTTTTCAAGGAACGGGGTTTATTTTTTTGACTGAGCGGGTGGAACTTCTTTGCAGGAAAGCAAGCTGGTAGTTCAGCATCTCTCATGCAGGTCACTCGTGTTCCGCGTCTCCACAGACGTGTTGGTGTAAGAGAGAACCTCAATTTCAATGGCATGCAATTCCTGACAGCTGTATGGGCCCGGGAAATAAATATTGTTATTTACATTGCAAAACACCATCTTATTTGAAGCCATAAATAGACAACTGCATCTTATTTTTCACAATATCATGTGTCTTTTTCGAGTCTGGTTTTCTCGATGTGCCTTTTTCCCTGTACTTTCCCAAGCTTTAGAGGAAAAAAGCAGCAGGTACACAAACCGAACGTCGCTTTTTCTGGCATTAAGGGGATGTCCCTCAAGACAAATTTGCTCTTTTCACAGTTGATAAAGGTGTTTTTCACGTATGATGCTATGGAGTGGAGTATCTCCTTGTGCAATCTCTCCGGTGATTTTAGGCACCGAAGAAACAATCCCAACTGTCCCACAGCACTGAATACAATTTTATTATTTGAAGATAATTTTAATAGCTCTTTACCTGGCTTGCTCACAGAGTGAAATCTTGGTCTGTTCTCCATCAGCATTGTATCCTGTTTTCTTCTGTTTTGGTCTGTAGTTTTGGATGGTTCATGATAATTGATGTTTGTCTTTCAAAAATATTAAGTTGAGCCCCAAAGAATAATTGGCGAGTGTCCGCTTTTGGAGATCTGAACGTGTCGGACAAGGAACAGTTTTGTCGTAAGTCGTTGATGCAGTTTGTGAAAAGGGGGAAGTGAAACTTCTTGCAGAGAGAATTTTCTGTTCGTTCTATTTTGAGCGTATTGTGAAATCAAGGAAAGTACAAATGGATATTAAAGTTAAAATTTAGATAATTGTGTATGCTGCAGCAAGAATATACACTTATAATGAAGTGTATGGTGATGGTGTATCCATCAGGCACTTTTGCACTGGCTGCCCTTTAACTGAAATACAGGTTTGGAACTGAACCGTAAGGAGGAATATTGAGCAGAGAAGTGATGGGGTTAAACCATAACATTGTTCAGGGTGATCTGCAGCAGTGGGGCTTTGCTTTGAAACCCTCCTCTTGGAGAATGGTCTAAAATCCTCCTTACAAAGCACAGGGGGAAGAAGTAGCTTCTCTTAAAATTTCTTCTGAAGCATGGGGCTTTTTGTAAGGATCCTGTGGCCTCTTTCTGCTCCCAGTGCCCGCTACGGTCTCGGCCATGGGGGCCGCAGCTGCTGTCGCCGGGCACAGCGACTCCATCCTCAGCGACTCTGGGATTCAAGGAGGTGTCAAGGTTTTAAGCAAGGCGGCAATAAACCGTGGCAGACGTTCCCTGTTACCCCCTCACCTTCCCACCACCCTCTCCTTTAGATCGGAAAGATGATAAGGAAGATAAGAAGGAGGAAAAGAGACTTAGACTTCGAGTTGGAAGGAGGATAATTTGCGTTGCTGAGGACGTTGCTCCCGCAAGTTCCGGACATGGAGCTGTTGGTTGCGGTCCAGGCGTCCTGCCCATCATCTCTGAGGGTGCCAGGAGTATTGCTGGGCTAAAATGAAGATTTTTTCAGGTGGGGTGATGTGGAGAACACATGCAATGGTTTATTAGCTTTGCTTTAGAAGGAGATGAAAAGCTGGACATGCTGTTCTGGAGGAGGTTTTGTGCTTCTGGCTTGCAGTGTAGGTTCCTTCTAAGTAAGAACGCGGTGGCGATCGATGCCTTATGCTTCTCTCATCAGTGCGGTGATGCTGAACCCTGACTTCCCCTGAAAGCCATTTACCAACAGACTGCTGGAATTTACCAAACAAAAAAAGCCAGTAGTTCTTATGATAATTACACAAGACAGAGAATCTACTTTCCTTTTTGCAAGCTTTATATTGCAGTAGTGTGCGTACTTCAGGACTTTAAAATTTGCTGACCGACTGCTCTTGCCGAAGAGCATCCGTACTTGCTCACTTGCTAAGGAATCAGTTTTCTTCAGGCAAATAAGCTGATTTCATAGTATTTTTTTTAGACATAATTTTATTCATTTTTAATTACAGCATCCTCTACAGATGTTGGAGTGCCCTAAAAATGAAATGTGGAAACAAATGCGAAGTTGTCATGGGTTGCTCCAATTTCAGACGGTAATTAAGCTGTCAGGGGGAGCTGTGGAAAGTCCGGCTGACTTTATCTGTGTGTCCTTTGGCAAATGACCTACGGACTCATTAATGGGAAAGGTAAACGTGAGATGAACTACATGCAGTGGTTTATCTGCATCAGGGCATCTGCTTTGGCAGAAAAAGGATCAAAGCTCTGCTGGGTAATGAAGCCTAAGATATGAGTTTTGTCTTAGTAGCCGGAGCCATTGCTGATTGCTGGCAGGAGAAATCGAGGTAGAAATGAGGAAGAATAACCCAGAATTGGAGTGTTTCTTTGTTCTGGTCAGTAAGAAGGAACAGTGGCACGACACTAGTGTTGGGGGATTGCTGGTGGAAATGGGAAAAGCAGCTGATGAAGATGGACAAGCTGGTCCAGAATTGTTCCTACATGTTCAGTGGCTCGAGGGACATGGGGACCGATTATGGCAAACGCCGGCCTGATCCGGTAATGGCTCTTAAAACACCGCAGGACCGCGGGCTCCCTTTGGCCCCCCGTGTGGTACCTGCTCTTGGGTTTTACAGCTGAAAATGCTGAAATATGAAAAGACAAATCGTGAGCGGCTCCCAAAAGGATCCACATTTCCTACCCTCTGGCTGCTTTCAAAGATTTTCAGGCTGTCCGTACCATGTTCGACAGATCGTTCTGTGTAATCCTGTCTGGCAATTTGCTTCAAGATGTTATTTTTTTTTGGTGTTTGTTTGTTTGTTTGGTGTTTTTGTTGTTGTTGTTGTTTTTGTTTTTTTTTTTTTTTTGTTTTTTTTTTTTTTCTTTTTTAAACCTCTTGTCCGAACGTTTTGTCCAGATGGCCTGGGTGTGAGTCCAATGTCTTGCTGGTTCTGTTCAGGTAGTTGGTGGCTTTAGAGCTGGAACAGAACAGATCTCTCCTGCCCATGGGAAATCACCATTTGTTCTCTTGAAAACAAGAATAGAACCAAAGCGTGTGGAGCTTTCCCTGCTCGCTTTCCCCTGTCAGTTGTTCTCGTGTTCCTGTGAACAGGGTTGGATTTTAGGGGATGATAACAGATCCATCTGTCCCAGCCCCTCGCAGGAACGTCTCTTGATAATCACGCTCCACGATGAGGATGTTCAAGTGTCAGTCACTGCTTCGTTGCATTAATGATTTACACAAGTAACGAGCAATAAAATAAAATGAAATGTCTCGCATTGATAATTCATAATTTGAGGATGCCAATAACTGGATTTCATAAGTTATTTGAGGTCTTGTCAGCATGTAAATCAAATTTAAATGTTTTCTTGAGGGTTATACATGTAGCTATCAATGGAGATTTTACTCCTGGCTATTTCTGATATTCCTGGGCTGGTTGGTTGATGTTATTTTGTGTTATTTGAAGTCACCGGTAAATGAACCAACACAACCATTCCTGGGAGCTGCTGGCGGAGGGATCTCAAGTCTGGTTTGCAAGTGCATTTGCGAAAGTTTATTTATAATTGTTCTTTAAATGACGTGGAGATATAGAATTGTGTGGTAATAAAAGTATGGATTTTGTTAACACTGAATATTTACATTTGATGGGTTTTAAACTGGGTTCAGTTTTTAAAAGTTTGCCTTGGTTTAAGCCGGGGAAACTACAGCTTTATTTTCTTTTTTTCTTTTTCATGATCAGTGTGTTTAACTTCTGATTCATGGCTGGTTGTGACATGTAAGGAGAGCAACTAGAAGACCTTTCAAGGCTCCTTTTAGTGTTTAGTTTTTCATTCAATTATTTTATTTAGTGGTTGTACCTATTTTTTGTGTCCGGTGTTTCATTCTGAGTAATGGTGGTTTTTTTAGTTGCATAATAGATGAATAACTAAGATTTTTTTCACGTATGTCCACTCTGTTAATTGTTCTTTTTTTTACCATCACTTTGTCATTTTTGAGTTCAGGTGGCGAAAAACCAGAAGAATTTTCAAAGATCGGATTGTAATTCATATTATAATGGCATGTGTTTTTCGTATTGTTATCTGTACCTCTTTCCCATTCTCAAATGCTCGAATTCCCAAAAGTTTTAAGATGGGCACTCTAAGCTAATTGTGACGAAGCTCCCATGTTGGTTTTGGCTGGTGCCGTCCAGGCTGATTTTGGCAAATAAATCACACCCAATATCTGAATTACAGCTGTGAATGGGTTACGTGTGCTTGGGTTTCCTCCTGTCCAAATGGCTTTAATAAATCTTAATTTAATATTTTTTGTGGTGGTGGTGTTTTCTAGGGACTGAATTGGCTTGTTTTTTTGTGCAGTCACGCTACGCAAATGAAAAAATGAAACGAGTTGCTAATCGGAGCTCGGACAGAAATACGGAGGAGACAGAGCATGGCCGGGATCAACCCGCATGGAAAAATAAACCAAAGACTAAACTTGGTCTTGTCTTTTGGGGCTGCAGCCCAAAATATAAGTGATGTGAAGAGGAGAGAAAGCTCCAGGTTGTAGATTGTTCTGTGTGCATTGAGGATGCTGCGGCGGAGCCTCCGCCTCCCCAGCCTTGGGGGTGGATGGAAAACACACCATAATTTTGAAATATTTAGGGGCTGAATTTTTCTAGAAACATCAAACCCCGCGAAGCTTTTAAGTTTTGCGCAGCTTTCTTCAGGTATTTCTAGCAAGTGCGTTTTCTCTGCATTTTTGGCCCGGCTTTCAGCTGTTCCACAAGAGCAAGATTATTTTCTTCCCTCTGTCCCTGCTTGATGAAAAGGCTCCTTTTGGCTTCTGAGAAGTGGAAGGAAATGACATTGGGCAAAGTTCTGCTATTGAGCGAACACGTACTTACAGGACGTTTAATTTCAGGTTTTCAGGGAATATTATTATTATTATCGTTATCAGGGAATACTCTCAATATTCAGGGAATTCTATTATCTAATCGGTACTGGGAATCCAGATTAATACTTGGTTTTGTGTCTCATACTCTCGCTTCAACTGATTCAAAGTTATATATATGTGTGTGTGTATATATATATGTCTCTCTCTTTCTCTCTCTCTCTCTCTCTCTCTCTCTCTATATATATATATATATATATAAATGTGTGTTTTGGGGTTTTTTTTGACTGTTTTAGTCATATTTCTACACGACCGTCCCAATGAATGGTGCAGTTGGCGTGATGCGTTGCACTTGCGTTTCTTTGGAAAAAGCCTTTTTTAAGATGCAGGTGGAGGGACTTGGGGGAAACAGAGAGGAAATAATTTTTCAGGTGAAAGGTTTAATTTTATTTTTATTGCGGAAGTTACCTGCTGTGCAAAAAAAACTAAGCAGAATCTTGTCTGTCTTCCAAACAGTGTATGTGGTGTGCTTTTTATCGACTTTTTCTAAATGGCAGAATGTATGTGTGTGTAAAAAGGAGGACGTGAGTTTTACTGTCAGTTCTCTGACAAAGGCACTTGAAAAATGAGCATCTCCGTGTTCCTGCCCTCTGATGAATGGGTGTTGCTGCAGCTGACAAAGAACCCATAGAAAAATGATGATTCACACAAATCGAGCTTTGTGGGCTCTGTCAAGTATTAATTCCCCCTCTTGACGAGAGGTGCTATGGAGTTAAAATGTAAGTTCCTTTCAAGACCAGGCCATTTACACAGCTGAATATTCATAGCTCTAAAGGAATGACTTGTGTGTTTCCTATAGCTGTGTAGGAAATGCTGCTTGGGGTCCCTTGGCTTTCGTTGAGTATTCCCCATGTAAACTTCTCATGAATGTGAATAAAGACTGAGCCAGAAAGCAAGAGGGAGACTGGAGCAAGACTTTTTTGGGTTTTTTTAGCATAAACTTGTTCTGTAATTTTAAATTAGGCTTATAGACACTGTTTCGTAGGTGCGCTGTATATGAAATAAAAGTGATGCTCCGATTTGATTTCTTGTGTAAACAGTTAAGACTGTTTTATCGTAAACTCTCATGCCAGTTTAAAGAGGCGTTACTTTGATTTTATGTAATGGTTTTGGTTTAATGGCGGGTGTGGGGAAAATAAGAGGCTGCTCTGGTGGAAATCAGCTCTGTCATCAGTGTCCTCTGCGACTGCGGGCGAATAACTTGGCCCTTTTTGATCTCGCTGAAGTCATCTGCAAAATGTCTGTAATGACGCTTGTTATGCACCTCTCCCGGAATGTTCATGGTTAATTAATAGTTCTCAAAACCTCCCAGGAACACGCACGGCCGTGTTTCCGCCGGGA
Organism: Pampusana beccarii; assembly: GCA_013399365.1. Lineage (NCBI taxonomy): Eukaryota > Metazoa > Chordata > Aves > Columbiformes > Columbidae > Pampusana > Pampusana beccarii. The sequence continues at coordinate 647,388 of VWYH01007986.1, forward strand.
CTGACAGGGAGGCAGTGCCGACGGGTTCGGGCTGCTTAAATAGATTTGACTCATCTTGTTGACTTCTTTGGCTGGTCGTCTTCCTCCTGGATGGGCTAGGAGCCCGACCCGGTGTTGGGAGGAAGGCTCGGAGCTCCCTCATGGGTCACTTGTCCAAGTCCCCGGGTTGCTGGCCCGCAGTGGGTTTGGGCGCTCGCTGGGTCGTTCCTGACCGACCAGGTGGGTCCATCCCGGCTGCGGTGGGATGGGACGAGATGGGACGTGATGGGACGAGATGGGACATGATGGGACGTGATGGGACGAGATGGGACATGATGGGATGAGATGGGACATGATGCTCAACCAGGGCCATGTCCAACCTCTCATCTCCCAGGACCTTCAGCTACAGGAATTGAGAGAAGGTGGGAGGGCATCAGATTTGATGAGTGTGGTTTATCTCGAGTGTGGTTTATCTCTAGTGTGGTTTGTCTGCAGCGTGGTTTATCGGAACGAGACTGGGGATGGGGAGGGGAAAATGTTGGTGGTACCATGGAAAGGGGATTGCATCCACGGCAGCTTTGAGGTGTGAGGTGGAAGGTGGTACTAACCCAAAGTTATCTCGCACTTTTACCTAGTCACCAAATTTTAAAATGAAGCCTTATCCTGTTCACTATTTTTTACGTTTTTAAGAAATATTCCAGGTAAATTGGTGTTTGGGCTTTGAAATATGGGCTTAAACACAAAGCAAAGATGAAAATCATTGATTCAATTAAATTAAAACCGACCCCACATTTATCTGTCTTTCCCTGAGCTGCCCAAGACAACCAGGGAACTTGACAGGGAACTGGAAGTGATTTGGAAACTTAGTTTGCTGTGCTTGTGAAGTGTTTGCCTGTCCCTTTTTGTTCCTCTTCATTTATTTCTCTATCACTTACGCATGTTGGTTACCTAAGAGGAGAGGGAGGAGGAGAAATCCTGAGGTGAAATTAAATTAGACACTGGCATTTAATCATTCTGCTTGTACCTCTAAATATATGACATAATTCACCAAAGGATTTTCCTTTCATTGAAGAGATTAAACTGTGTACGTTGTAAATTGCCACTTGTAGTGATTGTATTGGTTTGAAAAATACACTTGATGTTACTTTGCATGAAATACTTGTGTGTGAGATGGTTTCGTGTGTCTGGGTGGATGCTGCTTTCTCACCTATAGATGTTTTTGTGTGTGGGTGCATATGAACATGGTAGTCAGTGATGGATAGCGGGTTTAATTTGGGATTCCCGAGGTGAATCGAGGCAGTAAGAACATATGGCAAATGCCAGAAATAATGATCGCGTCGCACGTTTCTGATGAATAATTCAATTCCGTTTAGTGCTGTTCCACCGTTAAAATAAACCCCTCACGATATTTGACATAATGCAGATGAAACACTTCAAGGAAAAAAAAAATTGTGAGGTGGAAGAAGCGGTTGTTTCACTTCTGTTTTAATCACCATCAGTAGAGGAAAATCTGAATGCTCAGGTAGAACAGAGGCGTATGTGAAGTCCAAAGGGCCGCTGTGGACTTCTAAGCGCAAAGTCCCTTTCTGAATTAGAGTACTGATAGGTTTTGGGCCAAAGAAAAGAAAAAAAAAAAAGACAAACAAATATTTTTGAGGTCTTTTGTAGAAGGTTGTGCTACCCGTGACTTGAGGGGCGCTATTTGGGCAGTGGGAAATGACCATTTCTGCAGCTCCTGGGTGTTGGTTTGGCCTGAGTTTTACTAAATGCTTATAGAGCTCTTGTGTCAGGTGTCTGTGCAGAAATGGAGAAAGCGAGGGACAGGCTGAGTTATTTGTTGAAGGAGTAGGAGTGTTTGGGGTGGAAATTGGTTGTCTGTGGATCTGGAGGTACCTGACATTGCTTGTGAAGATGGGGGGGTGAAAACCTCAACCAGGGCCGGAGAAGTTGGGAATAGAACATTTCTCTTTTAACCTCTGGTGTCAGGTACCTGATGGCGCAGACCGAGGCGGATTTTTCACCAACTGAGCAAAACCAGCCTGCTTTGCCTTTTGGTGCATCTGAACTGAACCTTAAGATGCTGCAGATAATTCTTACAATCTCTTTTTTTCCCCGCGTGTTTGGTTTTTGTGGGCGTAACGCGTAGGGGCACCAGAAAGCTGCAGAACGATGAAATGCAGAATGATCCAACTTCTCCTGCATCGTGGCGGTTTCAGGGTGTAGTTCTAGCTGCTCGGGTTCTTTTTTTCTTTATTTTTTTTTTTTTCTGGCTTTACTACAGTAAGGGATGGTTTTCCTAAGTGCATTTTGTGGAGCACACCCATAGACAGCAATAAGAAATGACCGGAGCGGAGATGTCCCATGGCGCCGGGACAGTTCGAGCAGGAGAACCTGGCTTGGCAACACCTCGGCCCTGCTTTTGTCTCCTGGACCTGTTCTGCTGTCTCTTCCTGACGGATTTCCATTCTAGAATAAATAGACATTCTGTCCAAAGCCAGCGCGAACCCCTCCCTTGATGGAGGAATTTGGGCTCCTTTGTGGAACCGCATTCTTCATTCAAATCTCCTCCTGTTTCGGTACCTGGTTCCCCTCCCTCTCCCCACGCCCAGGCGGCTCATGGTTTGCAAATGAATTAAACGTGTTTCCCGAAGGGTGTTTCTGGGCATTTCCCACACTTTTGGGTCAGCCCGATCCTCGTGCTGATGCTCCCGAGGTGACCGCTGCTCTGAGCCTTCCCTGGGCGAAACGTTTCGCTCTTTCCTGCTTTCTGATGGTGTTTAAAATGCTCAGTGGTGGTGGACGGCACAGCCCGCCTTTGGGCAGAGGTTAAACTGCCCTCCTCGGACCGCGACCGCCTGTGTAACACCCCCTGGAAATCCCTAAAAAGGATCCAGAAACTTCAATTTGAGTGCTAGCCTCTGTTTGTTTCCTGAAGAATCGGGAGTAATGTGATTGAAAATGTGTCTGGTGTGTGCTTAGATTATTCCTTATGGCATTTATTCCCTTTTGTTGACTTCTTGTATTTGGGAGCATACATCCTTGCACTGCTAACTTTTTCCTTTTTCCCTCCCTTTTTCCCTCCCTTTTTCCCTCCCTTTTTCCCTCCCTTTTTCCCTTTCCTTCTTTTCCCCCTCTTTTTCCCCTCCTTTCTGTAATTAACACATGGCTGCTTGAGGGAAGAATCTCGAAAGCTTCGAGTGCTTGGTATAGGAGTGTGAATAAAAATACCCCAGAGCCTGGCGCTTCAGAGAAACTTGCTTTGCCCAGGGCCGGAATGGGAAAAAGCATTTAAAGCAGGAAAAAACAAAACAAAACAAACAAACCCAAACCTCTTGCATTTAAAAACGTTCACCAAATTTTTGGCCGTTGAAATAACTGTTCAAAAGTTGTTTGGAGAACGTGTTATTTGGGGTTAAGGGGCTCGGGATGCTCGTTACCGGAGGCCATGAGGAGTTGGTCAGCGGGAGCTGTTTGCTGAGAATAGGAACTGGGTTGTGTGCGTGTGTTGCTTTCCATTAACAGTCCTCGTGTCAAAATGACTTTTAAATTATTTATTCTATAAACCCATCCTGCAAACCAGTGGTTAAATGTAGTTCTACTACCCTCCGCGGTATTTCATCCAGTGTTCAGAAAGTCAGAAAGTACAAGCAAAGATTTGTCTGATTTTTTAAAATTTATTTTTTATTTTTTTTTGGCCTGGTGTCATCTCTGGGAAACCTTTAACTGAGCACAGACAATCCTAAAATAGCTGTGAAACTTCCTGCAGGCAAAAATAGTTGTAGCGCTCCTGCTACTTGCATGCAGCTTTTCGGTTTGTACTTGTTTGAAATGTATTTATAAACGTTTAATTGTTTGGAATAAACAGCTGAAGAACCTAAGATATAACATTGCCCAAATGACTTGGACATATTACGTTTATCAGGGGTTTTGTGCACGCTGTGGATTAGGTGCCAAATGAGGATTTTGTGTTACCCACACTCAGTGCTGGAATTAGGGCACAGGGTCGTTTCATTTGGATTCTGCTTTTAAACATCCTCCTGGAAAAGTCAACAGCGTGGACTGGGTTTTGATAACGGCGAAGGAAACTTCAATGGCGATTTCATTAGACACACATTAAAAAAAAAAAAAAAATCTAAATATTTAATTTGAATTCTGTGTGGATTAAATGCCTTGGCAACTTTGTCAACATGTTTAATTGCCTCATTTCGAGCATTTGCTTAAAAGCTTCGCCGAACTGAACCTGTGAACTGCAGATGAGTGTTTTTTTCGTGTGGAAAACCAATGTACTTGCTGCACTGAATGGGATTCCAGCCGAAGGATGCTTAGAAATAGGAAATGTTCATGATACCACTTGCAATGGTTAATAGAGCTGCAATAAGGGCAGAAAACATCGGCTGCCCTGCTCCTTAAAGTGACACTTCTGTTGTCCCCAGAAAAGCTGCTGGACCCAAGTAATTAGTGGTGCAAATATATGATGATTTAGGCATGAAAATAAAAGATGAGTGTCCTCAGTTCTCCGAGACTCGCCCTAGTTTGTGCTTTTAAGTATGTCTTGCATCCTCTTCTTTCATTTCACTAATGCAAAACTTCACTCATCTCACACCTCAAAATGATTTTATCAGTCTTTATTAGAAAGAATTTCAGGGACTAACTCCGACAATTCTGCTTGTATATTTAAAGCTGTAAAGGGATTCTTGTTGATGTATATTACCCAGTGCTAATATTTCTCCAACGGGTGAGGAATATCCTGGTTTTTAAAGGAAAATTTACCTTTTCCAGGGTTTGCAGTTTCTGACAGGATTCTGAACCTGAATCTCCCTCCTGGCTCTGGTGTTAAAGAAAAGACTTTATCTCCTTCTCTTCTACAATTTTCACTTCAAAGCCTCATTTTTAGATCACCAGTGAGATTTTAAGGCTGTGACGATCAACAGCTTTTGAGTAACAACACAGTTTGTTCTGTAAGTTCTCACTGTTACTGTATAAAGGTTTTTCTGAGTCATTAAACCACAGTCAGGGTTGTTGGGCTGTTGTCTGTCGCTTGTCACAGCCCTATTTGCAATATATATAAAAAAATATATATATGGAGAGAGACCATTTTCATAAAACTATGACTTTTTCTCTTTTGGAGTGCGGCCTGTCTTATGTATCTTGGTAGGGGAAATGTGAACAATTCTTAATAATGTGCTGGGAATGTGTCAAAATATGTAACCCAAAGCATTTTCTAAAATTTATTTATATATTTCAACTTGAGGCTGTAGTGTTGGTTGCTTTTAATTTTTTTTGAAACTGAGTGGAGTTCTGACTTTAGGCTGTAATCTCGGCCTAAGCTCCGAGGTTGGCAGCGGGAGGCAGGTGGTGCTGGGGCTGCTCAGCTTTTGGGAGACGAGGATTTGAGAAACTATTCACGAACGAGGCGCCAGATCTAAAATGATTGCTCCAGTCTTCTGTACGAAGTGGAGATTTTGTTAATTTTGGCCTGCTTTGGCTTTCAGATGCTGCCGAGCAGCCTGAGAGATAAGCTCGTGTTAGCGCCGTGCGTGCAATTTACTGCTTGGTGGCTTCCAATCCTTCTGTGTAATTGTTTCTTATGTGCTGGGCAGGGGTCCTGCCGAGCCAAGGACAGCTGAAGGGTTTCAATCTGCTGGCTTCAACCTTCCCGTGTGTGGTTTGATCCTGTTTTGCTCTGATTTTTGCTGTTTTCTTGAGCTCGTTCACGGGAGGCTCTGAGTTCGGCTCTGCGGGCCCGTGTGGGTGAGCGGATCGCGGTTCAGTCTGGGCGGGAGCTGGGGGTTGGTGGTTCTGGTTTGTTGTCATCCCACTCTTTTCCCAAGCCTGTCATCTCTTTATGCAGCGTGGCATTTAGGACGGGGTGGGAACGTCTTGAGAAAGCCGCGGTGCAGATCCACGGAGACGCAGCCAGATATCGAAAAGCTGCTTGTGTCTGCTCCTTGTGCTTTGTGCTCTTGCGGGCTTAGGATTCACTGTGTTCCAGTTAAAATAGTTAAAGCTCATCGGTAGGAAGAGTTAAACCCCAGCCTGGGGAGATGCTCCTCACGTTGCTCAGAATGTGAGGGATAACGGGGCGAGGAGGTCGCCTGGGGCTGAGTCCGTCCTAGTGCGTGACCACCAAAGAATGAACAAAAAAACTCTTTGTTTTGTAATTCCACGTTCGGTTTATAGGATGCTTAAACCTAAAAGTCATTTGGGTAAATTCCTTTTCAGAAGCTGAACACTGTGTGCTGCAGAAGAGCGAGGTGCAGCTCCGGCCAGATGTGTGTGTATCCACATGGGTGATGGGTTTAGGATAGTGCGGATTCTTTCCAGGAGCTTTGTAGAAAACTTTGGCTGTTTGGTGTAGTTTGAGAAGCCCCCACTGTTCAGGAAAGCTCCATAATTGCACCACAGGTCCTATAATCTGCTCGGAAAAAAAAAAAAAAAAAATCAGTCTTTAAGGATAACCTACTATTAATTTAATTTGTTGAATCCTTCCCAAGATTGTAGAGTAGGAGTGTTTTGGGACCATGGAATTCTCATGTAAACAGGCACCCATGTAATTTAAACTAATAGACTTTTTCAAGCAGGAACAGTCAATTCATGAAGATCATCTAAATTTCTTAAAGATGTAACAAGGTATGGGGGTAGCTTATAATATAGTGTGTTAATATATAGTGTATCTCTTAGCTTGCTTGTGATGGAAACTACTGGTGATGGCCTTTCCCTGGAAGTATTAGAGGAATCATCGCTTAAATACCAGAAGTTTATTTGAGGGGAATTACCTATATGATAATGCATTATCATTTGTGCCGATCCGTACTTTACATGCTTCAAAGTTTGAAAAGAGAAAAGTCAAATAGATTGTAAATGTTGAGAATGATAAATGTGACTAAAATACAGAAGGTAGAAGATCCTTCCTTACCCTTTGAAGTCATTAAAAACCAGACGTGCCCACTAAGCGCTACAGGGAATGTTGGAAAGGTGGTTGCAAAAAGGATAAAAGTAAAATTGTGCAACTGTCTGGCGTTATACAATTCTCTGTCCCTCTGTGACCTGGGTGGCTTGATGATCTGGTGATGGAAGTGAGTAAATGCTTTGTTTTAAATGGATGGAAAACTTTTCTATTGCTACTAGGGCTGTTTTAATTATGTAGTTTTTCAGCCACGCGAGCTTGAAATACAATAAGAAAGGATTCTTTTTGGTGTTTACAGCGGCTGTTAACCTAATAACCTGTGTAAATGAACAGATGCGAAAGCAGTGAATTCAAAATTAAAGTGGGCGTTGTGACCGCAGACGTTAAAAGGTCCCGTGTAACAGGGTGACCTGTGGCTATAGCACACGCGGCCTCGGACTCTGCTCTTGGAGTAGGTCAGAAAACGAGAAATCTTTAGCTTGTGTAAGCAGTGGGAAAACAAGCAGACACTTCATACTCCAGAAAGCCCGGTAAGCCTCAGGAAATTCCTGCATTCTTGATTTTTATGTTGCGGCAGAGCCCCGTGCGGTGTGTTTGATGAGCAGGGTCGCCCTTGTTCGGCCCAGCGCCGAGAGCTGAATCGCGGATTGTTCCCCCGTCAGCTGTCGCCGCTCCCCCCCAACCACACTGGGGTTATTTATAAAGAAAAAGCGCTGATATCACGTTTCTTGCTAAAGGAAAACGCTCCTAGTTCTTGCTGTTGAACAGGAGAGCTGTGCGTGAAGGATCCACCTTGAGAACCAAGAGCTTGGTTGTAATTTTAATACGAAAATCCGCGTGTTCTGCTGATCTTTTAGTCTTTGGGAACTGCTGGGTTTTTTTGGAAGTGGTCTCCTGGGTTTCTGCTTTTCCTGGTTTCTTGGTTGAAAATGTGACTGATGGAGAAATTCAGAGTTTGCCAGGTTGTTGCCCTTGTGAAAGATCCATCGGTCACAGCACAAGGAAGGAAGAAACACTGAATGCGGGGTGGGCAGCCACACCACGACCCGGCTGAGCTGCGGCTGCTATTTTCTATTCCTATTCCAATCTTCTTTTTAAACTTGTTAAACTGTTCGTCCATCCTAATAGCACAGCCGACTTTTTCTGAAAAATAACACCGTGCAGATGAGCAACCCGTAAATGCACGTACGCATCCTATTCGAGGATGCGTTTGAACTCTGTGCCTCGTTCTTTATCTGCTTAGCAGAGGATGCCAGACCGGCTCAGGTGTTTTTTTCATGTGGTGCCTTTTTCCTGGGTCCAGGCACCAAGCCACAGTTTATTACAATTAACTTCTTCACCCAATGACTTCTGAAAAGGCCGTAGAGGCGTTTTGAAGTTGGGAGCATCTCTTGTGTTGGAGGAGCAGACGCAAAGGGAGGAAGAGCTTTTGCCTCGAAGGACGTTCTTTCTTGAATGTCAGGCTGTTGGGTTAAAAACTGAGTCATTGCAGCGAGGAAACCCCACGTTCATGTGCTTTCTGGTGCGATTATCAGCTGCCTCGCCTTCTGTTCTGTACAGAAATCGTAACCACAAAGCCGCAGGTGGAACGGGGTTGTCGGGTTTGTATTGCACGGGACTAAACTCGTGCCGAGTTCTGCAAATCCATCGGTGGTTTTGTAATTGGGGACTGAGCCGAATGGAGGAGAAGTGTATGGCATATGGTGAGCGTCAAGCAGTAAATTTGAAATAAGTGCCAGCAGATCTGATGTATCTAAGTGTTTGTTTGTTCCCCGTGCCCCTGCTAATCCTGAAGTACTGTTGCTGGCTGGAACTGAGCAACAACAAAGAAACCTCACAAACAAAGACATCTCACAGACCTGCCAGAAATGCAATACTCAGGTTTTACCTGGCGCTGCTCATGCCTCCCCGTGCTAATCAAGCTCATCTTCAAGCTTGGAAACCCCACGTTTTTGCAGATTTTTTTAATTTTGGGTGGGGTTAAGCCTAACTAGGAGCTGTCTTTGTATACACGTGGTTTGGGTTTCCCTAAAATAAAGATACGTGCGAATCCTGGAGCCTTGAAACTGTTTGTTCTCGCGGATGTGAACACAATGCAAAGTGTGGTAAGAGTGAAGCGCTTGGCGCTCCGGGTGGTCCGGCATCCTGGTACTCGTTATCTCCGGAATTATCAACGATGTAGTTGATTAAAAAAAAAAATTGCATTTGGAAAATGATCTTTTTACCCATCTTCAATTGAGGTGACGAAGTCGCGGGTGCCGGCGGTGCCAGCACATAGACAAGAACAAAGCTGGAGGCCTGAATGTTCCTTATTTTATTACTGATTGGGAATTCAACAGGGAACGATGCGTCTCGGAAAACCTGTGGGGAGAGCAGCAAAAACAGTCAAGCAATAGCAGGCACCTCTAAAGTCCGAGTGCTCAAAGATCCATAGATGAAAGTGCATATTTTATTGTTTTCATGTGGAGTTTATTGCCTGTGTAAAAGCCAAATAACCTCTACTAGCTGCATCACTGAATATTTCTGCGTTTTTAGACTGATTGATTCATTTCTGCTGTATTTTCTTGCCCTGTTTGACATTGCACCACTGTGTCCCTCCAACTCGGAATCAGTAAAATAAGGTGAACACCACTCCGGCTTAAAGGGCTAATGCAAGAAGTTTTCATATTTATAAAACGCTTGTAAAATATTGTGTTAATACAAATAGATATCTTCAGTAGCAATTATGCATAATAATAATAACACCTGTATCTGTCTGCTTTATGGCTCCTTCAGGCGTAGATATGTTACTTGCAGATATTTTAAAAAGAAAACCAGCCTTTCTGGAGATCGTTCCCTGATGGGACGCGCTGTCCTGTTGGCTCTTGTGATCTGTTTCGATGGCTTGGTTTATAACGAGAGCTGCGCAGCCGGAGAATTGGTAACTAACTGAATAATCCCCATTTGGTGCCTTTGGGGGTGCCCCAGCGTGCGCAATATCTTGTTTCTTCATCAGGAGCAGCCTGCGAAGGAATTTGATAGAAATTCCCCCAAGTGATTTTCTGAGCCGGCGTGGGGTATTTGCAGCATTTGGTCCTTTTTCCAGACGGAGATTCAATACATTTTTAGGCAGTGACCGCTTCTTTTTGACCTCAAAAATGCTCTTGACACCCGTGGTGGGTTTTCCTGCGAGCACCGCATCTGGGACGCAATCGCAATCATTTTCTCTCTGCAGATACAGTTAATCATAACGAAGCTTTGCCGCCGTATTATAAGCGAGGGAATATATTTTAAACTGTATTTTACTGGAGAATTTTGATGGGAATTTTGTTTAATCTGCAGTGCTTTTATTTGTTGCAGAGATCCGTGCCCAGTTGGTAGAGCAGCTGAAATGCCTCGACCAGCAGTGTGAGCTCCGCGTCCAGTTGCTGCAGGACTTGCAGGATTTCTTCCGCAAGAAGGCAGAGATTGAGATGGATTACTCGAGGAATTTGGAGAAGTTGGCTGAGAGATTCCTGGCTAAAACTAGGAGCACCAAAGACCAGCAATTCAAGTATTTACCTTTTGGTTTTGCTTTTTTTTTTTGTTTTTCCTGCAGATGCGGTCACAAGGAACGCACGAATTGCTGATGTAGTGAATGTAGGTGTCGTTTTTTTGTGCTTGAGGCTTTATAACGTTGCACCTGGACAAAACTGACCTCAAATATCCTGCTATTGAGCAGCGCCTGAATTGGACAGGTGATTTTTATCAGCACATGAAATTTTCACTTGAATACCTGAATTAAATGGCTATGCTTTTCTGGCCAAGCCCGAGGCATTGCCTGAAATACCCCGAAACCCGCTGCTGAGCATCTGTTCCACTTCGCTTTGCAGAGAGGGGCTGATGCTGCTTAACACTCCTGATTTCACTTAAATTAGCAGCAGAAAAACATCTTGGACTGTGTTCCCCCCGCAAGGTTTGAGTCCCAAATGTGCAATTTGTTAATTTGGTCAAGAGTAGCAATAAGCGGGGGGAGGGGGGAAATAATCAGAAATCTTTTCTGTCTGCTGGTGCAACATTCAGAAATGTGTCAAAGTACCGCAGGGATCGTTGAGTAAGCGATTCCAATTATAGTTACCTCTCCACAACCTTGCTCTGTCTGAACGCTGTAACTTGGCTGGTGTCTTTTCTGGAGCCACCAAAGCTGTAATCTCGTTTGGAAATCCCCAAAAGGCGATTTGATCAAAGCCAACCCTCAGATCCCTCGTCCGAAGGCGCCGGGATTACACGACTTGGAGATGTGCGCAGCCGGGCGGCTGCTCTGTAATTGCCCGGCTGCGACCCTATAAATACACAGTAATAGCATATTCTTCCGATAACATGATAATTACGTCGGAAGGCACCGTATCATTCAGTGACTGCTTCTCATGTCACTTGCTGCTTTTAGATCTCATAACACGTTGTCAAGGAGGAAATCTGTCAGGCAGCAACCCTGTAATTTGCATGTGCTTTCATACTCAATAGCCATCGTGTAATTGCCCGCCTGCTCCCAATGTGTTCATTTAGGGGAATGTTGTCAAGGGCGGGAGGCTTCACTCTGACCCTTGAAATTGGATTTTGTGGCTTCTTCCACCATCCGTCTCCAAGCCGGTAAAAGGAAAGAACGACACGAAGCGCGGGATTGGGTTGGGTTTGTAACAAACGCGTTGCATGGGGTTTAATTTTTGAGATGTGGCTGCACCGGAGGGTGAGCTGGTCAGACGGCTCCGTTTTCCATAGGGGTTTGGAAATGTGGGCGGTTGGGTCTTGCCAGCAAACCGTGTGTAGCTGGGGAGGGACCACAAGGTGCTCGCACATTGAGTGGTTTGAAACCGGCTTCACCGGAGCATCTTCAAATGATTTACGGAGGTAGGTGTGTGTGTTATTCCCATTTTGCATCTTTGAAGAAAGGGAACAGATTGGTTTAGCCAAGGTGACATACGAGTTGATGACAGTTGGATGCATCCCAGGTTTTATTTGCTGTCACTGCTCCACCGTGACTGTTACACCTCGCTTTGCCTGTTCTCTTTGAAAAAATGGGTTTTTTTCAATTAGGACAGGCTATTAAAGAGAATAATATCGAATGTATATCTTTAGTAAGGCTTCTCCAGTATCCATTGGTAAATACCTTTGCATGTGGGGGGAAAAAAATGCATTTCACAGCCCAAGTCTTACAACTCCTGTTTTTACAAGAGCTTGTTGGTCACAAGTTTGGTAAAATCACCTTCCATCCCCATCCTCGGAGGAAGGCTCTGTCCTGCAGACATGAAACCCAGCGGCTTTCAACTCCGGTTCTCCTATTGCATGCGTTTTTTTGTCCCGAAGGCGTTTGCCTGTTCAAATAACCGGTTAGAACGTAAAAACTTGGAGCGATTCCTTTCACAGGAGAAATTGGAAAGAAAAAAAAAAAAAAAAGAAGAAAAAAAAATGAAAAGCCCGTGCTATTTTAAGGCCGCGTTTGAAATCAGAATCGTCTTTGGAAGCAGGATGCCGAGTAGCAATTGTCAGCTGGAGAGCTGGATGCGCAGGGGATCCCAGCGTGAGGTTCGGACGCTCTCTGGCAGCCTTTGCCTCGCAGGACGAGATGCAGAATAAGTCTGGCAACCTTCAGGCTGAGCCCTTGTAAACAACAGATGTTCATAGCTGGGATCTTTGGGAAGCGAAGGGCAGGGAGCAGCGTGTTGTCCGTGCTTGTGATTCTCCAGACTGACGGTTAACGCTGAGCAGCGTCAGGAAGACTTGAAGGGGGAATCAAGCGCTTGTCGGAATGAGCAGCTTGCGGAGAAATTCAGCTTTTTGTTTTCTAAAAGGTGAAATGATTTCTTGAAAGGCGAGGTGGTCCAGGCGGTGAGAGACGTATCGACAAAAGCGCTTGGGTCAGTTGCATTACTCTTGTTGTTTTAATTGATAAATATTATCATATTATCATATCATTATCAACCACTGACCTGTGGTTCTCTTTGATAGAGCAGGGTCCCGAACACTGCTTTCTCTTTCAAATAACAACATTTTTTTCCAAGTGTGAAGCCATCATTTATTCAGTGACCTCACTGACGCCACAGCTAAGGATGCATCACCAGCAAAAATGGATGTAAAACCCTAGGGCGGATCTTTTTCAGTTTTGGTGATATCAGCAACCCGAATACCACACTGCACGGGTTGGGGTGATTGTGGCTGCTCTTACAGAACACAAAATTCAAACAGGTTTGAAAAATTCTACGCAGAAACGGTTCTACATGTGCTCCTGCCATTGGTCGAGCGCTGATGGTTCGCAGGGCCGACCTGACAATTGCACGGGTCTGAAAATATTGGATCTCGAGCACTGTTTTGGGAGGTACCAGGTGTCGAAATGGCTGTTGTAAACCTCTAGGAAACAGATCCCGAATATTTGGGGAGGAGCAGGAAACTTCAGGTTTTGTATTTACCACCAGGACACTTGCTTTAAAAGCCACAGTTTGCAGGAAGGGTGGTCGGAGAAGTTTTCTGTTAACGCAAGTGATGGGATGTGCCCGTGTTAATTTAAATGTTTCTCTCTTTCTAGTTAAGTCGTATTTTCATCCTCATCTGACTCATTCCTTCATCTTGTGTCCCATATGGAAACCAAATATTCCTATTTCTGGTTTGTGGGTGTGGTTTATTTTTTATTTTTATTCTCATGTGGGGGGGAGGAGGTTGTTATTTAAGCCATTTTTTTTTGTCTTGCTCTGGACGGGGTTCCCCTCAGTGCCCACCTAAGTGTCCCCAGCCTTTGTCGCTCTCTCCCGCTTGACTTAAAGCAGATAAATCTTGGATTGCCGGCGAGTTCCTTGTATGAATGAGTAATTTAATTAAGAAGGAGGACTCAATCTTCCCTTCTGATCTTTTGAGACTGACTGAAACCTTTGAAGTGGAAGTTGCGCAGGACCCGATCAAGATAACACCCAAGAAACCACAGAGCTTCATACTTTGTGGTTCCTAAAAAATCTGTGCACAACTTCCCCTTCCTGCTCCCAAACAGCCCGGCCGCTGTGATCTGCTGTAATTTAGGCTAACCTAAATAAACTCTCCAGGTTCGTTATCATCACACGATCTTTAAACGAGTGTAAATAGCGCTCAGAATAAACCTGGATCTTGGCATCTTCTTCCTCTTCCTCCTCTTCTCCTCGCAGGAGGAGTTTGAGTTAAACAGTTGTTGGGAATGTGAAATCACCGGCACTTTGGGAAAGTTCATATCCAGATCCAAAAGTTTTTGGGGTTGATCTCATCAGTTTTACTTCTTAAGGGTGAATAGTGACTCCGCTCATTCTGCAGAATCTGTGGAAATCGAGCTCACTCTTCATTACACCCAGTGGTCCCTATTGTGTATTTTAATTCCCTTTTTCATCCATCCTCTCGTGGTGACATGGAACTGGGAGCGGGATGTATTATTCGCCAGCCCCTTTGAGAACAGAAATGGTTAATGAAAATCGCAATTTGCTTCCCTGCCATCTGCTTGTGGTTATGATGGAAAAGGGCCTGTTGTAAACAGTTGTACAACTTCTGCTCCGTGTTGGGAAAACTGTTGCTGTGTTCCACCCCAGAAAATGCTGCGTTTTTAGAGGCGCTTTAACAGTTAAAGTGTGTGTAGTTTGAAAGGCTACTTGGAAGGTTGGAAGCGAGTAGCGGCCTCTTTTCTCTTTCATTTCTATCTTAAGGCTCTCTTTTATCTCTTTTTTTTTTTTTGACCAGCACTAGGAAAATTGTCACTAGCAAATAATGGAGAGTTTTTTGTCTTTTCCTGTCAAAACCTTGCTGTGGAAACATCGAACCTGTACAGAAGCGAGGCCGTTTGCACAAGGTACCGAGTGGGGTTAGCGAAGCCAGCAGATGCCAAGAAATTAAAGGAATTTAAAGGCAAAACCCCCACGGTTGCGCGAGGTTGGGCGCAGGGTGACGATCCCGCTCGTGGGTTTGGAAGCGCATGGGGTTGTGATGATTTTTTTCCCCCCCCCGCCTCCCTTTCATGTCTAACCACATGGAGTGTGTCAACAACCCATCTGGCGCCATTAGACACCAGTGGCTACGCTCGCCGAGGCTTTTCGTGGGCTGGTGGTATTTGTGCAATGCGGCGCCTCCGAATAGCTCAGGGGGTTGTGGTGGGGCAGCCTGGACAGCTGGGGATTGCCCAGTGAGCTGTTGCATCTCTCCTGGTTCCCGTTTGCTTTAATTTTCTTTGGAAAGCGAGGCCCTCGTGCTGCTCCCCGGTCTCTTGGCCGTAGTCGTAACCCCTGGTCCGTGTCGCTCGCGGTTCTTCCAAACCGCCCTGGGTGATGTTGGACTGAGCGGGGACATCCACGGCCAACTGCCCCGTTCCCCCGAAAATAAGACAGGGTCTTATATTAATTTTTCCTCCAAAAGATGCGTTAGGGCTTATTTTCTGGGGATGTCTTATTTTTCCATGAACAACAATCTACGTTTATTCTTGAACAAAAAAAAAACAACTAACAAATCAACACTTATTCAAATATAGTCATGGCATCACATTCTGGAATATCATCATAATTCTCCAAAGCCTGAATTCCATCGGGAATTTCTTGTGATTCTGTTGCCTTTAGAACTGTTGGCCCCAATTCCTCCTGTCCAGCAATGGCAAAATTGGAAAGGGACCTGAGGGTCCTGGGGGACAACAGGGTGACCATGAGCCAGCACTGGGCCCTTGTGTCGGGGGTTGGAAGGGACCTCGAAAGCTCATCCAGTCCAATCCCCCCGGAGCAGGAACACCCAGATGAGGTTACACAGAAGGTGTCCAGGCGGGTTTGAATGGCTGCACAGAAGGAGACTCCACAACCTCCCTGGGCAGCCTGGGCCAGGCTCTGGCACCCTCACCATGAAGAAGTTTCTTCTCA
>VWYH01007986.1:663438-721674 GCA_013399365.1 Pampusana beccarii
CTCTACACTTGCCCTTCTTATATTTCATTAGTTTTCCCTGCTCAGCTCTCCAGCCTGTCCAGTTCTCTGGATGGCAGCACAGCTTGCCAGTGTCAGCCACTCCTCCCAGTTTTGTAAAGCAGCAAACCAACCAACTTTTAACATCTTTTAATACTGGCTTTTATAAAGTTCTCTCTACAACCATCTGCAATGCTGTCTCATTGAGATTGCTTCCTACCTGAGCCACGGTTTGTGTGTTGGTAAATTAAAAAACAAAGCAAAACCCTTAATGGGTCTGTTCTTTTCTCCTGCCGTGGCAGCTTTATCTCCATTTCAGTGGGAATTGGAGCATTCAGCTCCTGATCTGCACATCTGCCCATGGCTGGCTGGACCTGGACATTCACCATTCTGTTCTTTGAATCTCACAGTTACTAATTAGCTCTCCGGCACATTAACACAAAAAATCCCCATTGCGGAAAATCTGGGGGCAACTGTTTGATTTATGTCGTTTCACATCTGGCCGTTTCAAGCATGTGCGGTTCTGCGTTTTGATCGTTCCATCTGGTTTGGTGCACGTCAGCGGTATCTGCAACACAGGACGCTGGAGTATGCAGGCAAATATTGTTTTTAAATCAAATCTGTGCCTCCTCGCATTTTGTTTTCTTGGTTGTTTTACTCAAAACGCCGGGAGAACCAGGAGTCCAGAATCATTTTTAAACCTGTTTTAATATGTACACGCACCCCAAACCTTGACGCAGTCCAGGTCACCAGCTGCTGTCGTATCCTGAGCTTTTCAGGTTTTTTTTTGTTAAGGAAAAGAAACAAAACATCAAGATCAACTGTTCTGAAACTATTCATTTTTATCTAAAATTATCCGTATTGCACTAGAAATCCAACCGTTGATGTCATGAGAAGGATAAGGAACGTCTGCCAGGGCTTAATTCTTCACATTTTCACAATGTCAGGCATTTCTGGCAGCAGAGCTTGCTGTCCTTTTAAGTGCAGAATATTCCCTTTTAAAATGGAAATTAAACAACATTTCTTGTAATGGGAAAGAAACCTGGTACAATTGCATGCAATAATCAAGATGAACTTTGGCTTTCCACCAGAGATCTGACTTACTCTTTTCTAAATCAATGTTACTGTACTATCAATGAATTGCAAACAGATCTAGCAAGAAGTCAATGATCTAGTTAAGGCTGCACCTCGATGTTCCGCTTCCAAACGCTGGGAGGACCGTGCAAAATCGTTGCTGATGCCCTCGCTTTCATCTATGATGAAATGACGCCTTAAGAAACGGGTTATTTTCCTTTCAGTGGACGAAATGCCGATCCAAATAAAGCGAGGTTCCTCTCGTCCCCCTCTCTCGCGTTGCGTATTTGCGGGGTGCAGAGTGAACCAGCCGTGGCGAGGCGAAGAAAGTTCAAAGATGAGGAAATAAAACTTGTGCGGATGTTGCTTTCTCTTTTCCTCAGGACAGGTAGAGGTGCTTGCACATAATTTGTTTTGTGCGTGAAACGTTTTGTTTTCTTTGCAGATGCTATTTAGTGAACTGGATGCTTAAAATCTCATTCTTGTGGCCAAGTCACAAATGCTGGGGAAACCTATTGTGAGACCCCAGAGCCATCGCGCTCCCTTGGGCGCTGTGGTTTATGCACAAAATCTTGGATTCAAAAGAACAAAACCAGAGCGTTTTGCGTACTGTAGCTTGCGTTTGCCTGATGTGAATGTAGTCGTGTAATTGAGGGTGTTATTTTCTGTATGTGCAACAGCCATTTTCGAGCCTTCCTCTGCCTTCCTCTCCCTCAGCAAATCCATACGCCCCGTAGTTTCGAGCCTTTATAGCTATAGAACATCAGGAGCAGAATCATTTTGTCCACTTCAGGTCAAGCCCCGTCCAATTCTCGCCTCTATTTTGTGTTCTTGGCAGGAAGGATCAGAACGTGCTCTCGCCCGTCAACTGCTGGAACCTCCTGCTCAACCAGGTGAAGCGGGAGAGCAGGGACCACACCACCCTGAGCGACATCTATCTCAACAACATCATCCCGCGCTTCGTCCAGGTCAGCGAAGACTCGGGCCGCCTCTTCAAGAAGGTAAATGAGTGCTGCAACACACGGATTTTTGTCCGTCCCTTCGGAAATAACAGAGTTTTCACCGTTGTTTCTGGGGCATCAATTTTCTGTTGACCGTGCCGAACACGTGGGTTTTTTTTTTTTCTCGTTGTGGATATCTGTGCTTGGCTTATCTGTGATTCTGTACCTTTCATTTCTTTAGTAATTTTCCTTTTCTAGTATTTTAAGATTTTTCCCAAAAGCGGTCAGTTGAGATTCTTTGGTCTTAAATTCAGGCCGTGCTTTTTTACTCTTAACCTGCTTATGGTTTTGTATGTGTTTTGAAACTTTTATTAAATAAGGAGAAACCCACTGGGTTTTCAACTCTGAATATAATCAAGAATGGCTCTCTAAAGATAAACTGATAACTGTTACAGGGCAGAAACTACTGTTAAAAGAAGAATTAAGGAGAATTCATACTATGCTAGATAGGAAAAGGTTGTATTGTCCTTTGGAAAAAGGAGAAAATGCAGCTGAGGTCTCTTTTGGGAGCCTTGTCCCTTTTCTCTCCCTTCATTTCCACCTGGGAAAAGAGGTGTGACAGCGTAGGAGGGTGTTTTTTTTATTAAGAAGCTGTTCTTCCAGTTGAAGAAATATGATATGGAAGCTTTGAAACTCCTATTGAATGGTAATGCATTGTCTCTTCAATCGCTGTAACATCTGCTGGTTAACACATTAAAAATGCCACCATTCTGACTGGGAGAGCGATTTCTCTTCCCCAGCCCCTTGCAGCATTTCATGATCTTTGGAGAGTTATTTCTACTATCGCAAGGCCTAGAGAAGGGGATTGCGGAAGGACTCGAACTTTCTAGAGAATATTGTTATAGAGGCTCATCCTAAATCACATTGAACCCGGGAGAGAAATGGAAGAGGAACATTGTTGTTAAAAAAAGTCATAACGTACTTTCATGTCTCTTTTTGCCTTCAGTGATGTCAGTTGTTATATTAACAATATTGTTATATTAACAATATTGTTATATTAACTCGAACCATTCTGTGATTAAAAAAAGAGTCACGAGTAGAGTGTGACTTAAAAATGAAAAGCTGTTTAGGTTCAGTTGGCAGTAATTAGAGGCCTAGTTGGCTTTTCACTCTGGTCTTGACAATGTTTTGAAATACCTTGAGGAAAGAGCGTTCGGGGATTTCTGAGCATCTCTATATTGCTTTAACTGATACAGAGAGTCTATAAAACATGGTCTGTTTGGGCTGAAATGCGCCGTGCTCAGTATGGTGGGTGATATTTCATGTCCAGATGCACTCGAAGGGGCCGCGGCTCGTGCGGTACCCGCAGAGCAGGACGTGTTTGCTCTTTTCCAGCAGGTATTTGTGTGTGCCGGCAGCTGATTTCTATAGGAAAATGAAAATAAGTGCGAGTACACCGTTGTGTTCCTTGAACTCTGTGTATTTCTGGGGTTTTTAATGGATAGCGATGGAGTATGAAAAACATATTACATTCTGTTTCTCGTTTACTTCTTTTTTTGAGGTGTTGCCCAAGCAGAGGAGGAATCTCCTCTCTTTCAAGTAACGTCACACCGAGGCCTTTTTGACCTTTTAAAACTTTCTGGTAATTACATTATGGTTGATTAGATACTTACACAGGATTATTGAATGGCAGTTACTCTTCAATTCCTCTAATCCTTCCAAAGGATAAGTAATCTCCCTACTGAATTTCAACCAGGGCTGTGCTTGAGGAAGGTGGCTGAGAAAATGCAAAGAAGTCCATGGAAATGGATATTATCCCAGTTTGGCTGGAAACCAGCATCTTAACTTTCAGCACGGTTTGGCCCTGTTTTATTTTATTTTGGGCAGCACAACTCAAATAAAAACAAACAACTAACCAACAACAAAATACTTTTTTTTTCTCACAGACCAGATGCAAACTATGTATTAATTCGTGCGAACAAAAGGCACTTGTTAGTAAATCCCAACTACTTGTTGTCTGTTTGCTGGGCATGCCAAACTGGCTAAAGGCCAAACCAGGTATCAGATCGCTATTCCACTTGTGCCGGATGCTTAAATACAAAAATTGCATCCTGTCTTCTCCGGAGCGTCACACAGCTGAATAAGATAGCGGCTGCTAAATAGAGAAATTTGGCTGAAATCGGATCTGCAGCTACTTGTGCTTTTTCACTACAATCTCATTCCTTCCTGAGCTTCTGTTTGTGTCTGGTTTCAAGTGCTCTGCTAACTTAGATTTAGGAGCTACTCACTGGGCTGGAAATAACGCCGTGAAATACGGAGCCGATAGCGGTACAGAGCTCCCCATTTGCTGAGGGCAGTTGAAATAAAAACCCTGAGGCCTGAGATCCTTTTCTCAAGCCGTTTATAATTTATGGCTTTCTTGAGTTGGTGCTTTGCATCCTGCTGGGATGGAGCAGGTGAGCCAGGGAGGACCGACAGGTTCATAAAGCCGCGCTTAAAATCCCTCTTGTTGCTCAGCTCTTGAGTCGCTGGGTCTCGTGCTGGCTGAAGTGGGGGGAGGTTTTTCAAATGAGCAGTAATCCGGCCTGGCTGGGTGTGATAAGGTCTGTGTGGGGATGGGAATGGCCTCGAGGATGTGGGGGGAGATCGAGGGGGATGAACCGGGGGTCTCTGCATCTGGAGAGCATCAGGAGTGCTGGCAACATGGGGTTTGTCTCTTCCAGCCCCCGCGGTGGAGAATCTCCGGGATGGGGCAGATTCTCGCGTGTTTGCTCTTGGACCTGAAGAGAAGCTGCTAAATTAACGTGTACTGTGATGAACTTACAAAAGACATACCCATCATTAACCAACTGACGTGAGATAAATGCTTTCTGACCACCTGCAAAACGAGGGGATATTTTTCAGGTTTTAGATCCTTCTGCATGACGAGAGGGAGACAGAAGATTAAATAACACGTTGTTTAGAGGCAGAGTGCTTAGCTTATATTTAACTAATAATTAATAGATGTATTGTAAGTAAGAAACTAAACAATTATAACTAACATCATCAATCATTTCTTAGTATAGATGTATGTCCGACTTTTCATATGTAATAATTATGTGAATATAAGCAACGCAAGAGCGTCCAGTCGTCGGAGCACTTATGGAGGATGATCCCCAGTGTTCCCCAGCGCTGATAAAGGATGCCGCTTAACAGTATAATGGACTCTGCTATTAAGTTTATGTCTCCGTTTCAGACCCCTCAGAGCGGTTTGTACCGAGGGCACAGCAGCGCTGGCGGTCGGGACGGGACGGGTCTGTCCTGAGATGGGTGAAGTTCTGCGATTGCAGCGGCAGCGCCTGCGTTGCACGCGGGTTGTCAGAGCGTTCCTGCTCGCCGTGCCACGGGAAGCCTGCGGGGGCTGTGGCTTTGCCGCCTGCAGTTTTTCCGTCCGCGTCCCCCTCGTGTTACTATGTGGAGGGTCCCATTGGAGTGTTAGATGGGAGCTCGCCAGCCACTTCAAAGGTATCTTTGCTGATAAGAGAAGCTGCGTTTGCTGCCAAAGCCAGCGCTGAAGTGGTGCTGGATGTACACGGTGTGTCTGCCCCATTTCTTCCTCCTCTTGAATTGATTTGCCTCCCCCCTGCAAAACCTTTCCTCGTCTGAGTGCTGGGCTGTTTGCACCGAATGTGGTTTTACACCTTATTGCTGTAGTTATTCTTCGAACGCCGCACTCTTTCCATGCACTTTGTTTTGGTTTCTGCCAAGGAAACATTTTACATTTCGGTAAAGGATGACGTTAATACGGGGCTTGCTACTATAATGGTCTTGCAGTTGAATCCCGTTGGCATCAGTAGGATCTGGCATTCGGCTGCATCAGCCCCAGGGATGGTGTCAGGACAATTCTGCGCTGCTGCGAAAGAAAAGGAAGATCAATGGTAAAATAAAAAAACGCTTTCCCAAGCTAATAAATCTGCGGGGGGAACTGGTGTAATTGTCCTAATAACAAACTGTCCGTACCTTGTGAAGGAGGTAATATTTTCTTATTTTCCCAACGGTTAATGATTGAGCCACGGGTTTTGTGCGAGGTAGCAGTTTGCAGCCCGTGTGCCGGCCGTGCTGTCCTGGTCACCGCTCCTCGTCCTTCCATCTGTTCTCATGGAGAACACTCCTTCAATTCCTTACTGCTGCTCCTCCTTCAGCCTGGCCCCTTTTTTAATATATATCAATATATATATATCAATACATGTCAAAATATTCTTCCATTTGAGCTGATTCCCCTTTTGATTTCTCCTTTTCACTCTACCCCCCCCATCACCCTCTCGTGTTAATACGGCCCTTGATTTCTCTGCACGGTCCAACCTTTCAGGTTCTGATATGGGTATCGGGTTTTCTTGCCTACGGATGTATCTTTTTAGTGGTATCCCTTGGTGTTAAACACACATGTGTAGCCTTTTGAGAAGCAGCCTCTTTAGCTTGGTATCTTTAATCGCTCTTTCTCTGTTGTCTCTTTGAGATTTCCCAGAAGCAGACCACTAGCTCTTCAAATTGAATAGAAAAAAAAAATATATTTTTAAAAGAATGGACTGTGGAGGTCTCGATCACTTTGGGCAGCTTCTGAACAGACTGATTTTTTTTCAAGCATTCCTTTACACTACTGTATCAAGTTCAGTTATTTATAGGGAGAAAACCATGTAAGAAATAAAGAAAATAAAATGGAGGATTTGAAATTTGCTTCCTGTTTAATACCTTTGATCGTAGAAAAAAAAAAACCCAACAGTTTATCTACTAGTACACTGCACAGTGTTTGATGTGAAATGAAAAATCCACAATGGGTTGGTTAAAAGCCTCGCAGTAATCAAGCAGGAAGAATTATTAATTCTCTTAAGGGGTCGGTGCTGGCGATGACCTACTTTACAGCCGCTGTGCGTCTCAGTGCCGCGTTGGTACCAGAATACAAAAAAATCTTAAAAAAATCGTAAAAAACGCATGGAAAAGCCATGCAGGTGAAAGAAATGCATTGGCCAAAATGCTGGGTGTTTGTAAAAATACTTCTCCGTAACAGCGTGAACACGTAAATATACAAATGCCGTGACCGAAATTGTCGGGAGGTGCAGAGTTGGTGGGTCTGTGCTCAATCCCAACCCGCTGCGTCGTCCTCTGCCTCGGGTGCCGTAGGAAATAGCGATGTTGGGTTCTTGCTCTTTGCCCAAAAGTTAAAGGGCGCAGAGGCCCGTTGTGAAATGACACTTTCTGATTTCTCCCTTGGAAAATGAAATATCTGTTTTCATACCTGCTGATTTGTAGAACGTGTGGAAAAGGGGAAGGGAGTGAAATAATTCCTGTGCAGCTCTTCATCTGATTTAGCAGCACAGAAATCAGCTGCTGGGGCAGAGATTTGATCCCCCCCACCTGTAATTGGAGCAGAGAGTTTCTGTTAGGCTGCCGACGCTTTGTGCCCGCTGGGATATAATGATGCGATCCGAGCCTATTGCCCAGGGTGATGTACTGAAAACCGAAGGCTACAGCTGGAGTAATTTTACTACACATTACAGGCTAAAAATGTCACTTCTGCATGTGGATTGGGCAAGGAATATGTTGCATTTGGCCCTTTTAAATGCAGGAAAGTAGCGCGTTGTTATTGCGTTTTATTTCTAATGTCCCGTGTGCTTTTGTTGTATTTCCCTACCCCAGGGCGCTCTTCTTTATTTTGCCGCAGTGTGAACTCAGGTCAGGCAGGACTGAGAGAACAGAACTTTACATTCCAGGTAATTCGTCCCACTGTGGTCAGCTCTTCCTTGAGATAAATCCCAGCGGTTTGGAAAATGGTGTTGGGGGAAGTCAGGAGCACGAAGCTGCCATGCGAAGTGTTAAAACTGTGAGCGGAATTACAGGATGCTGCTTCCAGTATTTTATAGGACTTCACCACTTGCTCGCAGGTCTTGCCAGGTTCTGAAACCCGTTCTGCGTGCGGCTCGTTCAGCAAGGGTGAGTGTAGCCGGGTTCCCGATGGGAACGGGTGCCCTCGGCCAGAAAATAGCTTAGTTTGTTGGAATTGAGGGCCTGAAGCCCGAGATTCAATGGCACCAGCACAGAATTTGGGAGGAAGAATGGAAGGAAGGAAGGAAGGAAAGAAGGCAGGAAAGAAGGAAGGAAAGAGAAGGAAAGAAAGGAAAAGAAAGGAAGAAAGAAGAAAGGAAAGAAAGAAGGAATGAAAGAAGAATGGAAGGAAAGAAGGAAAGAAAGAAAGAAGGAGGGAAGGAAAGAAGAATGGAAGGAAAGAAGGAATGAAAGAAGAATGGAAGGAAAGAAAGAAGGAAGGAAAGAGAAGGAAAGAAAGAAGGAAGGAAGAAAGAAAGAGAAAGGAAGGGATAAGCAGGGTCTGGGTGGTGTTTGGAAGCAGCTCTTTCAGGCCCGAGCACGTGTGCCGTGGTCCAGAGCACAGTACTCGGCTGTAACAAGGAAAATTCCTTATTACTGACATAGTGGTGAAACAAATGACTAGTGAAATGGTGGATAAAACTAGATAATACAACTGTAATTTAAATATGACTGACCAAGGCATAATGGATCATTAAACTGGAAACTGATGATCTATTACCCAAAATATGTGTGTATATTGTATGACACAGATCTTGGTTTTGTAGCTTTTCTTTAAATTCTGGAGAGTTTGAAGCTTCCGAAGAAGTCTTTGCAGAATTTCTGTTCTGTAAGGCCATGTGATAATAACTTTATCCATAAAAGTTGTGGGAGAAACCTGCGTAAAACTTGCACAGGCTTCAGGTGGGTTATGGGCTTCATTGTAAAATAA
Source organism: Pampusana beccarii (assembly GCA_013399365.1). NCBI lineage: Eukaryota > Metazoa > Chordata > Aves > Columbiformes > Columbidae > Pampusana > Pampusana beccarii. Next base: position 672,241 of record VWYH01007986.1, read on the forward strand.
AGGAACATTCATAATAAATGCGTTGGACTGGTGGCGATGATGGAGTGTTTCTACATGATGAAGCTGATAAATCCTATTTGCTGCTACATGCAAATGCATTAGGGGCAGGCCTGTTAAAAAAGGGAGAAGAAGAATATTATTGAGAATCTACTCACAGAGAATTCTAAACTTTTAATTACGAAATTCTATTTAAGTGCTGCATGTATGATCTTGGAAAATTTTACCTGGCAAGCCTTCTCTTTAACAAAATTCCTAAGTAGATGCTAACTAATGCATAGCGAATACCCTGCATTGTAACCTTGATTTATACAGGAATAAAAATAAGCTTTTGCACTTTTGCATATTTCCTGCCTGGTCTCAGCAAGAACTCAACCCACTGTTGATTCAAAAAAATGTTAGAACATTTATTGTTTGCCTTCCACCTATGTATATTTAATTATTCATTTTTAAAAGATGTAGAGAAATGTTGTTTTTAGAGAGCGGTTTTCAGAGTCTGCAGCTTTGGGTTTCAGTTCCAGCCCTGATATAATTTCAGGCAGCGTATTAGATAAAATCTCTTGTCTGGGTGTGTTGTGCGTTCACCCGGCGATGGTTTCTGAGCGTGGTTTATACCAAAATCACCTCCTGAAATTCACGCTATGTTTGTTTTGAAGCTGTCCCACCTTCCCATCAGATTTGGAACCACGTTACCGCGTCTCAAGATCCGGGGCATTAAATGTTGACAGCATTCCCTTGCTCTCCTATTTATTATCCCCCCCCCACCCCTAAATATTTTGCAGCTGAAGTCGTTAATGTCCGGTGGAATGCGGAACAGCCAAGTGAGTGCTGCCATCGATCCCGAAAACATCTTGATTAAATTAGCAGGGGGAGGAGGGCGGAACAAAGAGCCCGTTGAGGAGCTGGCACAGCGCGCGGGGAATTGATGTCCCAGCGACCTACAGCTCTGCATTTACACCCGGTTGTAACAAAGGAGTATGTGTGTGTGTGTCTCTACATGTGCCTGCACACGTAGGGCAGCTTCTTTTCGGGTTTTGGGCTGAAGAAAAAGCTGGAGAAAGGCAGCTTGCGAGATTTTGTTGCACAAGCCCCTTCCTCAGGCTTTTTAAGGGATGGACAGATCGATTCTAGTTGCAGGTGCAGTGTCACGGGTTTTCTTATCTTTCCCTGTACGGTTTCTCTATCCCTGTACGGCTTCTCTTTCCCCGTACGGGCCACCCATAAAATCTGTCAAGGTTTAATGCAAGATGACAATAAACCGTGGCAGATGCTCCCTGTTACCCCCTCACTTACCCCCCTGTTGATAGGAAAGATGATAAGGAGGAAGAAAGAGAGGCGTAGACTTGCAGGGTTGGAAAAAGCTTTAAAGGCTTTAATAATGTTACTAATAAATAGAGAATATATACAAAATCACAGAGTCCCAGAATGTGAGGGGTTGGAAGGGACCTCGAAAGCTCATCCAGTCCAACCCCCCCCAGGAGCAGGAACACCCAGATGAGGTTACACAGGAAGGTGTCCAGGCGGGTTTGAATGGCTGCACAGAAGGAGACTCCACAACCTCCCTGGGCAGCCTGGGCCAGGCTCTGCCACCCTCACCAGGAAGAAGTTTCTTCTCATATTTAAGTGGAACCTCCTGTGTTCCAGTTTGCACCCATTGCCCCTTGTCCTGTCACTGGTTGTCACCGAGAAGAGCCTGGCTCCATCCTCCTGACACTCCCCCTTTCCATATTGATCCCCATGAATGAGGTCACCCCTCAGTCTCCTCTTCTCCAAGCTCCAGAGCCCCAGCTCCCTCAGCCTTTCCTCACACGGCAGATGCTCCACTCCCTTCAGCATCTTGGTGGCTGCGCTGGACTCTCTGCAGCAGTTCCCTGTCCTTCTGGAACTGAGGGGCCCAGAACTGGACACAATATTCCAGATGTGGTCTCACCAGGGCAGAGCAGAGGGGCAGGAGAACCTCTCTGACCTACTGACCACCCCCTTCTCATCCACCCCAGGTCCCATTGGCCTTCCTGGCCACAAGGGCCCAGTGCTGGCTCATGGTCACCCTGCTGTCCCCAGGACCCCCAGGTCCCTTTCCCCTACACTGCTCTCCAACAGGTCGTTCCCCAACTTATACTGAACCTGGGGTTGTTCCTGCCCAGATTCAAGACTCTAAACTTGCCCTTGCTATATTTCATTGATTTTTTGCCTGCCCAACTCTCCAGCCTGTCCAGGTCTCCGGGTGGCAGCACAGACTCCCAGTGTCAGCCGCTTCTCACAATTTGGTGTCATCAGCAAACTGGCTGATAGTACACTCTATTCCCTCATCCAAGTCATTGATGAATATATTGAGTAGTACTGGTCCCAGTACCGACCCTTGAGGCACTCCACTAGGTACAGGCCTCCAACTGGACTCTGCCCCATTGAGCACGACTCTCTGGCTTCTTTCCTTCAGCCAGTTCACAGTCCACCTCACTACCCGATCATCCAGTCCACACTTCCTCAGTTTAGCAGCGGGGATGCTGTGGGAGGCTCTGTCAAATATACAAAACCCAATCTTGAATGTCCCAGGTAGCAGTGTTTAACCCCTCCCATGGTGGGCAGAGCTGCCGTGGCTCCAGCAGCTGCAGGGCAGGCACTGGAAGTCGTGGGAGGGATGTCACAGCAAACCAGAAACTGCATTCGGGGGTGCAGGGCCTGGATTGAGGCCTCAGATCACAGGGACGACAGGCAGATGCCGGCCGTGGTCAAAGAGAGCAAGACCCTCGCTATCTCTCTCTTTTATAGGGTGTATGACGCATATGGGATGGAATACTCAGTTGGTCAGTTTTAGTCACCTGTTCTGTCCACCCCTCCTTTCAATCATGCTCCTCTCAGTGATGGGATGTGTGGAATCTTTTCAGTCTTCTTGGCTGTCATAACAATAAATCTAAATGTGAGGCTTCTTCTGCATTCTATTGGTCACCCTTATCTGCTTTGGGGCACAGTGTCTGACAGACATATAGCTAAATTCAGAAACGTGCAGTTGCTTAGAAGAACTTAGCTGAAAGGAAAAATCACTAAAAGACAACTGGTCTTGTTTTTAACAAAACTGGGACATGCAGCCAGGAATAGATAATAATGAAGTTTGTCGGATTTTCTTCTTTTATTTATTGCTTTTTCCTGGGAGGTTGTTTAGAAAAGTTATCCTTCGAAACTCTCTCTGCCTTGGGAAAACATAGTATAGAACTTGATGTTGGAATAGAAGCTGATACCTGGAGAGGTTTGCAACTGCAGGGACTATATTGTTGTTTTTCCTTGGCATGTATTTTGTAATTCCACGCCACATTCTATTCTAATGTGACCTTCAAATCTCCTGTGCCTCTATGGCAATGGTGAAGATCAGTAGCCTTTAATCTGGATACTCTCTGAGCCCCGGGGGACCTCAGAAAAGTTCTTTATGCCTCAGGTCTCCACCACCCTCTATGGCACTGGAGCAACAACTTTTTTGCTGATGTCTAAAGCATTTTCTTTTGACTTTCCCAAGCTAACCATTCGCCTTCCTCCAATGTATTTTCATTTATCAAGCTCAGCTAGATCACATTTTTTCTCCTAAGCCTTGTTTTGGGTGACATCGGTACTGGGAGCAGCATTAAATTAAGAGTGCTCATTGCATAGCTCTTGTTTTCATGTCACCTGTGATCTCTCTTACCTTCATCTCCATGTAAGGGTTTTTTAATTTTTCCAGTCCAGCTATCTGGCAGTTGCTTTCTTGAGAGCTCATTTGGAAGCACAAAGAGTTTCACGTCTTGACAATTTGGCACTTGCGCTTCTTCTTTTCTTCTTCAACCCGAATCCGCGTTTAAATATTCATTTTAATCTATTGCGCATAATTGATGCTCCAGCAGTTTGTACAGTGAATGAGCGATTTTTTAATGCAAGAAATAAGCAAATGGGCTGAAAAGAGCTGGGCAAAAGGGACTGATCGCCCTGGTCTGGGCAGTTTAAGCCGCACAGCGACGCGTGCGCTGGAACGTGAAAAGTTCAGCGCTCGGGGCGGTTAAACCAGACCTAGTCCCTTTCATTAATCATCTCCCACGTCGAGAAAAAGGCGCTCGTAAAACCTTTGTGGCCCGTATCACTGCAGCGATAAGCAGCAGCTTCAGCTTTTGATTTTCTACTTTCAGAGATGGAAAAACTATAGGTGTTGGTTCTGCAAATTCTCTTGGACACTGGGAATCACCAACCTCAGATGCTTCTGCTTGTGGGTCCCGTTGCCGGGCTGGTCTGTATGGGTCACAACGTCCATAAAGAGTCTAATAAAACATCTCTCAGAAACATGGGAAACTCTCTGCGCTTCTGAGCTGGACAGTATTAAAAAAAAAAAGAATAATTTAAAATTAAATTATATGATCTTTTTGCTTTCTCTCAGTGTTTTGTTTTGGTTTTGTTTTTGTTTTTGTTTTTGTTTTCAGCAATGGCTTAACATTATCTTGACTTCTTAGGCAGAAGTGCTGGCTTAAGTGTGGGTTGATCTGAATTACCTCCTATCTTTTTCCTTTCCTGAACTTTGTAGACATAAATAATCTTGAACCTATCAAATCTGCTTAATCCAGTAGGTATTATGTGCTTCCAACACACAGAGCATGAAGGTTCAATCAGGCAAACACTGCCTTAGTAGGTAGGGAATGAGTCCAATCTATAAATTGAATAAAGTTGTTCTTGTTGCGTGGAGATGCATTTGCACTCTTCCTTTTTTTCCCCTTAAAGAGCGCGTTGCGTGACACTGATATTCTTATAATATGTGGTAATCTCAGGTGCTTGCTCCAAGGCAGGAGTGATAACCAGCTCCCTGTCACAATGGATATGGATTTTCCTGGAATTTCAAAGAGATGATCGGGCGTGATAATGCGGCTGCAGAAGAGGGTTGAAGCAGCAAGTTAAAATCATTTCAAGAGCCGTTTGGGGTGAGCAGGGTGACAGTTCAGACATCGCTTCTTGGAGCTGTCAACAGCACAGGGAGGAAACATCTGTTTGTGTCTGACTGGATTGGCTTTAATCTTTAATAACTGTAGGCTCGGAGATGTGAATTGTATTACAAATATAGAGATTTTCCTTGGTCAGTGATGCTCCTGTCATAGGAAAAGGGCATTCGTTCATGTTTGTGCTGTGGGAGCTGGTGACGGCTGCACCTTCACTTTGCGCCTTTTGATGTGTCTGGATTCACAGAATGTCAGGGGTTGGAAGGGACCTCGAAAGCTCATCCAGTCCAACCCCACCGGAGCAGGAACACCCAGATGAGGTTACACAGAAGGTGTCCAGGCGGGTTTGAATGGCTGCACAGAAGGAGACTCCACAACCTCCCTGGGCAGCCTGGGCCAGGCTCTGGCACCCTCACCATGAAGAAGTTTCTTCTCATCTTTAAGTGGAACCTCCCGTGTTCCAGTTTGCACCCATTGCCCCTTGTCCTGTCACTGGTTGTCACCGAGAAGAGCCTGGCTCCATCCTCCTGACACTGCCCCTTTCCATATTGATCCCCATGAATGAGGTCACCCCTCAGTCTCCTCTTCTCCAAGCTCCAGAGCCCCAGCTCCCTCAGCCTTTCCTCACACGGCAGATGCTCCACTCCCTTCAGCATCTTGGTGGCTGCGCTGGACTCTCTCCAGCAGTTAAATTCCTCGGCTTTTCTCGTGTCAGCTCCTCGGGATGCGAACAGCGACAGCTTGAGCGTGAAATCCCGTCTGTAACCAAACAAAGATGAATTGCACCACCGAACCCCTTGATTGAGGAGGTTGCTTCGCCCTCCTTTGCGTACGAGCGACATCAGACGCCCAAATGCCTCTTCAGACGGGGCTTTGCACCCCGAGCTGCTGCTCATCGGGAATCACGGCTGCACATCTTTGGGCATTCCCACATCTTCAGAAAACCAGAAGCTTCTCTTTTCCCATTTCTGTGTTTGGCTAAAGACAAACATGTGCCAGCACCAGCTCCTCATGCACTTGGGCCCAGTTGCACCAAGTGCTGGCTGCTTCAGACTTAAATGTATTTTTCAAATCTGACGCTTGTCAGCTCGCTTTGACATTTAAACTCATGTTTATCTGCAGCTTTCTTTCCACCCCTCCCACCTCATTCTGCTGTTTTAGTGAAAAAAACAAGTTAATAATCATATAGCCTTGGGTTTAACTGGGCGAATCATAACACAAGTGTCCCTCAGGACAGAGCGATTTGTATCGCGATGGTTAAATTGTATTGTGGTCCTTGTAGTTTGTTTTTTTTTTTTTTAAAAAAAAAAGCTAATTGCTTTGTCTATTGAGGTAAATCCCATATTGATTTAAAATTTGAATGGAAATGGGAAAGTGTGCATGGAAAGCGCTGTCAGAGGGCTTTTCTTTTTTAATGTTGACCTAGTGGTTCTTTTTGGAGCTCTGGTGATGAAATAGGGAACGAAGGAACATTTGCAGAGGAGCCGGAGGGTGTAGGAGGGAATTGTGGTATTTGTGGAAGAAGAGGGAAGCTTTTGGTAAATCTCATAGAGGCTCAAAGGGGAGATTGTATATCTGAAAGCACGTGCTTTTTTAAAAAAAAAGATTAAAAACACTCTGGTTTTATAATACAAAATTTAAAAAATAAACATATTGACATTAACACTGTGCTCAAAAATAGACTGCAGGCTCTGTATAGTCTTTCACATACAATCAGCACAATATTGTCTGTTTTGTAATATAATGTTTAGTAAATAAAGATCATTCCCATTGACTTTCTTATCCTACACGTCTTCAGTTTCCATGCCAAGCTGTCCTATATTCATGGTCTTGCTCGATCCTGCTCAAATGGGCAGATCTGTGTCTTTCCAGGCTCATAACATTGGAAATCCCATGTTCTCTGGAAATTTCCCTGCCTCCATACTGCGCATGTATAACATTTCAGTTTATTAATACCGTTTGTGCAATTTGACCATAAGTGGCTCTGGGCTGGGCCGTTATTGCTGGGGTTTACTGGCATAAATACTTGTCCTTAATTGAGAATAAATGACTTGTAGGTGCGGAGCATTCTCCCTTCCTCCGCCTTTTCCCCATCTTCCCCAATTAACTTTCATTTCTCTGTTTTGTTGCAGAGCAAGGAAGTGGGATTGCAGCTCCAGGAGGACTTGATGAAGGTCTTGAATGAACTCTACACGGTAAATCAAACTGACCTCTTGGCATCTTTTCGGGCAGAAGGAAGAAGTGTTTGACTTCTCCCAGGCAGAGACCGAGCACCATGCCTGATAAATATCTGCAGCCTTTGCGGTTCGAGGCAGCTTGTGTTCACCAGTCTATAGAGCAGCATAAACCTCAGTTTTTCGCTCCATCCTTGTGTTGTTTTAGCTCTCAAAGTGTTGGCTCTGCTTCTCAAAGCTCTCACCTCTATGCGCACCTGCTACTCGCTGCAGTGTCGCTTTTAAAAAGAGGATTATTAGGATTATTTCCGAATGCGCTCAGAATCTTCAGTCCGCGGTTTCGCGTGGCCGGAGCGTGCAAAAGGCAGCGCACGGCTCAGCAGGGCGGACACACGGGGTTTGTTTGGTCCTCAACTATTTCAGCAAACGGCTCCCTTTAGAGTCATGCTCTTCCATCTGTGCTTTTTGCTTCTCCGTATCTATTGGAGACCCCAAGACAGAGGCATCGCCTCGGGGGGGAGGAGGAGCGCACTCAGAAAAGTTCGTATGCTGCTTGGGGATTTTTCTCCTCACATGTTGTTTGATTAAATTTTCGCTTTCTGCAGCTGTTCCTGAGCTAGTTCTGTTTTAAAAGCAGAACCTGAACGCAGTGTTGTTGCTCAAAATGTCTTTTTTTTTTGTCCTTCCCTAATGGTGCATTGAGTCATAACACTGGGGTACGTGTTCTGTCCTTCATTCTTTCAGAAGACGGTCCAGGGGTGTTTCTCGAGTTGTGGTGTGTCAAACTTGCGAAGAAATTCAGTATTAATATCAATGCTAAACACGGACTTCTAGGAACTGAGATTTATGTCTAAGCTGAGTTTTCACAGAACTTAAGCGGGAGTTTAGTTAGTGGAGTTTAGCTGGACACAGGTGACAGATCATTGAACCAAACACTGAGTCCTGACCGTTTCTCTATCACTGGATGGAAAACCTTCCAGGATCCAGCCTTTTGATAACCAAAGCTGGGCTATTACCTTTTTTAATGTCAATGCTCAGAACTTGAAAACTATTTGCTCATTCCTCCTGCTGTAAAATTTTGAGTTGTCCCTTCGCCAGAAAATTTATTCTCCTTTAAAAAAGCTGCTTCTGCTGATCATATTAAAAGGTATTTCTCGCTGGACTCTGTTTAATCACTGAAGGAATTGTTTTCATTAGCACTTTAAGAAATACTTCCACGAACTAATCTCTTCTACTGGGTATCTAAAGGATTGGCAGAATTCGTATTTTCAGGCATGAAAATGGACAAAGTCTTTAGTTTCCCTACACAGATGAAATCCAGAGGCTTTTTACTTTATGGTCTAAGCATATGGAGGAGCTGAAAGTGTAAATTATTCAGAAAGTCTGTCTTTAATACTGGCTGCGCTTTCATGTCTGAATACGACATGATTTGCAAGTGGGACCTTTGTTAATACTGGAACGACACTATTGGGGTGTCTTTATGCAACTTTGCATTTTTTGGCCCCCTATCAAAATTATATCGTAATAATGTTTGCTTTGGTGCGTGAATTGAATTGCTTTGCAATCATGGTTATAAAAAGCTAGTTTATTTATTTTGCCCTTTGTTTGCTTAACACAAGGATAGACATGAATATTCTGTGAAATGGGGTTTTTTTGTGACTTTGAGGGATATTTACCTATACTTGCTTATAAAAAAATGGGCTATAATAAGTACAGGGTCCGGGTCTCCCTGAGCACAAGAACCACACTCCTTTATTAATATTTGTTACATAAGGTGGACAGAGGTGCTTTTACATATCAAATTTGATTTAAACAAATGGAGCCTGAGTTGCTTTTGCAGCCGTTGTGTTCAGACTATGGATTTGCCCGCAGTTCCTTGAGATCTGTGATGTTTAAAGGACTGATTCACCCAGATGCAAGACTGATAGACATCCCTTCCGAAACCTTACCTGCTGATGAAAAGCGATCATTTCCCAACGTTGGCGTATAATTTTCTTTGAATACTAAGGAGGTTGGGTTTAGTCTGTATCTCTTTATGGTTTTTATGACTCCTTTATTGAGTTGTACGAGAAGGCGCGTGCCAAAATTAAACAAAGAAGCAGCTGCAAAATAATCCACTTTGATTTCAGATTCATTTCAAGAGCCAGTCGCATTTGTGTATCTTCTGTCGTGCTTTTTTAAAATGTGAAATTTCCCCAAGTATTTTTTTTTTTTTTTGTCGGTTTAGACATTTCTAACTCCCAACTGGTCACTGTCCATGTGCCTTTGCTTAGCTTAGTGTGATATCTTGCATTTGATATATACATAATGGGCAGTTATTGTGAAATAGTTATGTTAAAGCAACTTGCAGTTTTGGGGAGCGCATTGGCCAAATGAAAAAGAAATAACAAACAATCCGACCGCGGTGCTCTCTGACTCTTGTGTATCGTGTCGTGCAGGTTATGAAAACCTACCACATGTACAACGCTGACAGCATCAGCGCCCAGAGCAAACTGAAAGAGGCAGAGAAGCAGGAAGAAAAGCAGATCGGGAAGTCGGTGAAGCAAGAGGACAAGCAGACGCCGCGCTCCCCCGACTCGACTTCCAACGTCAAGTTTGAAGAGAAACACGTTCGACGAAGCTCCGTCAAAAAAATAGAGAAAATGAAGGAGAAGGTACGGCCGGGGCATCGCTGCTCGTGGGGGGAGCTTTGCAGTGGTTCTGCGTGGGAGCTGCTGAATTCCCTCCTTTGCGGCATTCAAATGCAAATCTCAGGTTTTGTACCACTTTTAAACATTCAGATTTAGGAAAGGCAAAAGCTAGCGCAAGGTTCCTTTTTAAGACAGTCAGATACACATTTTGCGTGATCCCAGGTTACACAGGCATGGCACAAAAAGCCGAAATGAGGTTCGAGTTTCAAAGTAGCAACTACCTTCTTGGAAGTCACAGTTAACACACTTCTTGTACAGAGTACAAGATTTTGTTCAGCGATTCCCACCAGTTTAAGCTCAGACCTGAGCTACAGGGAGATGCGCAATCCCGGACTAACTTCGTGGGCTGGACCAGTTGCCTTAGCAATTGGTCAGTCCGTTCAGTCATTCAGTGCTCAGATTCAAGGCAACGGAAGGTGAAGAGTTATTTTAGGATTGATTTAGACTCTGAAAGGACCACGTTTAGGCCTGGCTTCTGTTGGAAGAGGTGGGTGCCTGCAGCAGCCCCCAGATTACCTATGGAGCTGGGTCATAACCTCATAAACCCACATGGTTCCTTTATTCTTCCCTTAATATTCCCCAACCCCCAGTCTGCTTTAAGACAAGACTTTAAATGCAAAGACATCTAGTATAGTAATGCTTAAAACCATCTAAATAATTAATCTAAATTCTAAATCTTTGAGTCTCGATAGAGCTGGAATCCAAATGAACAAAAACCACGTGAGCAGAGTAAGATTTGTTGGGTGTTCTCCGGTGTTGCTAAAAATGCTGCTACTCCTGCCGCACCTCTTTGTAAAATACATTCTGGTTTTGCTTTCTCTTCTAGCGCCAAGCGAAGTACACAGAAAATCGACTGAAGGCTATTAAGGCAAGAAATGAGTATCTGCTGGCTCTGGAAGCCACCAACGCCTCTGTGTTCAAGTATTACATTCATGACCTGTCGGATCTCATTGATGTAAGTGCTGCTGCTTGGGTGCCTGCGATGAATATCGTCGCCATTAACCCTCGCGTGTCCCTCTCCTTCATCATCTTATATTCCTGGTAACCTCGGTACTGCTGTGGAGTGATGGGCTTGAAAGGGCAGCTTAGAGAGTAGCATAATAATTGGTCATTAAGCTGTTAATTGAGCTTTTCTTACTGGGGATCTTTTTGCACAGATAGAAACTCGCGCAAGAAACCTGGTGCTGAAATGCAGAGAAGGAGATGTTGCTTAGTTAAAATGAAACTCGGCTTCAGTATCACACTGTTGCTTGACATTTTCTATTTACTATTTTAAGCAAACCTGCAAGATTCGAACTCAGAAGCACATTTTTAAAAAGCAGAATGTTAGCTGTAGGAACGGTGTACCAGTTGGTGAGAGAAATTGAGGCCAGAAGGATTTTTGAAAGCTGCTTCTAACTTGTTTGGAAAAACTCCATCTATTTGAAGGTTGATGCTTTCTCTAGCGCGTTTCACAAGAGGGATGAACCTCCCTGCTTTTAGTAGCATGCACAACAAAATCCCCAAAACTCAGAAAAAAAAAACAGGAACGCTGGGATTTTTCACAAATACAGAACTACGCACCTCAACCTGCAGAACCAGAGCACCGAATACTGGGAACACGGCGTGTCTGGGTCACCCACTGTTCCTTGATTTTATTCTGCATGCCCAGGGCGGCCGCTGCCGCCACGGCTGGAAACGCTCGGCTGCGGAGCCCGCAGGGAATTTTCTTTGTAGGAGCAGGGAGTAACGAACAGGAGCGTTCCAGACAGGCAGTAAAGAGCACTCAGCTCACTATTAATTAGTCAGCTATTATCATACCTAACAGTATATCTAATAAATTTATTCAGCCGCTCATAAAATCCCATGAAGTGCACTTCTGCTAGGTGTTTATTTAAGCCTGTCCTTTGGAGGTCAGGATCAGCGGGGCTTAGATGCCTTTGAAAAATACTGTGATTTCAAAATGTCACGTTTCGCAAAATCGCTGCCTGTTCGGGAGGCCTTTTTTGATTAACATTTGCTCAGCTTAAATTGTGCCGTCTTGGTTTTTTTAACAAATGATAACTATCTGTAGAGCGTTGGGGATTTCATATTGATGGTTACAAGATAGGGATTCATCTCACTAGCAGCAGTGGAATTCAGTTGTCTTAATTGTTTGGTGTTTTTTTCTTTTTAAAAATCCTGTTCATAATTCCTCCCCCGAATGCTGCAGATGTGCTCAGTTCAGTTATCGGCCACCGCACTGTTCTGAGTAGGTTTTCATGGCTCGTATTTAATAAACAGTCTGTTCGGATTTCCTAAATCCATAACAATCTTTCGGCACAGACTTGAGATCCTTTAAGTACTACATTGACAAATATGTGTTATATTTGTCCGCGTTAACCCGTTTGTGTGCCTTGAAACTTCCAGTTTAACACCAAATTGCAAGTTCTCATCATCTTTTTAAAAGTCGGGTATTTTCTACTCTGTTTTCAGCAGGCATGGAAAAATGTCGGACTTGCCTGGGAGCGCAGGAGGTGGAATTCGGTTATCTCATCGTTAAGACACAGGGAATATAGGTTGATTAATGCCTTGGATTCGAAGGATGCAAAATTAACAACTATAACCAGTGATAGTTATCTGAAGAATCTGACCTAAATGAAAATGTGATTTTTTTTTTTTAGGCCAGGTCTTAATTCTTTTCCTTGATCGAATCATTTGATGTTATTGAATTTTGAAATATAAAAGCAATCTTCAAGGTTACTCACAAGTAGATTGTGTTAGGCCAGACGGTATTAAACTTGTCGTGTTTATACAACACGTTGTGTTCCCCCTGCAGTGCGCATGGAAAGGTAACAGAAGTTCGTTCTTCATTGTGAATTAAGAGCGAGAAATTGTTCCTGACGCAGCCCGGTAGTTTTGAATTCCCTGACTTTGGGAACTGAGGCAGCTCTTTGATGCTAAGGGAATATTACAGTAATGGGGAAGTTTGTATTAAGTCGTATTTATGAAAGGGTCAACAAGACAGGTTTTTTTAAAAAGAAAAGATAAAGACGCATGCGTATGTGAATGCGAAAGCTTAATTTACTCTTCTAGGAATAGTTATTCTATTGCTATTTACTCCAGGTTCTTGTACTTTCCCTTCCAAATATAAATTGCTTTTTAAATCAGAGGGCTTTTTCTCCTTAAATCCTCCGCTTTGAACGTGTTTGAGAACTGCTAACTGGCAAAGGGTTAATCAGCTGTCATGTGGAGTAGTGAATTTGAATGAGTTATCATTAAATTCTTATAAAAAATTAATTTCCTCGGAGAACAATTCCATCAAACGTTTATATAACCCAGAAAAGGGATGGCAAGACCGATACATTCATAAATAAGGTACGCTGGGCTTTTAAAAATGTTAAAGTGGCGGAGTGGGCTGAAACTTTTGCTGTCGCTGGCTTTGTGAACATAAAGCTAAAAGGCTTCACCGTCTTAATGTGGTCCTGCCGCTCAGCGAGGTGGGTGTAAAATATTAATATTAAGTCTCATTTGACTTCCCAGTGCCACCAGTGAACTCCCCTTGTGCAGCTTTCCTCCCGGAGATGATGTGTGCTTGGGGGAGCAGCGGCTGCTCCTCTTAAACCTGAGCTGACCCTAATCCTGGCCTAACTGAGCCTGGCTTTCCCCAGATCCCCGCAGAGGAATCGTGTGTGTGTGCGAAAGAACGGGAGCCGCGAGCGGCTGTTGATCCAAAACTCCCTCCACATGTGCGAATTCTCAATCAAGCGGCTTTTGTGTTTGTTTTTTTGGGGTTTTTTGGGCTGGCTTTTGTTTTTTTTCTGCTTGGTTGTGACATCCTTTGATTCTCTGCCTCCAGCTTCAGCAGCAACTGCGGCTCTTTTGACAAGACCCCACACCTGCTGCAGCTGTTGGTGCCGGACCCGGGCACCAAACAGCTCTCGGGGACAGAAATTCTCTGAAAACAGGGAATGGGCCAGTAGTTGCTCTCTCTTCTCTCTCTTCTCTCTCCTTCCACCCCTCCTCTTTTTTCCCTTCTTTTTTTAATTGCGTTTGCACACAATGACAGTGATGAGCCCCAAATGATGGGCGAGGAGGGAGATTTCATGTGAATTTTGCTTAGAGAGCAGCGCAGCAATCAAGCAGATGGTCCCTTTCTTTCCTTTTGGATCTTCTCCTAGCGTGTGTAATCTTGCGCTTGCCATTCCAAGAAGGTGGGCTCCTTCCTTGCTTTATTAGATGTCTGAAAAACCCAGGCTGTTCCTGACCAGCTCATGAAAAGCCGCTTTTCTCCCTTCTGAACACGGAGACTTGGCTGCGCAGCCGTTTTGGAGACGGAGCCGCTCGATTGTCTCCCGGTGACATCGTGCTGGAATCGCCAGGAAATTCTTGACCGCGACCGCTTTTCTGCTTGGAAGTTTTATTTTCTCTCGTGTTTCACCCCAGCAGTGAATTCATCCCCGCCAGCCGCTGCTCACGCTTTGGATGACTCTGTTCTTTGTGCCCGTGATGTGCAGGTCGTGTTCTTGCTTCCTGAAGCACACGGAATTAAGCAGTTTTCTGGATCTTGGGTGGAATAATTCAGTTGCGGATGAACTTTTGCAGACAATCCAAATCTTACGTCTTGTTTCTCTGGGTGGTACTTCAGTGCATTGTTTTCCTCTTGCTTTGAATACTTTTATTTAAGGATTTTGGAGTGTTTTCAGCAGGAATCATTGCCCTGAAAGTAAGGTTAGAATCTAAAGAAATACATTGCGCATACCCACTTCTCGGTTACTTTTTGGTTTTTTAGCAGCATGAAATAAACTCTCTAGTTCTCCTTGAGAACTCAGCACGTTGTTCTAATAGTTTGAGCTGTACTTGGAGACTAATTATAACATGATGTTGAAATTTGTATGGGATGAGAGGTTCAAAATTCTGTCCAGGGCCAGCTCCGAGGACCCTACTCTGCGATCAATGAGAGATGTGGGACCGCTCTGCTCCCCAAAAGATGCTAAAATTTCCGCGACCTGTTTTCCACGTATATAACTCGTGGCTTTGGAAAAATTTTGATTTTTTTTTTTTTTCATTACAGAATTTCTTTACTCATTCATACGGAATTGTGTGCCTTTTTCCAGCAGTGCTGTGACCTGGGATACCACGCCAGCCTCAACAGGGCTCTCCGGACGTTCTTGTCCGCTGAGCTCAACCTGGAGCAGTCCAAGCACGAAGGTCTGGACGCCATCGAAAACGCCGTCGAGAACCTGGATGCCAACAGTGACAAGCAGCGCCTGATGGAGATGTACAACAATGTCTTCTGCCCGCCCATGAAGTTCGAGTTTCAGCCGCACATGGGTGATATGGTCGGTTTCTATTCCTCCTCTGGCTCTAGCTCTGTAAAACACGGGCAGCTTCGCCTCTTTCCTTCCCTCGCCTTTGATAGATGGACCCGCTCAAAGGCCACCTGTTGGGCTCTATTTTTGGGAGGTAGAAGGGAGTCTTGGGAAAGGGAGCCGGTCGGAAGGTTGAGCAGAGGCTGCTTGGGTGGGTGTCTGAATACGACTCTCACTTTTTGACTATATCAAGATGCTTAATGAGGTATAATATTAAATGTAGATGGGAAACACTGTTTTAACCTCTCGTTGAAGCCACGCTTAACTGCTGCACCCTGAGACAGGCTCAGAAGTTGGAGGTTTGAACCGCAATTTAGTAGAACGCGGACCTTTACCACTGCTGGGAAACCAGGGCTACAGCATTTTAAAATGAAGCAGTTTGGAAGACGTTTGCTTATAATAATTGAATGTAGGAATTGCCACAAAGATGCTGAAGGGAGTGGAGCATCTCCCATGTGAGGAAAGGCTGAGGGAGCTGGGGCTCTGGAGCTTGGAGAAGAGGAGACTGAGGGGTGACCTCATTGATGGGGATCAATATGGAAAGGGGCAGTGTCAGGAGGATGGAGCCAGGCTCTTCTCGGTGACAACCAGTGGCAGGACAAGGGGCAATGGGTGCAAACTGGAACACAGGAGGTTCCACTTGAATGTGAGAAGAAACTTCTTCATGGTGAGGGTGGCAGACCCTGGCCCAGGCTGCCCAGGGAGGTTGTGGAGTCTCCTTCTGTGCAGCCATTCAAACCCGCCTGGACACCTTCCTGTGTAACCTCATCTGGGGGGATTGCACTGGATGAGCTTTTGAGGTCCCTTCCAACCCCTGACATTCTGGGATTCTGTGATTTTTTTTCCCTAGCTTTCTAAAAGGGGTTTTATTTCTCTTTATTCCTCTTCCAGGAGTCACAGCTCTGTGCCCAACAACCTGTCCAGAGCGAGTTAGTGCAGAGGTGCCAGCAATTACAGTCTCGATTATCTACGCTTAAGATTGAAAACGAAGAGGTGAGCTCATCAGCCAAAAACCAACAACCCTCTTGCCCCTTCCAGTGGAGCGTGGGGACTAGTTAAGGAAGAATCTGGTTGCTATGATCCTCTTTTATGAAGAATTGTGGTAAAAATGAAGAATAAGGCAGCTGAGGCCAGCAATGCGTTAATGTGTGATCTCCATGGGCTGGTTGCATGGAGAGGATCCCTTAAAAAACCTGCGTGGGTCTCTTTTCCCATCCTGAAGTCGGTAGGACTGGCTGCATTGTGTTCGGATATCTAAGAGAAAAAGAAGAATTAAACTTTTTGAACTGAAGACAGTGAGTTTGCACAACCAAAAGTAAAACCTAGTTTTTGTTTAATTGGGCATCTAAGATGGGAGAACTGGATCAGTGGCATTTGCTTGGGATCAGGTCAAAGTACCTAATCCTCACTTCTGCGTTCACGCGTTTTTAATCCTCCTCATGTAATATTTATGACTCCTTTACATCTGGGAAGTTGATTCTGGCCTTGAGTAAAAAAATTACGGTGCCACGAAGTCCTGTTTTTAATATCTAATATTTGATGCTCAGTGAATATAGTTACTGAAGGCAATTATAAGATCTGCGTTCCAGCGCTCTTGGCTTTGAGATTAAATTTCCTTACATCTCCTCCTCGTTGCAGCCTGTAAGTTTACAGGTATTTTCCTACTCCTGGCAGGCCCTGTGCACTCCCAGCCCTTTATTTATATAGACTGTGCTGTTAATGAACAAAACTTGCACCTTAGTTCTGACACACGAGATGCGAAACCAGTAATATCTGTTTATTAGTAAAATGCCCCAGGGTGCTTAGTACCTCTGCTTTTACTTGCAATATACGTTGTTTTTCAAGTACTTTCATTCTCGCCGGGCAGGTTAAGAAGACGATGGAAGCGACGCTGCAGACGATCCAGGATATAGTCACGATCGAGGATTTTGATGTCTCCGACTGCTTCCAGTACAGCAACTCCATGGAGTCCGTTAAATCCACCGTCTCGGAAACGTTCATGAGCAAACCCAGCATCGCCAAGAGACGGGCCAACCAGCAGGAGACGGAGCAGTTCTATTTCACGGTAAGGGCTTAATTTGCGGTGTGAGCACATAGAATGTACTTAGAATGCAAAACGAGGCGATCGTCTTACAAAAACACCCCTGTGATTCGTTTTGGACAAGCAGAGTAAGCATGTTAGGTTTTAAAAAGGGGTGCTTGGAATTCTTTACAGATGTATTGAGATACCTTTGTTGATGCAAACTTGGTCTGTGGATAAATTGTGTAAAATTTGATTTCTTCTGCATCTAAAAAGGATTTGTCTGAGCAAAGAACTTAATAGCTTGTAAATATCAATTTTCAAAATAATACAAACTAAAGGAATGTTTAGTTCTTTCATTTTGTGTCATTATCATTTTATAATTTCAGCTTACATAAGCTTTTAATTGCGTCAATGCATTTTTACAAGATGCTAAGAGGTTGCTGGATTCTCTGCCATTTTAAAAATATTTCAAGATAGCAGATGAAAATCATACGGCTTATCTTGGTTACTTTGTCATTCCTTTGGGATTAATTTCCTATAGTTTCTGCCCTTTACGTTCCCCTTCCAAGAATGATGTAGGTTATGAAAAGTCTGAAGCTTCTCTGCAAATTACACTGGCTGGCAGGATGGTTTCTGTCAGGCCTTGACTTAGAAAGATTAAAAAGCTTTAACAAGCCTAATCAGATACTCGATTGATTTATTATTGCTCGGACTTATAAATAGCCTTTATACGGATTACAAGCTTTGAATCTGTAAGGAGCAATTTTTTCAGTGTATGAGAAAACGCTCAGATGATTGATCGACTATTGACCAGACTTAGAAATATTGTTTATAAGGATTTCGCGCTTTGAATCTGGAAGGAGCAGGTTTGTTGGTGTATGAGAAAATGCTCAGATGACTGAATACCCTATTTCCCCAAAAATTAGAAAGAGTCTTACATTAATTTTTGCTCCAAAAGATGCGTTAGGGCTTATTTTCAGACGACGTCTTATTTTTCCATCAACAACAATCCACATTTATTCTTGAATAAAAAATCAACATGTATTCAAATATAGTCATGTCATCACGTTCTGTCACATCTGTCCTGCTGCATTCTGTTGCCAATTCATTTTACTTTGTTACATGTATAGGTGCCTGGACACTATTTAAATTGACTTTTTTTTAATGAACTGTAACTAGGGCTTATTTTTGGAGTAGGGCTTATATTTTGAGCATCCTCAAAAATCCTGAAAAATCATGCTAGGGCTTATTTTTGGGGTAGGTCTTGTTTTTTGGGGAAACAGGGTATCTGTACCAGTATCAGCTTTATTTCCATTAGAGGCTTTGAAGGGAGATTTGTATTCAGAATAGACGCTTAAACTTCCCATATCAATGAAAAGCACAGGGGTGATGATCAACTGAGCACCGAACTAATGCGGGTACCAAAGCTCTTTCTCAAACTCTTATTTTCTTCCCCCTCTAGAAAGATTAAACCCCAGCACAATGCTCATTCTTTGAAGTGCTTTAAAAAAAAAAAATGAAGGTAAATTTATCATCGGCAAACCCTTAAGACATGGGTAACTATTATATAACGTTTCCCAGCTCATCGGTCCCACAGAAACGTCCCGCCGGCCACATCAATGGGGCGCGGGGACCCCGTTCGATCGAGCACCTTGTTTGAAAGTTCTTCACCTCTTAATTTTTACAGCCCAGAAATAATGTGACTCGAGGATGTTTCTGCTGCTTTGTGTCTGATTGCACTTAGTCTGACTCCAGCTGGGCTCTGCCAGAAGGGAAATCCTCAGGAGTTCTCCTGTAGTTTGATTTTTATTTTTTGACTCTTTTGATTAAGCCAGAAATCAAACGCTAATGGATCTTTGTAATTCACTGAAAAAAAGCCTGAAGCCTTATTTTGAAATGACTTATTTTTTTTCAGAAGCAGGGTACGGAATGTTTGGCATGAGGAAATAGAAAGAACACATTGAAATACTTCCCTGGATAGAACCCTTCTCTTTTTCTCCTTTAAAACCATCCCTGGTCCCCGTCTGCAGGCAGGTGATGTTCTTAGCACACAAATGCCTCAAACCCGGATCATCCACAAGCCCCGCTCAGGGAATCCCACACTGAGCCACAACCACCGCTAGATTTGGCTTAACTTCTTGTCTCTGCTTCAAAGCGAAGCTTAACTCTCTTCCAAATCAAGTTGATTTGCTGGTCTTTAATCGTCTGTTTGAGCTGAGCCTTCCAGCCCGTCTCTCTTCGCCTGATTGTGACTTTGAGGTGAGGAGCTCAGCACCTCCCAGAACCGGATTTATCCTCAAATCCCCGCTTCAAATTCTCTGGTTAGTTTTACAGCTTGTTTTCTTCCGTCAAATTTTGCTGCAACAATTTAGCAAAATACATAGTTGGGGCTCGATGGACAGATTCTACAGGGAAATTCCTGTTTTCTTCTAAAACAACAAGCAAAAAGTTCAATATTAGTGTAGGAAGCAGGAAGTGCTGCGAGTCTCCAAAGGGAGTGAATTCTTGTGAAATTTTTCCTCCTGTGTTGTCAACCAAAGGGACATAAAACACAGATTTATTTGGCCGTTAATTGAAGCCCCAGCTCAGGCGGTTTTGCTGTGTTCGGTACCCGCTGCTGGGAATGTCATGGAAATTTCGTTTGCTCCTGGCTGGTTTCCCTCCATCCTCAGTAGTGTCACCGTATCTGTATTTATTGCCCAGGGCCCAGACTCTCTCTTAGCTAAACCAGCGCTTTTTTACCTATGGATTTGCAGTCTCATTTGGCAATACTTGACCAGAACTGTGTTTTTTCAGGATTTTTGAGGATGCTCAAAATATAAGCCCTACTCCAAAAATAAGCCCTAGTTACATTTGATTAAAAATGGGTAGAATTGGGGAAAGGTGAAGAGCTGGAACATTTCATTATTAAAACGCCAATCCTTTTTGTGTTCATTTTGCTGGCTGGATTTTTAAAATACCTCGTGTTTCTGAAGAATGACTTGTGGTATTTGAAGATTTACGTGCTATTTATGTATTTCTGCGTGTAAACGTGCCTTTTTAATGTGGACGGCTGCCGTACAGCGGGGTATTTCACGCGCTGCGGCGAGGTGAAGATAAATAACGCCGCTCTGCACTGCAAAATGAAGAGATGAAAGAGCTGTTTGCAGAGCTGTGAAAAATCAGAAAAGTGGGAAAAAACGACTGCGTGTTTGTGTAATGTTTCACCAAGCGAACAAATCTGAACTGAAATAATATCTTTATTTGTTTTGTCCTGCTTGTCCCCTCCCACGGCCTCGGGTATCACCCAGTGATGGGTGTTTGACGAGGAATTGGGGTGAGGGAGGTTAAGTGGGACAATAAGCACAGTGGCGGCCTTTGGGTTGGGTGAACAGATTGCTCATTGAGTTGGCCGTGACACGCGTTTCCATCCCGGCTGGAGAGGAGCCGCACGGCGGCTTCTCCGGGCTCGAAAAGATGCCGAACATTCAGCTGATTCCATAGGGAAACAATAGAAATTGCGCTGCAGCTCCGGACGGACCGAGCTTCGAATTAGATGGATAAACCAGGAGGACTCGGCGCATCGTTCGCCCCCTAAATTTGCGTGTAATTCTCTACTTCAGCTCTATATTCAGAATCCAGCAACCTTAAGATGAAGTTGAAGAAATTAATTGTCCACTCATCAGCTTGTTTTATTTTATTTTTTTTCCCCACCTTCGCAGAAAATGAAGGAGTATCTGGAAGGCAGGAACCTGATCACGAAGCTCCAAGCCAAACACGACCTTTTGCAGAAGACCCTGGGAGAAAGTGAGTCTGGGCCTGTCGCGCTTATTCAATTCGTGTAACGCTCAGGGATTCCTGATGCAAAGTGGCCGCGCTCATGTTTTATGAATTTATTCTTCCGATCTGCGTGATGGAGAAGCCGCGTGACCTACTTGATTAACGGTGAACGGAAAATGCTTAATGAGTCGCTAATGTGCATCGCTTATTTGTTAAAATGAAGCGTGTGCCCACTCGTTTGTCCTCTCCTCTCCCCGTTCAGGCGCATTCTGCCTCTCAGTAATCTCTGTTGGGGTGAACCTTGTGATTTACAGTTAATTGCTCAGTTTGGGGAGCGTTGTCCTGTTGGGCTGGTCAGAAGTTTCAATCCAGACCACGCTCTAATGTATGTGAGCACAGGCTTCCATTAGGAGAATAACAAACAGATTTCAGAGCGTGTAAAATACGTTATCTATCTAGAGGGCATTAGTCAAGGGGCAGCAGCCAGAACTGAATATGCGTTTGCTGTTGGTGTCAGAACAAAGGAAGACTTCTTTCCCTTCATGGTATGGGCAAATCCTGTTGGCCGAACGCTCTTAAACTATGCATCCAAGTTTCCATAGAAACCTGTCTGCCTCGTATTTGCAGAGGAGAAGGTTTTAACAGTCTAAATGTCAGGGCAGAAAGCGGTTCCTGGGTTTGTGTCCTGGCGCAGGGCTCGTTGCGATGTGCGACTTAACCGGACTCCCCAGAATTTATGGTGTGCAAAGCTGCTGCAGGGAAACCTAAACAGCACGTGGTCTTGGAAATGCTCTGCTTTCCTTTTAAAAATGTGCTATTAAAATAAAATGCCTATTGCTCCGGTAATTAAAGAACTTCATGTTCATCACACCCAAACCGCTGGAAAGTAAGGAAAGGATGTTGCCGTCGTTTTGAGCTTTATTGTTTCAAGTTGCTCCTCTCGCCAGTTCTCCTATGGAGAGGGTGGATGAAACCAAAGATCTGTGTCCTTAGGGTATTTTTCTACTGCCTTTAAATATCTCCAAATGACACCCAGGCTGCCCCTGTGACCGATCCCATTCCTGACCCCTGCATACCGAGACCTATTTCCCCTTAACCTGCCTGCCCCTTCAACCCATCTCAAGCTGCGCTGGGAGGAAAGGAAGAGGAAATTAAGTGTGATTTCTCTATTGCTATGTAGATTTAAAGACGGCTTCTGGGTTGGTTTTTTTTTTGGTGGTTGCTTTGCAATACCAGAGCTTTCTTAGTCACTCTGTGACCGGCTGTGTGTCAGGGTGAGCTCCAGCAGCTTAAAAATAAATAGAAAAAATCACTTCTGTCACCTATGAGACCAAAAGGAGCTGAGAAAGGGAGGGACGTTTTGTTTCCAAAACCACGTTAGCAGGTTCGTGGTACAAACTGGGGACTGTGCCTAGGCTTATCCATAAAATGGCATTTAATTGGGAAATGAGCAAATAAAATTCCTTTCACAAGTCCCCGGAGCATGGTTAGAAGCTTTACTGAAAAATGTGCGTGCAGCTGTGTGTCTTCAGTCCCTGGAAAATTCATGGGTTTGTTACTATTCTTATTCTTCTTTGCCCCGTCCTCAGGTGACACGCATTAGTCCTCTTGCAAATTACCTTAATCGAAAGATGACAAGTTCCAGTAATAAAAATAGCAGCAAGTCCTCCTATCTGCAAGTAATTACGTCCCTGCTACTGTACACATTTGTCACCCTAATGTAGGAGCCCCTTGATGTTGCCACAGCCGTGTCATTTATATATATGAATATTCTGTGATGGAAATGGGACAGATGGCTGGAAATTCTGCTTCAGAATAACATTTTCATGTAAATTACGCCCTGTTTTGGCTTTACGTGGGGAGAGGAAAGTGCCTGTCGAGATGTGTTCGACTAATTGTCAGCCATCAGCAATTAGACGTTTCCCTCGTCCATTCTTCCGTCTCCCCAGGAGGAGGAAGGCGACTGTAGAGAAGGTGGATTTTCAGCTCTTATCAATCAGCGTGGTTTCACTGCTGATGGTCCACACCAGCAAAAGTTCCGGCCCGCACAATTCCCAAAGGCGCAAACGAGTTTTCTGTCTCTCCGTTTTAAAGCGATGCCCGTTAGCTTGGCCGCTTCCTTGCGAACCCGGTGCGAGCGAACGGAACGTTTTCATAAATACGCTGGTGGAAAATATCATGAAACGTCTGTCTCACAGAATAGCTCCGTGCCAGCACGTTTGGTCTGTGGGCTAACAAACCCCGGGAATGTTTCCAGTCTTACTAAGTGGCTTTATAAAGTATAATCTCTCACGCCACCGATTCCTCTGGGAAAGGGGAGGGAGGGAGAGGTTGACAAGCCCAGCTTTTTTGGCAGCAGGAGTCGGCAATTAGAATGTGCAGGGAGGTAATTTTCAAAAACAATACTTTTCCAAAGCAAGAGGCCTTGGGCAGCCCCAGCCCTTTGCTGCGGGTCCATGGGGATGAGCCCCGGTGGCCTCCCCGAGCTGCTCCCTCCCTCCCCACTGGGTTTTCTCCTCCGTCTCCTTCCAAAACTGTTTGCAAAGCCATTGAAAGTATTTCCCCGTTCCTCCTAACACTGTATTTCTTGGTGTTCTTTAACAGGTCAACGGACTGACTGCTCCCTGGCCAGGTAAGTGCAGCTCAGGGCATCATTTTATAAGGGAAATCTGATGCAAATTGGTCGCTGCCGTTCCAGCCCAGTTACCAGCCCAGTATATCTATCTGTGAGAAAAATATATTAATTTAGCTAATATATAAGCAAATTCCTGCTGGTTAGTATGGCTTTAAATAGCATCACTATTACCTACGTCAGTGCAAGGTGCTGGTGCGGTTTATACATGTTTATACCTCTGCTTGGCTGAGTAATTAATAATTATTTTGATTAAGAGCCTGCTGAAACTCCTCTCCTTGCTTGTTGCAGCCATGTGCAGCCACTGCAGTTGTGACCACACACCTGCTTGCAGGGAACCTAATTAGGGTTAAAAATAATCAAGGAGGGGAAAAAAAAAGAGATACATGGAGAGCTTGTGCTTTTTCTTGCCCCGGTCCATTTAATTCAGATCAAGAAGGGGACGGGCAGGTGCGAGAAACCGTTTTATTTGGTGCTGCCACCCAGAGAATTCTTCTTGGAATTAAGATTTTTATTAAACGCGCTTGTATTTCTGTAAGTGGCTCTGCAGGGTTTGTCCGCGCGGTCGGGGCTGAGTAACGTGGGTCAGAAATCTCCCGATCCCACTGATTCTGCTGCCGTGGAACCGATCGCAGCGGTCGAGAGGCCGCGGAGAGTGGACTTTTCATTTCTAATTACCCAGAACCATAACCAAGCTTCTCCTGCTGGGGTTTTTTATCAAACATAACGAATCTCCAGCTCCAAACGGATGGATTTGGGCACGAGGAGCTGGAGCAGGGGACACGTTCACCGAAGGAAGGTGATTACTACTGATCTGGAGTCATTACTACTTTTCACATCCCTTACAGCGAAAGCGAAGCTGACAGGTCCTAATTAGAGCCTGACATCTGGAATAATAAAATATTATTCATCACGAAACAATTTTAAATATCAAAGAATCATTACTGCTAATAGTTTAAAATAGGCCTTATTGTCTGTGACAGCCCATGGAATCTGATTTTTTTTTTTTTTTCATTCAGTGTTTCTGATTTTTATAAAAGGAATTTCCCCTGAATTAACACATTGTACAGTCTTTTTAAAAATCACAGTTCTAATCACCTTATTTATAATTCAGCAGCCATCTGCCTTAGCAGGGAATTGACTTGAATGATACATTAGGGCCTCGCTACCATTATCTCTCATGCTTCATTTTTACAGGAAACTATTGGAATTTTAAACCCCAGTAATAAATTTTGAGGGAAAAAATCCTGGCAAAGGAAAGGGTTTTTTTTTCCTTTTTGCCTACAATTAATGTCCACCCACACAAATGAGACCATCACGGTTTATACTGGAAAGGCTGAGCCTGGTTGGTGTTTGAGGGGGTTCGTGTTTTTTATTATTTGAAGTCTTATCAGGAACTATAATAGCGACTGTACAATGTTCAGAGCACGATCGGAACCAGCGTCCTCCCACCTGCTCCTCCCGTCTTTAGGGAACAGCTACGTGCAATTTATATTAATATTAACAAACTTCATCCTCAACGAGGAGCCCTGTATGACAGATTTCCATATGGTTGGAATTAAAATGTCAAGGGTAATCTTCTGTTGAAGCGGTGGGCTCCCTTGCGCCCGTTACAGGTTTTTGGTGGTTTAAAATCGCTTAGGATCCTTCTGAAGTTCCGTAAATTGAAGGAGACTAAGTCGTTATGATTGACTTGTCTATCTGGCTCCTTCCCTCCTCCGAAATATGCGTGTTTTGGAACGAAGACTGTACGGAACGATGACAGTAGAGGATTCTCTTGACTTTTCTGTTCTGTTTTTTCCCTCCATCGGTTCTAATCCCACCAGCGGCAGGCGCAGCTCCACCATAAGGAAGCAGGTAATTAACATTTCCTTCAGTAACGAACTGGGGATGGGTGTGTGTTGGTGTGGAGGAGGAGAGATGGGACACAGGCAGGTGCCTTTATCCTTCTTTCTTCTGTGGTCCTTTTCAGCCTGGTTCAAGTGGAACTGGTGTCTGCTTGTTCAGTGACTGAAACCAATAAAACACGGATCCGCAGCCTTGATTTGCTTTCTGTGACAGAATTTTAAAATAATTTGACCCCGTGTTTTGACAGACCTGGAACCAAAAATACCAAACAGCCTTGAGCTGTTTGAACAGTCATGATTTATGGGTTTTAGGCTGTTGTTTCTTCGTCTTTTTCTTTGCTCTCCACTTTTCCCATCGTTCTGACTGCTCTGCTTTGAATTTCTCCTTGCGCAGGATTCCTCCCAGGCCATTCCCCTGGTCGTGGAGAGCTGCATCCGCTTCATTAGCAGACACGGTGAGTCCATGGACAAAAGGTTTCCCTGGTACCTCCATCCATCAAGTGGTGATGGAGAAGCCTGAAAAATGTTCAGAGCAGCTCGGGACGCGGTGCTTGTGCCGAAGAATCCTAGAAACTGCAATATAAAAAGATTACCGCTCACTTTTGGGCTGTATTGTTGGTGTTGTGTGTGATCGCTTTTCCAAATTTTATTGCAAATAACTGAGCTCGCAAATATTGTTCTTCTGACAATATCCCTTTGTTTCTTGTAAAATAAGGTTCCCATTCTTCCATACCACTCCTGCCTCACCTCTGCTCACCTTGTTTTGAGCCCTGAAATGTGGCCTTTGCCAACAATAATCATCCTCTTCCTCGGGGAGCAGGAATGCTCCGAGTATTTGAATGTGGGAGGCCAAGTAGCGAATGAATCGCTTACTTATTGCTGCAATGAGATGATTTATACCTGTTTCGCGGGCTAGCTTCACAGCCTTGAATGCTGTAAAAGATTTGATGAGTTTCTTGTAATTTGTTTTCGTTTTTAATCGATATCATTTGTTAGTAGCATGTGAAACAGCTGCTAATTAACATATGTAGAAAGGGGCTGAATTTATCTTCATTAACCAAGACACAGAGCCAGATAGTAGGACCCGTTTCATTTTCCTTGTTTAATTACCATTTTAGAAACTATAATCTAGAGCCCCATTCTCATCATCACTTGGAAGAACCAAGTGCTTCATTAAGGCCACACTTGGCCATTTGCTGGAAAAAATCACTGAAACCACATTGCAATGCGAACCAAATTGGGGCCATCAGATTTTATTTTTTAGGCTCGTATTCCTGGATTAGCTTAGATCCCCAACAGAAAGATTTTTTCCAACAGAATCAACTTTTTGTTTTTAAAGGTTCCGTTGCGTCGCGATGAAACCGGTCGCAGAAATCGAGAGGACGAGGCCACAGATGCATTCAAGCGAGCTTATTAGTTTATAGCCATTATTATAAATAAAAAGATGTTGCAGCATTCCCCATTTTGGGAAGTCTACAGTTAATGGGAACTGATTTCCCTGTGTGGAGCGTGTACTTTGTTCCTGAGTTGATTGTAACGGTTGTTGCTCACCCTAAGCGCACTCACAAAATCGTTACCGTGATAGTATTTTGCAACATCTCGCCCACTTGATAATTGGTTTTAATGACATTGCTAATTCTTACTTTTTAGACCCAGTGTCTCAAAGACAATCCGAAAACCCCAGATAGCGGGTCATGCTGGGGTAATTAAACGTTTCCATTTCAACGGGCTGATTTGCTCTGGGCCTTTGCGTTATTGCTCTTGAAAATAAGCTGCCTCCTTGTGTAGTTGGCCGTATTTTACATCTGGCTGATAGACTGTTAGTTTATGACTTTCTCCGGGTTGTAAAATCCTTCGGGGATCCTTCAGGGTAAAAGATAACGTGCACGGCTGTTCTAACCCAGTTATTCTGTCAGTTTACGACGAAGGGTTAATATTTTTTCTCCATGTGCAGAATTCTGTTTTTACATATTCTGTGTGTGCCCAGACATATAATGGCTTTTAAACCAGCATACTGTTGCTGATGTTTCTTTTATCATATATGCTGTAGCTGATGAAGGTGCCAGTTTATCTTATTGTTCTCAATGTCTCTGATTGTTTTACAGGTTTGCAGCACGAAGGAATATTCAGAGTGTCTGGGTCACAAGTTGAAGTGAATGACATAAAAAATGCATTCGAGAGAGGTAAGGAAAACCTGTTCCAGTATCTCGGAAATCACGGTCGAATGTAGGAATTTGTTTAAATGTTCTGAAATGGCCTGTTTTGAAAGCAACTTGACGTATTTTGTTCCTTTGATCTTTGTGTTTCCGAAGTGAGTCCAGCCCAAACACTTCCCCGGTGCTCCTTAACCTTGAACACTCCATTGTTTGGCATTATGCTTTATATCCTGTAGAGCATCTGTATAATAAATATTCTGAATAAAATCTTCTCTCATGTCTGATAGCTTATTGATTATTTGTAACACTAAGGGATATAGAGAATTTCATTATTGGGTGTAACTGCATTTTCCTACCCTCTCCCCCAGCTCTTTATGGATAAGCTGGCTGCTAGAGGGTGAAATTTTATATTTTCTTGAGGCGCAGCTTAGCTACGTTTTATTCTACACACCAGCAAGTGAGAGAGTCAAATTCAAGACACTGTTAGCTTGATGTGGCTTTTAATAGATTTGATTTTTGTGGTGAGGAACCATTTCATACAATGGCAAAGAAAAGCCACGAGCTGGGCAGGTTCAGGAGCGTTTGCTCTTCAGCCCGAACCCCCAGTCATGTTCAGGTCACCGGCAACAACAGGGCTCTTGGTAATTCCCCAAATACATCACTCTAAAAGAATACAATTGGTGTTTCTATGCTTGCTGTTGGAAAAGAGGAGCAGTAATTAATTAGGCACGGCAAGTTTATTTTGCTTTTGGGAGGAGAGGGGTTTGAGCAACGTGTGTGAAATGTGGCATCTAATTTCACTTCTCTTCATCTCCATCTGCCTGAGAATTAAAATCCTCAGGAACAGAGGGAGGAGAAACGTGTAGCAGAGGGTGCAGGTAGAGGCTTGATGTCAGCGATAGACCCTTTTTTACATAGAGGAAATACCAGTTGTCTTGGGAAAATAGCTGGTTGTTCCAGCACTAACAGGCAGAAATAAAAAGGTGATTTTTTTTTCTTCATCTCGCTTGTCTCTGTAAAGCATTTGATATACAGAACTAACAAAGTTAACAATAATGTCTCTGCAGTTTATTACTTCATCCAGAACCCTTGGTGGCAGTTAATATCAAGGATAATGCTCCTGTTTGTAGTGGCCCATTTATTATCCCGTGAGTTATTAAGATAATAGACAAGCTTTGGTAATTTCAGTCACATAATGGATATATATAGCTTCAATTTGAGGATTGCCCCATCATTAAATCTAATTATATCTGATAGGGAGTTTTCCCTAGGGAACAACTCCTTAAGTGGGCATCTTTTCTTTTGTAACACAGACAAACTGTGGCGTGTCTGCAGTGACAAATCATCTGTCCGGGAACACTGGGAATCCCACTCTGATTCTTTTCTCCTGTATTCTGATTTTTCTTGCCTGTTTTTCTTTACTTGTTGTGAAGGGGAAGATCCATTGGCTGGGGACCAGAATGACCACGACATGGATTCAATAGCGGGAGTTCTGAAGCTCTATTTCCGAGGGCTGGAGCACCCTCTCTTCCCCAAGGATATCTTTCACGATCTGATCGCCTGTGTCAGTAAGTATCTGCAGATCTGAAAAGAAATAGGATTAATTTTTCCAATCCTGTCTGCCACTTTCCTCTCTTCCCCTCCCCCTTTTTCCTGGCTCCAAAATAATCTTTTTATGCTTATTTTGGCTGGGTTTGTGTTCCATTCATATCCTAATCTCCATTAGCCAGAGTCTGGGCATTTACCTGGTTACAGCCATCCTTGTTCTGATAACGATTTTTTTAAATGAATGAGCAAGGAGATAAAAATGAAGAGATTTTTAAGGACTATACCATGGGTATTTCTGAGGCAGTGTTTCGTGACAAGATTCTTTTAAAACAGAATAAAACCAAAACCTCCACTTCGGAGGATTTAGCTTCATAACCATGAGGGGCCAGCTATTCACTCCTCTTAAAGAACATCAATGGTGAGGGGAGTCACAGTCGAGTTGTTAACATTTCTGATGGTTTCTAAAGGTGTTTCTGGTAGGCAGACGGTTGCTTGCGTTTTTTGTACGTGAACAACTTCATTTTAAACGGCCTGACTGTTGCCACGTCCTTCAGAATCGAAGAATGATTCTATTGTCCGAGTGGCGAAACGGCCTTTGCTGTGGCAGTTCTTTGAAGTAAAGCGGAAGATAACTGCTCCTGCAATGGCTCGTGGTTTTCTCCTCCTGATAAACGCATTTACAGAGTTGAATTCATATCATACGAGAAGTAAAATCTGCTTCGAAATAAGCTCTGCCTTCTGAGATGATTTGTGCTGCCCACTTATTTCTCAGTAGGCTGCTGCACACACAGCTTTTTGCCTCACCCTTTAACTATGTTAATTTTCCTTTGAGTCTTATACAATTTCCTTTTTTAAACACCCACCTTTTGGAGCTAACTTGAATGAGCTATTGTGCCAGAACTCTTGAAGCAGATGACATCCAGCGCTCCCACGCTGGGAAAGAGCTTGCAGGGACGTTTCTCGTGTTTCAGGGACCTTCGTTGTCAAAGGCTTCACCAGCAGGTTCTGCCGCCTTTGTGTTGGTGGGATGGTGGGTTTGGCGAGATGATGGCCCGTGTTGCTCTTTCTCCCTTTCAGCAATGGATAATTTACAAGAGAGAGCGCTGCACGTCCGGAAAGTCCTTCTGAACCTGCCCAAAACCACTCTGATTGTCATGAGATACCTCTTCGCGTTCCTCAATCAGTGAGTATCCTTGAGAGCACCGTGGCCTCGATGTAGAACTCGGTATAAACAGGATAAATGGCAGAACCAGCAGTAACGAAGCAGCGTGTAATCTCAGCAAACGAGGTATTAATACAATTGCCACCGTAGCTTCCTATCGCGTCCGCCTTCCTGGGCTTGTCAGCCGCGCTGAGATTCATCCCAACGATGCAAACATGATTGCCAGGGAGTTCCAGGAATGAAAGGGAATAACGTGCTGGTAAACCAAGCAAGGAATGATATGAAAGGGTCAGAAACTGAGTTCTGCGGAGACCTGCAACTCAGTGTCTCAAATACACAAGAATTAAAGACGAAGATTAAAAAATAGCGTCCTCCCATTGTAAAGTCAGCACCCAGCTCTTTTTGCGTAGTCTTGAGCTTTCAAGATCCCTTTGAGGTTTCCATTTCAGTTCTCTGTTGATGCCATCAGTATCTCGTTTTTTTTACGCGGACCCAGAACATTCATGTCCCAGCTGATCAGCTTTAAACAGCGGCAAACCCAAAGCAAACCTTCCCGGCTCTGCAGATGATGATGGTGATGATGATAATGTTGTTTTTTGCTGTTAACCCTCCTCCCCACTTCTGCCTTTTGCAGTTTATCGCAGTTCAGTGAAGAGAACATGATGGATCCCTACAATTTAGCCATCTGCTTTGGGCCGACCCTGATGTCTGTGCCCGAAGGTCACGATCAAGTCTCTTGCCAAGCCCACGTCAATGAATTGATCAAAACCATCATCATTCAACACGAGAACATCTTCCCAGGACCAAGGGAGCTGGAGGGTCCAGTCTATAGCAGAGGTGGAAACACCGAGGATTACTGGTATGACAGAGTAGGAGACGAATGGGTGGATATTTATTTACGGATTAGCACGTTACAGCCATGCGTTCTGCGTTGTCTAATTCTGGATTCAAGCATCTGGCTCAGCCTTTCAAAAATCTGTTTTATAGAAGAGAAGATGCCTCTGGTTATCTCTGGAGCGTCAACACCTTAAAAGAAATAAGCTGATAGACAGTAACTGTTCGCTTGTCAAACCTAGCTCACTTATCTTGAAGGGCAAGGGCTTTTCTGGGATGTTCTGGTATGGTAGCTGCCAAAATCAATCTGTTCTTTTTTTTTTTTTCTTCTCTTTTATTCTCCTGCTTTTGCCTTTTTTTTCTGTCCTGATCGCCTTTGCTTCAGACGCAGGGGTCACTTGCAAGTGAACCTAGAAAGCCGTGACATGGTTTAATTTTCCGGGCAGCGCTGGTGGTGGGGGAGGGAAGAAGGAGGAATGCAAAATCACCATTTCCATCCAGCTCAAAGCTCCGGAGGCCTGGCCGCGTGTTCAGTCTGAAAGCCACATCTGGAAACAATTCAGCCCCAGCGGCTCCTGTCATCTGGGGTGGAAGGTTGGGGAGTGGGGGAAGGAAAGGAGGTGTTTTCTTTCCTACCGGCCAGGCTGATCTCTCCCTCTCAAAAGGAGGAGTGTTAAATCGTGTCCTGCTTCTCCCTCAGCTCCTTCCCTCCTCCGGTGTCCCAGGAATGCAAATGATTATTTTCATACACTAAAATAAATACATTTTTAGAATGAAGTCGCTCTGGTGACAGAGCTGGCCTTGTTTCCCTGGCTTGTTTCAGAGTAGCATTAACTATCAGCTCCCTCCACGGGCTCCTTCTTACTAACCACTGTTTGCAGAAGACTTGCCAGAGCCTCTTTTGGAAATTCTGTTAATTTTACCCTTCACTCTGATGTTTTTAGCTGATGTTATATGTGAAAATGTTGTAGGGAAAAAAAAAAAATTAAGAATCTTTACGGCCTTAAGGAAACACAGTAAGTTTGACAAGAGGTTCCATCCCGTAAGGTGAAGGGAATAAAAATGCAAAATGTTCAGTGGGGGTGGCACTTCATATAGGAGGCAAAATGTCCTGGAAGGTAATATTAATTTTCTGAAGGCATTTGGGTTTATTTCATTGCCCTTCCTAACCACCCTGACCCCAAGACCCTACTAAGCAGAGAAGGGCAGGAGCAAGCAAGGGAAACTGCTCAAAACCAGGAGGGAGCACCTGGTTCCCATTCCAGCCTCCTCGCAGCCCTGCTGTTTACATTTTATTGCCCGCAGGGCTCTTTGCCACGGAGTGCGCGAGCAGCAGAGTGAATCCTCATCATCCAGCGGATCCACCGGGGAGCAGCTCCCGCTACGTTTGCCGGTGCCGGTGCCGCTTGGCTGGGCTGAGCCATTTCGGTGCCGCGGAACTGGCGGGCGATGCTTTGGCAGCTCGTGTGCTCCGCAACTCCGAGGAGCCTGGAAACGTCTTGTCCCGGGCAGGGGATGGGAGGCCTGTTAGCACAAATTCAGTTATTGGAGTTTATCTTGATGAATGCAGGGCTATGCCGCATCTGTCTGTCCGTCCAGCGCCGCAGGAGGACGGCACAGGGAGAGCCCTGTGCACCGGCGAGCGGGACCGTCAGTATCACAAGGAAGAAGGTTGCTTGTAGATGCTCGATTTGCGTGGTGTTCCTCTGGCGGAATATAGATATTCCTTATGTTTTCGGAGCCCTGAGGATGCAGCATCCCAGGGCTGACACAGCAGAGCCTGAGTGGGCAGCACGGGTGGGTTTTCTGCTGGAAAATGCGGTTGGAGGCCGGGGTAGGAAGAGGCCATGGTCTTTGTGCGGGGTTTGGACCTGGAGCGTTGGCTGGATGACTTCACAGCCTGCGCGAAACGTTAGCCCTCAATGCCGCGTTCCCCTCGGGACCTCCGCTCGGCTTCGAATTCTTCTGTAAACTTCATTAAGTAGCATGAAGGCTTTGCAAAGGACGGGAAAGGTTGATTCCTGAGGTACTGACTCAGGAGGTGCTGGGGCAGCTTCGTGTCATGTGGATTAAGCATAGTGAGATGCAAGGATTATCCAAACTTTTTATTCCTTCTTTCGTCCTTTTTTTCCCTCTCATTTTAAAGAGTATAGGGGGTAGATTACCAAAGGCAGAGCACTTTATATCCGCGATCACTCGCTTTAACTATTGCAAGGCCAAAACGAGGGATGAAGTTATTACCGTGTGAAGAGAATCGAAAGTCTAATTTAACGAGTCACAGTGTGAGAGCACAGCCAACGCATTTTGTCTTATCAACAGTACCTGGTGAGATAAGGAGCGGGCAGGACTCTGCCAGTTTCCTCTCTGCTCTTGTCCCCAGAGAACCGCTCGAGTAGTTTCTTACAAAAACATCAGCTTTGGTTGCCACTTGTTTGCCTATTGATCCTCCCGAAGGTTTTCTTCACACAAACCAGGACTGAGAGCTCTTGGTGGGGTGGGTGCTCTGTAAATAAAGATTCCAGGCGATTGGCCTGGCTGTGGAGTCGATCAGCGGAATGAATGGGGCAATTTGAGATTGTGATGAAAGGGACGGAGGGAGATGACAAACTCCAACGTGGAAATATCATTATGAGTTGAGAAATTATTTCCCCTAGGAAATGTCAGCTATCTCAGTCATCTAATGAGCTAATTAGAGCAATGGAGAATATAGCTGAGGGAATAATTCTGGCCTGGCAGAGAGGAGCTAGACCCAACACGCCACTGTTATCTGACTCGTAAACATCTCCAGAGGTCTGGGTTATAAGATCTGAGGTCGGACTTTCCTGACAGCGTACAGAAGGTTAAGGAAGGTGTTCAGTTTGCTTGATCAGATAAGAACTTAGCTTGATTTTCAGACACGCTGACTTCAGCGTGTGCAAATGCATCCTCAAAGTGCCACAGTGGAACCTAGATATTGACTCCCGATACGGATGTTCCTCGTTGAGTTATCTTTGATTGTTGCTAATGAGGAAACTCGATTTCTACCCGTTTAAAGCACTCTCTCTGTTTCTGTCTGTCGTAGCGAAAGTCCTCACGGAGAGAGAGCCTCAACAGAAGACTCGGTTCAGGACGCGACGGCTGAGCACCACACCAGCGACGACGGTACGTAAAGTCTGCGCACTCCTTGGTTAACCGGCGCAACCCGCTGGGCGGGAGGCAGAGAAGACAGCGCTTTGCAATTTGAGTTCCAAGTTAGGTCCACGGCGGAGTTCGAATCCAAATAGTCACTTGAAACTTCACACACAGCATTTGATGCCCAAAAGTCAAAAGGTATAGGATCAAGAAGAGTCATTAGAAGTAACCTGACTATTTCTGAAGCATCCCTTCTTTTCAAGGGTATCTCATCTCAGCACAGGCCTGCACACACTCCACTCTTGCACAGCCTTTTGAGCTCATCTGTGCCCTGGAAGGATCTTAGAGCTGGAGGTCCTGGGGGAAGCGCAGAGCCAAAGCTGGACGTGTTTCAGCGTGTGCCAGGCATCTCAGGAGCTTTGGCAAGGGAATCGCGGGTGCTTTACACCCCAGTAGTTCTGCTTTAAGGAAGGAATCAAAATCAAAAACTTGCATTCCACTGAGAGCCAGGTTTTAGCATAGAGGGTCCTGGTGGTAATTTTTGGGTCTCGCTGGGGAAACTCTGTTACGTTCATTGTCTGACCAGTGGAAAGCAGTGCCAGCACCGAGAACGGCACAATATTTCATAAGGAAAAGGTGACACTGCAGTCTTTGGGTGTCTGTTGATACCTCAAAGGCCTCCTCCTGCGATGGGGAACAGCTGCACGTGAGCCCCATCCAGAGTGGAGGAAAAGATGATGTTACTGCTGGGAAACAGTGATCTCCAGGGTACTGACCAGCACGGAAAGCAGGCTGACCCGAGCAGGGCAGAATATGGTTTTATTCTTGTATTTTGGCCCTATGCAGTTGTCTATGTAAGTTCCGCAGTGGTTTTGCTCATGATGGCCTCAGCTATAAAGGTGGGAAGGAAGGCGGCATTCCTTTAGGATGAAGTGGCATCCTTTTTGAGCTGGTCTTTAGGAATTTGCTCGATAGCCCTGCCCTGTGCTCCTGTGCTGCTTTTTGCTCTCTGTCCTCCAGCAGCTGCCTAACAAACCTTTCCCACGGCATCGCTGTGCTGCTGCTGCCTTCACGGCGCTCACACGCCGGTAACAAAGGGGACAACGTGGAACACTGCTAGAAACGCCGGAAAATTGCTTCTCCCTCAGCAAGGTCAAACACTGTCACAGCGAATCCTCGCCAAGGTTGTTGAGGGGAAGCACGAAGTACACGGGAATGAACCATGAGTTCGCTGTCTGTCTTGAGCAGTGTTCTTCTTAAAAATGCATGAAAATTGCACTTTTTGAGTTGGTACCTAAAGAAGGAGCAGTTTCATTGCCGTAACGAAGGAAAGGCTAACTCATCCCATGTCTGTAAGGCCTGGGACTGAAATCTGCAGGCTGAAACACCATGGGGTGTGCTTGGCATTGTTTCTGCATGGGATTTTTAGGTTGCTCGTGTGGCTGCGAGAGCCCGACGGTGGGAAAATGAGCAGTTAGAGATTAGAGAAGGACGCAGCTTTACAGCCTCTGGAACTAGATTGCGTGTGGGGCCCCTGAGCAAGGTAAAATTTGGAGGCATTTTGGATGGGGTTCTGCAACCTACACGGAATATTCCATAGGAAGCATTTGAGAGGGAGCGTTTGGCACCGGAGCAGAGGAGGGAGCTGGGCCTCTGTCTCGTTGAGGGAGCAGCAAGATCTGGTTTAATAAAGAGTCTCATGTCCTAATTGAGCCGTGCAGTGTCACACTTCAGGCGCACTGGTCCGAAATCAAGCGTACAACCCTGCAACTCAGTGGGACAGATGCTCTTCGGTTCTTCTCGCTCCTTCAGTCTTTAGATGTGACCGAACACTTGCACCTCTAGCTCTTTGGTGAGACAGGCGTAAGAGGTCAGAAATGCTGCAAGACAAGCAGGTCGTGTGTTTGTTAAATTATGTGTATGAGTGGAAAGATTTTAAACCGCTGCTTTCCCTAGCACAGGCTGTCAGACTGGCAGGGGTGATTGTTTGGCTTAGCCTTATTGCTCTTTACTCGTACAGCTTTCTTCTCTGAGCATAAGTGTAGTAGGAAAAAGCTACTGGAAATTAGAGTCTAAAATCACTTCTCTGGGCAAAAGCCAGAGTCCTAAAAAGCAAATTGGAAACATAAGAAACCTGAGTGCCGCACTCGTCTGGAACAATAAACACTTCTTAATGAAACAGATGGATTTACAAAACCACACTCCCATCCCCTTCCCAAACAGAGGGGGACACCAAAACACAGCATTATCGGTTTTTTAGTGTTATGAAGAAGCTGGCTCCAGAGGCAAAACAAGCAAGAGAGGAAGAAGGAGCCAAAACCAGATAACCATGTGCTTTGGGGAGCCCGGAGCAGGGCGGCTATCGCAGGCTGCAAACACAGGCCGGGCTTTTCTCAGCCTGGCAAATCCCCCGCGGGTTGCCGAGGGCTGATAACGGGACCCGTGTGATGCTGAGCGCAGGCTTACCCGAAACGTGTGATTTGACACAATCCTGAGCGGTCTGGTTCGATAATGGAGAAGTTAACAGTTCAGGGGTTAATCTCGCAGATCCCGTGGCTGATTGTCCTCAGCGCTTGGTCGTTTTGTACTTGGCCACTGTGGATGTTGATGGGGCTCTTTGGGGGATGATGCTTTTGCTCTGCTCCCTCGCACCGGCTGACAAACCGTGGTACCGCACCATCACCTCGCTTGGGTGGAGTTACACTCTCTATTTTCTCAAGCCCAGCTACTGCCTTGCCTTAGAGACCTAATTCTTGGGTGTGCACCCTCCCAAGGAATAACTGTAAAAGCTGTGGCTCACGTTTGGCCTTCCAGTCCTTTTTGGTTGGCTCTTGCACAGCAGAAGCTTCCCATGATGCTGAGATCTCGGTATGAGATGGTGTATCTTTCCTTGTCCTGGAAGAGGAATGACAAATCTCTTTCTCCAGGAAAGAACTCAATTTCCATGGACTGCTTGGCAGTGTTAAAGCTCCTTTAAAGTAATTAGAGGCTGAAGCCCACAGGGACTGTGTGGTTGAGCTCATCTCCATTCCCCTGATTCCTGCCTAGGATTGGGAGCTGGCTTACTATACATTTAGACTCAACCAACGGCCGGGTTTTCTGACTCTTCAAAATAATCCACTTGAATTTCATATTGATTTTCCCGAGTGTCTAAATGCCCATATTGTCCCTCTGTATAACACCGGAGCCCTGCAGGGACCTGGATCAGCGGCTGGTGGCAGAAACAGAGCGGCCGTGATTCCTCTGGGAGCTTCTCGAGCAGGAGCAGCCGGGTTTGGAGCATGTCGTGCAGCCGCTCGCTCTCCCCATCTCCACACGATCCGCGGTAGCGGCGGCACCGAGCGTTTCCATTCGTTTCTCTGACAGTTCGGTGAATAGCGCAGCCTCCCGCGGTGCCCGAACCTGCTCGCCTGGCTCGAGTGAACCTCACAGGCTGCAGAAATTGCCTTCTGAATAGGCGCTTTATTTGTGAAGCAGCTTGGGATCGGAGGATGTTTCCCCTCCCTAAATAAGAAATCCTGCCTGCCCAGGAGGTTTATTTAGCTGCCTTTAGGAAGATGTACCATAGCCATATTTTTGTCTGGAATATACCTGATTGCTACCCAGCTTTGAAATATTTATTTTTATTTTAACGAGATACTAATTTTGCCATTTCCATCCTTGTACGCTGAGTTGCTGTAAGTGGGTTGATGACTTGGAAAACGCGAATGTGTCCGCCGCGTAGAGATTAGGTAAACGCTGAAATTGCAACACCCCCATATTATAGGGGTTCCCCTCTGAATCTCACCGCTTCAACCCTCTGCCGCATTCAAGAAGCGACATTCCATGCTCTCATCATCAT
The DNA here is from genome assembly GCA_013399365.1 of Pampusana beccarii. NCBI lineage: Eukaryota > Metazoa > Chordata > Aves > Columbiformes > Columbidae > Pampusana > Pampusana beccarii. The sequence goes on from VWYH01007986.1 coordinate 710,288, forward strand.
AAGCTGCTTTATGGTGGGTTTAAACTGTTGACTACTTACCTGAGCCCAAGTGTTTAGTGAATTGTTGTTTATTCCCTTCTATCTCCTAGAGTGTGAGCCCATAGAAGCGATAGCGAAGTTCGACTACATTGGCAGGACTGCCCGAGAGCTGTCCTTTAAAAAAGGAGCTTCTCTCTTGCTCTATCAGCGGGCCTCAGATGACTGGTGGGAGGGACGCCACAATGGAATTGACGGCCTTATTCCTCATCAGTATATCGTCGTTCAAGACACGTATGTTACACTTTTAAGCCCATCCGCGAGACGGGCTTGCTTAAAACTCAGCTGTGGAACGGAGTGTTTGGGTCAAGGAGGGGAAGAGTTCGTCCTTCGACCTTCCCCGCGCCAAGGGAGGGACCTCCCGAAACCAGCAGAGCTCCGCAGAGGTGTAGGTGGCCACGTGTGTGGAGACGTGATATAAAAATCATTCTGGTGCTGCCAGCCTGTTAAAGATGCAGAGCTGGGCTCTCCAGGTTGCTCGCAGAAATCAGGCTCTCTCGTTTTTAAGATTTGTAATGATTCTTTAAGTGAAAGACACTAGCACAGCGCTGTTGTCCTGGATGGACAGTATTTGCAGTGCTGGATGTGAAATTCGGCGCTGTTGGTTCTGTCTCGGTTGTGATTTCCTTCCCCTCCTCCTTCCTAGTGAGGACGGTATCTCTGAAAGATCCAGTCCGAAGTCTGAAATAGAGATAAATTCTGAGCCACCGGAAGAAAAAGTGACTGCTAGAGCTGGTGCCAGTTGCCCAAGCGGGGGTCACGTCGCAGATATTTACCTTGCAAACATCAACAAGTAAGAACAGCCTTGCGTTATTTTACTTAACTGTAAAGGTCTTGGTGATGAGTCCAGTAAAATATTTCCTTCCCTGGAAAAGCGTAACTACTGAGGGGTGCCACCATCATTCTCTGCTTCCCCCTCGTCTAACTTGCTCACATTTTGCTTTCCTCGCTCTCCCTGTCGCCAGTGTGGCCAATGCTCATTTAAAATCCCACTGACCTCTCTTCCCTGTCCCCAAGGTGCCATCTGTTCCTGTTTTCCCAAATATACCCTATTTTATAAGCTAAGCACCCAAAGAAAGGGAGGGGAATAGCGGAGTTCTTGTAATTGTGCGTTCCCATTCCTCGTTGTGTTCTGTGGTTTGTCATGTCTCATTTACATTTAACGTGTTTTATGGGGTGGGGGACGCTTTTTTTCAGAAACTAGTGTCACGTTTTGTGCTGAATGACATACCCTAAGCCCCACCATCTGGCATTGCCCGTAACATTCTTTGGTTCCTCCAGCACTTCTCACCTTGGGTTACTAACCATATGCTTGCAGTGACACAACGCACCTCCCTGCTGCTCTAACTTCACCTCCTCAACCAGAATTCGATACTTTAGCCAACACTCAACAGAATAAGAAACCTGGGAAATTAAGCTAGTAACAGACTAAATTTCTTGGTCTGTTATTTAATTATTCTAGAGCAGACTTATCCCCCATCTCTTTCTGATTATTTCCTTAGTATTAAAAAAACCCACATGTATCTCTGTTGTGCAGTGAAGGTGTTAATATGATAATTACAATTTTATGGGAGTGGATATTTTTAACCTTCACTTAATTTAACGGAATGTAGTCTATGAAGGCATTAACAGAAAAGCATCCTTTTTAAAGATGCTAATGTCTGGTCCTTAGCCCCCGGGAGCCGGCAGAGCTCCATTGAAATCGGTGAAGCTCTATTAATCTGATCAGCTTGGGTTCTGGGCTTGCTTTTCCCATATTTCTTGTCTGAGCCGTTGAAAAATGCCATTCTGCCAGTTATGGAGAGCTCTGTATAACGAACAGAGCCGTGTTGGAGCTTCACCATCTGCTGGTTTTGGTAGAGCTGTACGTAGTGTTTGTAAGAAGCCTCTGGGTAATGTCCACCCCAGTTATTTTTCCCTTTACTAGGGGAAACTGATATTTAGCAATAGTAGCATAAGACTCATCTTGTTGTTTTTTCTTTAGGAATGAATCTTCTGACCTATGTGTGAACAGACTTGAGCAAAATTAAATCAGATGGTTTCGCAATGACAGTTGTGCCACCCACTGAATTATTATTTGGATGCCAAAATCCTACTGGAGTTAACAGTTTCTTGCAGTTATTCATGGGGCTGGTGCTATATATAAATGGATCCTTCCCTGTATAATGGATGCCAAGCTTCAGACCTATGGCATAAAGTGTTCTGCTGCATTGGCCTTCCTATGATTTCAATGGAATCGTGCTGTCAGACCGCATGGTGCTGGGGTAGAAAGTAAATTGTTTGGACCAGCTCGTCCATTTGACATCATCTCTTGGTGTATCTGTAGCCCTGCGTTAGATAATGCCTCATGGTCCTGCTAAAGCAATGTAAAAGAAACATCTGGTACCACCAGCAAATATCGGAAACGATCGTTAACCCCAAACCGGGGGGTTCTTTGCTTGCCAGTCTCTGAAAATAATAACTTGATGCCTTGGGCCAGGAGCTTAGTAGACTTATACTGTGTCCTCCAGTCAAAAATTGTAGCTCTGCTCTTCTACTGTAATAAAAACACATCATCAAAACCTGTTGATGGCACAGAGGGTTGTTTTGTTTTGGTTTTGTTTGGTTCAAATATCAGTTATTTTCTTCTTGACCAAGTTAATTACGTTCCATCCAAGTTTTCTGTTTTCGCTATGAATGTGCACAGCTGCCAGAAACTCAGCCTTGTTCTTAGAAGTGTTAAACTGGAACGATTTATAATTTTACTGTTTCACCATGACTCCTAAAACCCTGGGTATATTTGTCATCTGGGCATCTCTGTGTCCCTTCCCATTGTCCTCTGTATCGTTCTGGGGGGATATCTTCAAATGACAGCCCGTTATGTTGTACCTGCTTGTATTGACTTGTTTTGCTTTTGTGACTGAAGGCAAAGAAAGAAACCAGAGTCAGGCAGCATCAGAAGAGCCTTCCGTCCAAGTGACAACCACGGACTAGGTAGTTCAATGGCAGAACCCGCCTCGCCGGGAGCCATAGCCGGTTCCAGACCCTCATCTCAACCCATTCTGAGCCAAAGTCTTCCCAAGGAGGTTCCAGATAAATGCTCCATCAGTGGCCACGGCAGCCTCAATTCTATCAGCCGACACTCGTCTCTGAAGAACAGGATAGACAGCCCACAGATCCGGAAAACCGTGACGGCAGGGAGGTCCAAGAGCTTCAACAACCATCGGCCCATGGACCCCGAGGTTATTGCACAGGTAAATAGCGCTTTGCCTTCGAGGTTTGGTTCAGAAAGTTGAAGGATGTTGCATACAGTGAGATGCTTTAATGCAAAGTCTGATTTAACCTCATATCCCTTGCGCAGGGCAATATTAACTTGCTCCACACTTGAGTCTAGTTTTTCAGCCTCACGTTTTGGAAGTCGCTGAAGCTGCTTTAATGAGTGAAGATAAACACTCAGGTCCTTCCTCCGCTAAAACTTGACCCTGTTCATTCTTCAGAATTTAATTTCAACAACAAAAACGTCCATTTCAGAAAGTTACACAGATTCCAAAGCTGTCAGTAAAAAAATCAAACAATCCTAACTTCAAGACGTGAGAAAAGTCGAGTATTTGGTGTCAATTTAACATTCTCCTGTGGTTAGACATTGGAAGCGTATGGAGCAGCACAGTCAAAATAAAAGCAGGCTGCGGGGTTGTACGGGGCTCACAGTGGCATCTTTATATGCTCCCAGGGCTCAGTGTGGGATTAGAAACCAACTTTGAACATAATACTGCTAGTTTTCCTTAGTTATTTATTTAGACAAGTGCCTCGCAATGAGGGCAGGCTGCGACGCGTGTGTTCCTGCTTTGCAAAGAGCTCTCTCTGCTTTTGGGGCCGACTCCACACAGACAACAAGGGAACCACCTTCTGAAATTCCTTCTGTGCAGCTTGAAGAGAAGGATGTTCTTGGGACTTTTCCTCATCTTCGCTGATTTTGACACAGACTGGTTCGACACAGATTCTTTGTGTTCAGAGATCTGTCCCATCCCCATGTCGGAGCTGCCACCGTTGCCACTGTCGTTAACAAAAGGGGTGTCCGTGCGTCCATCTGCGGTTTCACAAGTAGAACAAAAAAAAAAACCTGACGGTCAGATTTGGACAAGCCACAGCTCCTAAATGGGGAGAAGGATGCACATGTTACAAATTCCCCTCTTCCACGAGGGATCTGTTCTTTCTCCCGGTCCGAGCCGCACGATGTGTCCGCACACGCATCGCCTGCGCCGGCTGCTCGCGGGGCGCGAGGGCTCTGTCTAAAGCCCAGGAATGCCTGGATCTCGGGTTACAAAACCAGACTTCTCTGCCCTGGCTCAGGAGTTTGCAGGTTTCCAAAGATATGTGAAAATTAAACATCGTTTTTATCGACAAAACAGTGCTAAATAAGGTCCGAATAAAAACCTGATACACGCTCTGATGGAAAGCTGCATTTTGCCATTATGAATATCTTTAGCCCGTTTATTCCAGTTGAATTATACGGCCTTCTTGTCTTCATATTTCATTGTCCTTCCAAGGCTTCACTTGACATAAATCAGTTTCTTTGTTTTTTCAATTAAGCTCTAACCGAAGTTGTTCTGTCTCCTCTTCCTGCCAGAACGTTAATTCCATTGTTTGCACTGGAGAAGAGTCTGGGGAGAAAAAGAAAAGAGGAGGGGAAAAAAAAGAAAGAGATGGGGAGGGCAAAAAAAAAAAGCTGTGTTAAATTAGTGTTTCTCTTTGCCCTGTATTATCTGTTCAAACACCACCTAATAATCATCATGCGTTTTCCATATTTTCCCTAACTTCGTCAGTAAAATCTGCCTGGCCTCAAGATAGACTCGGAGTGTCAGATTACTGTCTCTGGTTCCTTCCACCATTCCTTGACTGATTTACCTTCCCCACCCCCTGAAAAAACCCTCTAAGGAAGCTCAAAAGCTGCAGCCAAGCTGTGAGTCACAGCAGGGCTGAGCTCGCCTGGATTCTCCGCTGGAATCTCCGCACCAGAGGGCTGGAGCAAGCATGCAGCTTCAAAAAAAGCCACATTTTAACCTCAAAATTCCCTTTATATTTATTTATTAATAACTGTGGTGTTTGATAAGAGGGAGGAGAAGTGCTGACTTGAATTTCTGTATATGTTTCTGCTATATTCTGTGTTTTCTACATTAAAATGTTGAGTCCCGTGTAATACCTTTCCGGGAAGGGAAGACAACTCAGCAGGAAAACCAAAGAGGCAGTGAGAGCACTCAAGGATTTCAGCTTTCGGTTTGTGGCCCATCAGCCAGAGGAAAACCCATCGATCCTTTCTTCAAGAATTTACCATTCTGAATCTCGCGTGCCTAAAATAAAGTACAAGAACGGGTCCTAACACTTTGAATCATGGGCTTTTCTGTTGGTTGCTGCGTTTTGGGGTTGTGCTTGTCCAAGCAGCATCAGGCCCAGTAAAGGACCAGATTAGCAAAAACGTGCTAGCAATTATTTTGTTCCCCGTTGGTGGAAAATATTACAGCTTATTGGCTTTGGTATATAATGCCGTGTTGTTTGCCGTGGGTTTCACCGTGACACCTAAAGGCCCTTGACCCATGAGTTGATTCAAGCGTTGGTGTTTAGAGGCTGAAAAGATATCCGCCTTCCTCAAACACCGACTTCCGTTTCTCCGTGTCCGGGTTCTGTTACTCACTCCGTTTCTCTTTGGTGTTCGCAGGACATCGAAGCCACCATGAACTCCGCTCTGAACGAGCTGCGGGAGCTGGAGCGGCAGAGCAGCGTGAAGCACACGCCGGACGTCGTGCTCGACACCCTGGAGCCTTTGAAAACGTCCCCGGTGGTGGCGCCAACCTCCGAACCCTCCAGCCCCCTGCACGCCCAGATCCTCAAGGACACTGAGCCCGCGTTCCAGCGCAGCGCCAGCACGGCCGGCGACATCCCCTGCACCTTCAGACCCGTCAAATCCGTCAAAATGGCCACACAGGTGAAACCTCCGGCCACGCGGCCCAAACCGACGGTTTTCCCCAAAACGAACGCCACGAGCCCCGGCGTCGCCTCCTCGGCGTCTCAGCAGCCTCCTGACAAGTCCTGTACTGTCTGATAAACTCGAGGCTGCTCCGTGGACGTTAACTGTGTTGTTTCAGATGAAGAGACTCCGTTAAAGACGTGAAAAATTCCTATTTAACTCGTTTTTTGAACTTCTGCTGAGGGTTAGTTGCGAACTGCTCCTCACTGCTCGGGGCCCTTGCTAAGCAGTGACAACCTCGTCCCACGTGCCCGCGTCAGCGATGTCCGTGAGGCGAAACGTTCCGTGCCACGCGGAGGAAATCCAGGATCGGGTCACTGTGAAGCTGAGGAGGAAAACACACACAAAAAAAGCAATGAGTTGGATCTTGGTTTCTAGTTGATGCCTTCTTCAAGTGTTTGGCCACCGAAAGAAATATTCAGCGGCATCATGTTCGGCGTACTGGTGTAGTGACTTCTATATTCCGTGTTTCGTTTACCACAGGGAAACAATAGGATAGGTTTTAGTCTCTTGCATGTTTTGGTGCCACTGGTTACGTGGAGCTTGGACATGCCCGTTTCTTGTGCATTATTATTATTATTATTACGTCGCCCGCTGGTGCCACGGTGGTTTAAGGGTCTGTCTCGACTTCCATTGCATCCTCTGGTTTTGTTTGTTTGCTTCCCCGTTCCTTCCCCCGAGGCCAAAGCTCTTGGCCATCCAGCCTCAGCCTTTAGTCGACACTTGTCATAAAAAATAGTTTACTCTGGAACACTCTTAGATTTTTGTGGAGTTCTATGTAATATGTGTCTGTGCAAATATAAACAATCATGTTCCTGAGGTTTAGGAGCATAAGAAAGAGCCCAGTTGTTGCTTATGGACAATCGAGCTGTTTTCCCCCGTGTTTAAAAACAGTTTTATTGTTTTTCAGTGTAATTTTCAGCCCATAGGCTGTGTTGTGGTGTGTGGTCTTGGGAGACTGAATGTAAAAACAAGCTAACATTTAAAAACTAAGCGTCCTCTGATGGGAGTTCATTTACTAACGCACACATTCTTGTTTTGATCATCTATCAAGATGGATCCTTACCAAAATCCCAGCTGCAAGCACTGTAAGGAAACTTCAATCAGAAGTTCTCCAGCTTCGTATCTTCTCCCCGTTTCTGGTTCCAAACGCTTCGGCCGGTGGCTGTGACCGCTGTGACCTGCTTGGGGATCTCTGCTCTCATAGAGCGGTGTAGGAGAGGCTGCTGGGGACGGTGGTGACAGCGGGGACCCCCTGGAGCATCTTCGGTCTCCATCGGACTCCGCAGACCCGCCAATTAATCCCTTGTATTTATACGGTAGGCAGCAAACGCTTCAGCCGCTAGCAGGCTGCATGGACTCTTTTGTACTCTACTGAGAATTTTCCACAGCGCTAACGTTTATTTAATTTAAAAAATTAAAATAAAATAAAATAAAATTTACAAAGGCATGTGCCACTTGCAACGGGAAAGAAGATCTCGCAGTTCCGCAAGAGAGGAGACTTTGGCTGACCTTCAGTTCACCTTGTTCCCAGACTTTTCTGGGATTTGCAAAAAAAAAAGGCTGCACATCCTATGCTGTATTTTCATCAAATAAATTCAGGCAAGGACAAGATAAGAAAAGTAGTTTTCCTCTACTGAGTTTCTCTTAAATTTGTGGGTTTCTCACGCTTGGCTCCCTTGTGGCTGCGATGTCATTTTAATTGGCACTTAGTGATTAAAGAAAAAGAAACAAAGCTTCCGTTTCTAAGAACAGTTTCTTCAATGTACTTTTCTGATTCATTCAGGATGTTACCGGGAGAAACGAACAGGGTTTTACTGTGTCCCTGTCCCTCCCCACGCGCACACCCCCATCTCTACAGATGTAACAGATCCGTGTTCATGATATTTTTTAAAAAAAAAAAGACCAACTTTCTCTGTGCCCTAAATTAAGAACGTGCAAAAATTGGGGAACACAGGAATATTTGAGCGCGAAAGCCCCCGTTGTGGGTTTTTAGCTGATGTGTAGCAGCGGTTTCCCCGGGAAGCACCGCGGTACGTGTGTGACTGTCACTGGACCTTCCCCTGTCCCCAACGGTGCGACCTTTGCTCTCAGGTTCTGATGGACTCTCTACCACCAAGGAACCACTTGTTCTTTTGGGGAAAAAAAAAATGAAATAAAATAGAATTAAACTTGTAATTTTTTGCTCAGGCAGAATTTTCTGGCATTTACTTTAAGGAGGGAATTTTTTTTGGTTTTGTTTTCTTTTTTGGTCGTGAGCGACCAACGTTAATCTGTGTCAAGAGCAGGATCTCTGTAAATTTACTTCGACTCATTTGTAATGCCTTATTTTCTTTATATTTTTATGCCTAGCGTTCATGTTTCTAAGAATTAAGTGTCCAGCCACGCACAGCACATTTGGAGGAGGTGTTCTTTTCCATCTTCGAGGTCTGAAGTATGAATGGAAATTAGAGATTTAAATTAAAAAAAAATCAACAGACTTTCAGGTTAATGTAACAGCAACTGTCTGTATATGAGTTACTGTGCTTATCTCCAGCATCCACAGCTCTGGGACAATCCTACTGGCAAGGGGAATGTGCTTAGCAGGATAAACGTGGATCTTTTGAGCAACTCAACTGGAATTTTTGGTGTGCACTGTGACGGACACTTCCACTTAGAGCAAGCAATACGGGCAGGCTGGACATCGTCCTTCCGCGCACCCCGGGTCCGGCCGGCCCGCAGAAAACGCACACGCGGGACAAGAAAACGCACGCAAAAAGGAAACGTTAGGCTTGTCTGCTTCACTCTGCGAACACACAGAGCTGAGAGGACTTTTGCCGCGAATGTTTTGTGACCAGTTGTTGCAGGTCAAACTGGAAATGTCAGCGCCGCTCCCCGCAAAACCAGTGGGTACCACATGGAAGAGACTGGTGGAGAGTGGACAAGTCACCCGGTGGTTTGCTTGGGGAGGTGTCCATGTTGCTTCTGCATATCTTCATATTGAGAAGAAATATTCGCTCTTCCATGGAAATTCTCTTTCATGACTTTTCTGTAACGTTTGTGTCAAATGTAAAGACAAGAAGTGTTTGATAACTGGAATAACGTACGTCTGTTTGATAGTGCTTTGTATGAACAAAGGATTCTTGTTCATCAGATGTCGGATTGAAATAATCCAAAGCGAAACTTTTAAAATAAAATGCGATTTTAGGTGATCAATCTTAATAGTTTCTGAAGCTGTAACCTTTTATGTTTGATTTCCCTCGTTGGGAATTGAGCAGCGTGCTTTAACGCTTGCCGCCTCTCTAAGGCAATCCAAAGGCTCGCAGTTTATAAATTGTAAATTTGCTCTTCATGTCAAAGCAGTGGGACATGATCAAACTATCTCACTTTATCTGTACTAGATATTTTATTGCAATGAAAATGATCAAATAATAATTAGAGTGCACTGTGACAGCAGAAAAAAAAGAATTGTTGTATATGTATGTATTTTGATACCTGTTCAAAAAGAGTCTTTGGGTTTCCTGTGATGAATACCTCATGTGTTGGGTTTTGGGGGGTTTTGTTGATTTTTTTTTTTTTAAGGCAAGATTTTTCTTGCACAAAAGTAGGTTAAGATAACCGAGTTCTCATAAATTTCTTTACCGAATCAAAACTCTTCAGAGTTTGGCAAGAAATTCCATCTGTCGTGATTCCCACCCTGCAGTCGCCGCGCGCTTGGAAGAGCTCTGGCAATATTAAGAAAAAAAGAGGACGTTGCAGATGGAGTTTGCTGCCTTATTTCTCCTCTTCTGTGTGTCGAAACCTCAAATTCGGTTGGATTTCCTGCAGGTTTGGGGATTTGTTAAGCATTCGAGATGTTCTTCAATGGGAATCAACGTGCCGCCTGATGGAATCCGTAGCGAGGGGACATGTAAAGGAGATGATGCTCTTGGCAGGGCGTAGTTTGCTCGTAAAGCAAAGGGAATTATGGAAAAAAAAACATGGGAAAAATTTGATGGACTCGTTAAGATGAGATGTTAGCTCAACAGTCTATGAACCACAAGCTAAGAAAACTGCTTAAAAAAAAGGAAAATGGGAAAATGCAAGTATTTGGGAATACCCGTCACTAGTGAGCCCGCCCAGAATAGAAAATCAGTTTAGCAAGCTGGGGGGTTGTCTATCTTGAGATTTTTAGTTTTTACAAAAATAACAAGCCTTTTTACGGGCTTATCTGGCCTCAGCAAGCGTCCCCAAAGGCGGTTTAAAGCGTTTTCTATAGCAGGCCCATAGCTCTGTTCACCGATGTGCTCTGCTGGGTGCAGGACGGGCCCGGCAAGGCCGAGCGCTCCCCGGTGCTCGGGCCCAAACCCTGGGATCTGAGCTTACATATCACTCGCAAAAATAATCCTCTCTCGGGGTCGTTCTGCTCGTCTCTGTGTGTGTGTGCGCGACAACCTGGTACTTGAAAAACTAACGAAAATACTTGAGCCGCTGCCTTGTGCCCAGCGAGGCCGCGACAGGGCCGGGCCGCTTTGAACCCCCCACCTCGGCCCTGCCCCAGCGCAAGGCAGATGAATTATTTTCCAGGCTTGGTTCTAAAAGAGTCTATTCTGGTGGATCTAGAGGTGCCAAAACTGCGATTTGAGGCCTGGAAAATGTAAGATTTTTTTTTTTAATTATTTTTTAATTATTCCTGTTACATTTTGTGCTTCCTATGACGTAGTTTGAGGCAAGTGAGTGTTTTTCAACGATGGGCCAAAAAGGTGAAGGCAGAGAGGGAGGGCAGCTCCCCGCTGTACTAATACTTGATCTACCAAGCTTCATACAGGGTAAATATTTAGCAGTTTGCAATGGGAATAATAGACAGACCCTTCCTTTTAATGGCACTAGAGTAACCTCACTGCTGACGCGCATTTCACCAGCCTTTTTCTCCAGGCAAAGTCTTGTAATTTGAATAACCAAAGTCCGAGGGGGTTGGACTCGTGTGTGCCAAACCGGAGCAATACTTGTGAGCAGCAGGTCCTTCCAAAAACCAGCTCTATGTAGCCAAAACAGGGCAGTTTATTGGAACCATCGCTGACGCGGTGCTGTCGCGGTTCTGCTGTAATGTAGGAAACGTTCGGGCGCGAAATCTCGAAATCTCAGTTTTTTCTGCTGGTCTGAAGCCTCGGTCCCGCAATAGCGGGTTCGTGCGGTGCGTTGGGGTTTGGGGTTTTTATTAACAGCGGTTGGTTCATGGTGGGATGGAATGTTCTTGCTAAAACTGTTTCCATTGTTTCATGTCTTCTACACCAATATATATATGGTGTATATATTAAACTGTGTAAAATTGTACTTTGTATATATTACTGTACAATATGGAGGTACATTCTTTTTGTTGGTTTTTTTTTTT
>VWYH01007986.1:723452-766610 GCA_013399365.1 Pampusana beccarii
CGAAGAAACAAAACAAAACAACCAAAAAAACCAGAACACCACCCCCAATAAAACCCCAAACAAACCAACCAACCAACCGAAAAACCCAGAATCCTCCCCAAAAAACCCCAAACAAAGAAACAAAACAACAACAAAAAAACCCCCAAAATCCCCCACGAACAAACTAAAACAAACCAGTTTTCCGCGGCGCGCAGGTCTGCTTCGCAGCAAGGTGGGAGACACCTGTGCCTCTAATACACATAATACACACAGTTTTGGGGTTGGTTTGGGTTTTTGTGTTTTGGGATGGTTTGGGGTTTTTTTTTTTGGATTGTTGGTGGGTGGTTTTGGGGGGTTTGTTTGTTTGTTTGGGGTTGTTTTGTTTTATTTTTTTTAGTCTGGGGACTCAGGTTGAGGCTTTGCCACGTTGCTTTTGTCACCTCGTGTCTCAGACCCTTAGACCAGACGCAGCTCGTGTTGCCATTCCCCCCACCCTGGGTGTCCCCGGCTCCCCCGGGTGCTGCTCGATGGGGCTTTGCCACCTCCAGCATCCACCAAAGAGCCCGGGAACCATCCTCGATAAACCCCCAACCGGCATGAATCCACCTTCCCTTCCATCTCAATGAATCTTCAATTAGTCTCCATTGATTTCTGGGGGACGCAGGTGGCTTCTGGCGTGTTTGCTGCTTTGTCATTCGGTTGCTCGTTTTTTTTAAGCACGCAATAGGAGTCGGAAAGCGAACACAGCGACACAACAGATGATTTTTGATTTTCCCTTGGCTGCTGCTGCCCAGCAGCGCAGAGGACGCTGTAACCCCTCCAACCCTCCTGGTCGCCTTGTTTCTCCCAAACCATGGATGGGTCTGACCCTTCGCTCTCACACCTCGTGTTTGGTTTGCTTTGAACAGCTGAAGAGGTGTCTTGGTGCATGATGGGGGGATTCGGTCGCTGCAGCGCTTGGGAGGGAGGGGAAGGTGAGGGATGCTCCGCGGGGTCTGGTCACAAAAAGATGTGACGTGGGGCAGGGCCGCAGCTGGGTCCTGCTGTGCTGGGACAAACGGCACTGCAGGCAGAGGAAAGCTGAGCTGGGTGTGCAAATGGGTGTGCAAATGGGTGTGCAAATGGGTGTGCAAATGCATGTGCAAATGCGTGTGCAAATGGGTGTGCAAATGGGTGTGCAAATTGATGTGCAAACGGGCATGCAAATGCATGTGCAAATGGGTGTGCAAATTGATATGCAAGCAGGTGTGCAAATGGGCGTGCAAATTGATGTGCAAACAGGTGTGCAAATGGGTGTGTAAATTGATATGCAAATGCATGTGCACATGGGTGTGCAAATGCGTGTGCAAATGCATGTTCAAATTGATGTGCAAATCCATATGCAAATGCATATGCAAATGCATGTGCAAATGGATGTGCAAATTGATATGCAAATGCATATGCAAATGGGTGTGCAAATGCGTGTGCGAATGGGTGTGCAAGCCAGGGCTCTGTCTGCGCCGAGCTCACAGGGACACTGTGGGGCTTCCTCTGTCCCCGTTTGTGCCCCCGGTTTTGTGTCCCAAACCCCCAAGGACAAGCTGCCAGCTCCAGGCACAGCACGCTGCCTCCCCTTTATTTTTTAGGCTTTGCTGCCACCAGCTGGAATAATGATTTTTATCACAAAAGTGGTTTCAAGGCCGTGGTTTATTGCTCTCCCATCACCCACGGGGTTTTATCCCTCCTGGGCACATCACAACCCCGGGGTCTCTCTGTGTGTTTGGTGATTTACCAGTTTCTGACCATAGATGTGAAGGGTCTGAGCAGGTCAGGGGGGATTTGGGTGCATTGAGATGGGGAGGAGAAATAAGGAGAATATAATATTTATAATATATAAATAAGGAGACATAAGGAGAATAAGGAAATAAGCTATAAAATGTAAAAGGGCAGCACAAGAAGGGAAAAGGGGGTCTGAAAGGAGCCGGGCTCTATTACAGGGCAAAAACTGGTGGCTGAGTTCCTGGGGTTGCACTGGGAGGCTTGGACATGACTTTGTGACCAGTTACTGGGGTAACTGGGATGTGCTGGGGTCCCTGGGCTCCAAGGGCTGGCACCATCCAGCCCTCTTGGTTTCTTTTTGTGGAGAACTGCGTGGAAAGACTTGCAGCACAACCCAAAAGTGACGGTTTTCAGGTTGTAAAATATTGTCATTATTTCCACCCTGTCTGTCTTTACCCCTCACCGGCCCAAATCTGCTCACCCACCGGTGAAAGCTGAAGCAACATGTGCAGGTCAGAAGCCTCAGAAAATGCCTCAGGCTGGGTTTTCTGCCTTTAAAAAAAAAATAATAATAATTTAAAAAATCATTGTTTCAGTTTGTTTTTGCAACAGAGAGCTAAGCCGCAGGACGGGCCCCTTTCCTCGCCCGCTGCCCCCGAATGAATTTGTAGCCGAATTTGCAGAACCGCAGCACGATGCCCCATGGCTCCTTCCCTTCGGGCAGCTCTGGCACAAACCCGGCTGGAATTTCCCCACGGAGGTTTTACTTGTCCTTCTTCCTTTTGTCAACTGCTCTTATCTGCAAGTTCAGCATGGATGGCCTGAGGTGAGAAATGAGCTGCTTTTGATTTCTATGTGGGGAATGGCTTTGCGAGCAGCTCCAGCTCCAATTGAAGATCTTTTTCCTTTGTCTGGTGAGCGAGGGGTTCAGGCCCTCACCAAACCAGCTCAGCCAGTGCTGCATGGACAGGTTGATGGTCCCGTTTGGAGTTTGGACAGGGACAAGCACAGGCCGAAGGACGCGGTTACCGCGTGCATAGAAAATAAGGCTGGAAACGACTTCAGGAAGTCACCCTTTCTCTTCCTGTAAGCAGCAAGATGACTTTAACCAAAGTGATTTACAGTTTTGCTTGGTTAGGCTCACGTCACCGCGGCCGCAGCTGATGGTGACCTCTGTCCCTGGAGCCGGAGGTGCCCCTTGGACCAGCTCGGGACCCAGCCCGTGGTTCAGCAGCTCCCTGCGGTTTCTCGAGCAGCGGGGAAGCGAAGCTCGGCAGTAATTAGCAAACGAGTTATGCGCAGTTTGCCTGCAGAGCGGTGAAGCGGCGTGTGGATTTTCGGGCGCAGCGCTCGCCGATGCGCTGGAGATGGGGGATGCCCCAAAATCTCCCCGCTGCCCTTTGCTCATCTCTGAAGCTCTCCAGAAGCGTTTGCGAGCGCTGGATCCGTTGTTTCACGCGTATGGGGGATGGGTTTGTGGCCAGGGGAAGGATCAGGGCTGTTTGTTCTCTTTGCACCTGCTTCCTCCCTCTTTTTCTGCTCTTTATCACAGGCGGTTTTACCCGGGTTGGGCTCAAGGGCTGCCCGGGGGCACAGGGAGCTGCCCCATCCCTGCAGCTGGATGTGGGAAACCCCTGGGACCTGCAGCTCCTGCAGAGCAGCTCTGGGAGACAAACGGGTTGAGCTAAACCCCCCTGGCCCCACATGGCTTGTGAGCAGCACCCAGAGCAGCGGTGGCTCCGCAGAGCGGGACAGTGACAGCAGCTCATGGCAAACGCATCCCGAGGTGCGAGGGGGCAGCCAGGGCCGAGCACTGCAAATCACTTCTTCGCAGTGTATTTATTTTTGCAGTGCATTTTTTTTTTTTTGCAGTGNTTGCCCCATGGGTGTGCAATGCTCAGCACGGCGAACGAAGGCTGAACACAGACCGTGGATGCGGATCCTGGCCTGCCTTTGCTCCCATCTCCCTACCCCATGCTCAGCCCCGTTTGCTGCTCCCAGAGTCCCTCCCGGCCCTGGTTGCACAGCCCAAGGCTCCTGGGGACAGTTGCAACTCTGGGAATTTTTTTTCTCGACCAGGAAGCTGAAGCATTTCCTCCTCCAGCCTCAGCTGATGCTTGCCGAGCGGGTTTTGCAATCCCATCAGTTTCTGTTCTCGCGGTGGGGAGGTGCCTCTCGCCACCTTGCAGCTCGGCGTTCGTTTGCTCGTTTTTTGGGTGGTTTTTTTGGCGGTGTTGTTTAATTTTTTGCATCTGTCGGTGTTTCGCCGCCAGCCCCGACAGCTCCCGGCGACGGGGTGGGTTTTGGCAGCACCGACAGCCCCGTCCATGCGCAGCCCTTCGCCTGGTGCTGCCCGCTCGGTGCTGGTGAGGTAGGAGGCCGGCGGCGCCTGCCAAGGGGAATGTTCCGCGCTGGCTTTTTTTCCCTGGGCATCACCAGACGAGGACGGATAAACACTGGGGTTTGGTGGCGGGGTTGGCAGAGGCCCCGGGGTGACCCGTGTCCTTCCCCCCTGCAGCGGCACCGCTGGAGATGCAGAGCACCCCAAGCTACCTGTGGAGCACCGAGGACCTCCTGGGCCAGGGTGCCACGGCCTCTGTCTACAAAGCTCGCAACAAGGTGAGCAGGGGTGGGTAGGGGAGCAGCACCCCCCCAAAAGCCGTCCCCGTGTCCCCCCCCAGCCCTCCTGCCCCACAGCGTGAGGGTGCCTGTGCTCCCCTTTGCTCGGAGCCCCTGGAGCTCCCATCGAGAGCGGACGCTGCCGGCAGCATCGGGGCTGTGTTGGGCTTTATTTTCATTTTTCATTTGGCTCCTTCCCGCCCCCCGGGCAGCAGCTGAGGGCTGTGGGGTGCCTGCAGCTTTTGGGGTGCTCGTGGCCGGGTCCTGCTCGCCGGCTGCCGGTGCTCCCATGAGTGGCGGAGGGAAGGAGCTGATTTCGGGGGAATGCCCAGACGTTTTGAAAACCCCGTCCTTGGCGATTTGCATAGTTCATGCAAACACTTGCTGGGGTTGGAATAGAAACTCTTCGCCTTGCCGGCCTTTGAAGTTTATTGAGCGAGTTGTCTCTGCACAGAGGCAGATGGGAGGATGGGTTGAGAGAGCAGGCGGGATCTGCCAACCTCCGCCCCAGCCGTAAACTTCGTATGAAGCTGAATAAACACGCTGCCGTGTAGCATCTGGGCTTCGGGGACAGAAAGAAAAGGAAGGTGAATAACAGCGGTTTGCTTTTGCAGTGGAGAAAACTGAGGCTGCGGGGTGCCTGCTTGGAAAATGTGTTATACTGTCAGCACCGTTTGCATCCCGAGCTGATGGAGCTGCTTACGACATGGATGGCATCACCTTCCATTTCCTTTTTTTCCTTTTTTTCTAGAAATCAGGGGAGCTGGTTGCTGTGAAGGTCTTTAATAACGCCAGCTACCTCCGGCCCCAGGAGGTCCAGATGAGAGAGTTCGAGGTGCTGAGGAAGCTGAACCATAAAAACATTGTCAAATTATTTGCTGTGGAGGAGACGGTAAGCGGGACCTCGGCTCGGAAACCAGCCGTGCCGACTGGGCCGGTAACGTGGGGGAAGCGGTCAGAGCTGCGGGAGGGGAGCGGCGGCCCCGGGCTGCCTGCTCCTCCCCAGCACCAAACCTCAGCACTGGGGACACTGGTGGCACTGGGTCGCTGGGCTGGAGCACGACTGGGACCCGCTGTTGTCCCCTGGCCAGGTGTGTGGTGCAGTGGGAACGTTCCCCAGCACTGGTTTGTCCGAGCGGGAGAAACCTGGGGATGCTCTAACCGTGGGAGGGGACCTGGTCCTGTCTGGGGTGGTGACAGGTCCCACCAGCTGGGACGTGGGACCAGCCCAGCCCTCATGGCTGCTCCCACCACAGGGCAGCAGCAAGCAGAAGGTGCTGGTGATGGAGTTCTGCTCCAGCGGCAGCTTGCTGAACGTCCTGGAGGACCCGGCGAATGCTTTCGGCTTGGCCGAGTCCGAGTTCCTCATCGTGCTGCAGTGTGTGGGTGAGTGCGGGGGTCCCTGTCCCCTCCATGGCAAGGCGGGGATCTCGTGGGGCTGGTGGGACCCTGTGGGTGTGAGGGCTGGGCTGAGGGGTCAGAAATTGGGCCTCCAAACACGGCGGGGTTGTGAGCTCTGTGTGCAAGGGAAGCTGGAGGGTTTCTCCTTGATAGGACAAGGGGTGATGGTTTTAAACTCAAGGAGGGAGATTCAGGCTGGACATGAGGAAGAAATTGTTGCACTGAGGGTGGTGAGAGCCTGGCCCAGGTTCCCGGAGAGGTGGTGGCTGAACCATCCCTGGAGACATCCCAGGCCAGGCTGGACGGGGCTCTGAGCAACCTGAGCTGGTGGAGATGTCCCTGCCATGGCAGGGGGGGCACTGGGGGGGGCTGGGAAGGTCCCTTCCTCCCCAGAGTGTTCGATGATTCCTTGCATACCTGCTCCGGGATGCAGCTGCAGGGACAGGCTGTGCCCTGCAATGGGGGAGCACCAGGTTGTGTGCTCACTCGTCCTCTCCATTCCCCCAGTCACCTTGGACCCCACTTAAATGCAACCAGCCCCGTGTCTTGTCCCCTCTCTGTCCCTTTTCGTGTCCCTACATTTAAACAAAGCGCACCAGCCCCGCGCACAAACGCTGCCTCCCGCCTTGTGCCCAGTGGCAGGGATGAACCACCTCCGTGAGAACGGCGTCGTCCACAGAGACATCAAACCTGGCAACATCATGCGGCTCATAGGGGAAGACGGGCAAAGCATCTACAAGCTGACAGATTTTGGGGCCGCCCGTGAGCTGGATGATGACGAAAAGTTTGTGTCTGTGTATGGGACGGAGGAATATCTCGTGAGTACAGCGTGTCACCATCTGGTAGCCCCTGGGCGTTCTGGGGGAATCTGGTCCCCATCCCTCCATCCAACAGCTGGGCGACTTATTGAGATCAGCAGTGACTTGGAGAGCCCCATTTCACAGGGACCACATTTTTTGAAGAAGCGGTGCTCAGCACTTTTGTTGTAGAGTTACAGGCGATATACGGTTAGGAGGATCCAACAGTAGAAGAGGTCAAAGCCAGCGGTCACCTTCCAACCCGGTGCCCAAGGCTTGATGGGCGCGTTGGAAGCCACTCCGTTCTTCACCCCCGCAGCACCCGGACATGTACAAGCGAGCAGTCCTGCGCAAGCCGCAGCAGAAGGCGTTCGGTGTCACCGTCGACCTCTGGAGCATCGGTGTCACCTTCTACCACACTGCTACCGGCAGCCTCCCCTTCGTCCCCTTTGGGGGACCTCGCAGGAAGAAGGAGATCATGTGGGTACCGTGTGTGGCCGGGAGGGACGGGTGATGCTGCGTGGGGAGGTGGGACCATGGCTGGTGGCCCCGGGGGCTGCGGGACAACCTGGCTGTGCCTTGGTGGGACTGTGCACCGTACTTTACTGCTTGCTTAGTCCCATACAGCCTAGAAAGCACTGAAACATGGCTGAGCCTATACTCTGTGCAGTATGGAGAGCATGCACGTGAGGTGTGCCCCGTTTACCATATTTACCATATTTGCCCTCAAAATGCATCCTTGTGACTTTGTGGCTAAACAGCTGGAAGAAGAGGCAGCGTTAACATTTCCTTGAAACCTTTTGACTGCTTCTTGAAGTATTTTCCCTCTGTGCCTTTTTATTCTTTCTGCGAGTCGTGTCTTTCCCAGCTCATCCCTGCTCTGCCCTTTCCTTTTTGGCTGAACCCGAGGGATGTGGTGCCTGAACACTGATATCTTTTCACCTCCAAACAATTTCCTTTCGACAGGTATAAAATCACCACCGAGAAGCCTCCTGGAGCCATCTCAGGGATCCAGAGGCAGGAGAACGGGGGCATCGAGTGGAGCTACGAGCTGCCCGTCACCTGCCAGCTCTCCAGGTGAGTGTCCCTTGGGCTCCTGCTGCGGGTCTCCTGTCCTGTTGGTGCAGGAAGTTTTAATGAGGCAGGTGAGCTTTTCACCTGCAGGTTTTACAGCTCTCGGACCAGGTCTTGGATTTACAGCTGGGAAAAGAGGGTGCAAGACCAGGCAGAGGGTCTGTTGGTGCAGGATTTCAGGCTGCATCTCTCCCTGGCCCCACGGGTCACTGCATTTCTGGCTCAGGGTCTGTGCAAACATCTCTTCTGCCTTTGCTGCAGGGGGCTGAAGGACCAGCTGACCCCCATTTTGGCTAACATCCTGGAGGTGGACCAGGAGAAATGCTGGGGATTCGACCAGTTTTTCGCAGAAACCAATGACATTTTGCACAGGATCGTGGTCGACGTCTTCTCCCTACAGCAGGCTTCCTTGCATCGCATCTACATCCACTCCTACAACACGTAAGGATGCTGAGGCTGTGGTAGGAGAGAATTTGGGGATTAAGCTCAGGAGCCTCAGCCCCTCATTTGAGTAGGTGAACCTGGGGCGAGCACCCAGTTAAACCTGGTTAAAACAAACAAGGCTCAAAACAGCTTTTGCTGGGAAGTGCGTTAAGTGGGAACCCCCACCTCCTGCTGTGGCACATGGGGAGACCCAGGGAGGTTTTCTGAGGGGCTCTGCTGACCTTGTAGGATATTTTGCTTTAAGAAGGGGGCAGCAGGTTGTCAAATGACGGAAACCTGAGCGCTCACCTCACTGCTTATTCCCCATCCTTTCGTTTCTTTTTCCTTTCAGTACCACCAAGTTTTTAGATGCTGTCTTCAAGCAAACAAATATAGTCCCTCACCACCAAGAATATTTTTTTGAAGGTCATCTGTATGAGTTGGATCCTAACCTACAAGCCGATAATTTCTACAGAACCACAGAGCACAACCCTCTGACCTTGCTGAGCACCGCAGAGCACCCAGAAGAGGTGGTAGGAGTCAGATACAGAGACCGTGAGTACCGCTGGCTTGGAGATGCATCATGGCATGGAGGGCGGGTGCTGTAAGGGAGATTTGCTTAGATTTTAATCTTAATAGACTGCAATGCACAGCAGGAGGTGGAAGGGTTACGGTGCTGGAGCAGGATCAGGAAGTTTCGGGGCGATTTTGCCCTGCCGTGTGCTGGTGTGGTTCGTGACTTCGTCCACGTTTCCAAAATATCTTGTAGAGCTGCACTAAACCTCCAGCATTGCAGCTGCTCTTGTGCGTGAAATCCCGGGCGGCTGTGGGGTTTCCTTCAGCGGGTGTGAGACATCCCCATGGGTTTGTGGCTCGGAGGCTCCGCACTGGCTCCCCCAAAGCTCCGTCCCCCGCTCTGTCTTTCCAGCTGCACTTGACTTTCCGAAGTTTGTCCCCAAGGTGGACGTGGTGGCCGACTGCAGCGCGGCCAAGGTGAGTGGGGGTACCCGCACCCCTGGGGGAGCCCCGGCCGTGGGGGCGCATCCTGGGGTGCTGCCCTTTGCTTTGCAGAGCGCGGTGGGTGCCGGGTACCAGACGCTGCGCATCGGCCGGGCCCTGCGGCAATGCCGGGAGCTGCTGGCCAGAGCTCTGCACTGGGTGATGTGAGTGCCGGAGCCGCCGCTGGCACGGCGGGGGTGACACGTCCCCTCCCAGCAGACAGAGATTTGTGTCTCGGGGTTTAAACCCCTTGGGGTTTTCCAGCCTCTTGCACACAGTGCAGGACCTGGTGGGATGTGGGTGTGGGGTACTGGGAGGGAGCGCAGCACGGTGGCCACTGTGTCCCCTGGATGAGGGACGCGTGTGCCAGGCTGCACGGGGGCTGGACCACTGTGAAAATACCACACTCGGTGTTGTGAGGATGCTCCTGTCCCCATTTGCTACTTTTGAGTCGCATTTTTTCAGTTTGGGACATGCTGAGGAAAACTACGTTAATTATTATTATCGTTGTTATAGGCAAATATGCATAATATTATTGCATTACGTAACATATTATAACATACTATAATATATTCTGTAAAATAATAATAATATTGTGCATTTTCACTGTCCTACCCATTTCATTCGGGGCAGAAGCTTCTTGCACAGCAGCAGGACAGTGCCCAGCAGGTGACAGCCCCCCTGCCCGGGACCTGCACCCAATTTTACTTGCATCCAGCCCCCTGTTTTTCCCCAAGGAGCCACCGGTTCCATCCTCCCCCACAACCACACACGGCCAGCCCTGGGATGCAGGTCGGGCTGCCGGGGAGCACGTGTTGAATGAGCCGTTTTCTCTCTTGGCAGCGGGAACCTGAAAACGGAGTGTTCGAGGATTTTGGAGCAGAAGAGAGGGGCTTTTTCAGTGCTCGCCTGCCTGCAGCTCACCGAGGCGAAGACTCACGTGCTGTAAGTCTGGCTTTGCAGCCGTGGGGGTGCAGGCGGCACCAGTGCTGCCCTGAGGCTGCTGCAGATAAGATAGGGGACTCTCAAAGGTGCCTCAATAATCAGAAATAAATAGAATTCCAGGAGTCAGCTGGTAGCTGGAAAGTAAGAGGCTTTTTCACTGTATGTGGAGGCTGCGGGAAATGAGCCGCCCTGGCTGTTTCTCCCTCTTTGCTTCGGTTTTTAATGGTTTCACAGGAGCCCAGAATTAGCTCTTGCTCCCTGGCTCCTGCTCCAGGGTTTTCAGCCTGTTCCAGCCCATGAGCTGCAGAATAAGCGTGAGAAGGAGCCAGGGATGCTGCTGCCAGCTCATGGGAACAGGAGAAAGAGCCAGCGCTGCCAGCACAGTTAAAATAACAGGCGGGATGGCACCAGCTGCGCGTCACGCTGCGTTCCCACTGCGCTGGCATCCACCCGACCGCACCGTCCACCATGAGATATCTCTGATTTCCATTCCAGAGGCTCCCCTTGAGTCTGAATTACTGACCAACCCTGGGCTGTCCTCGCCATAACCGACGCACCATTCCCACCTCCCCCCCACCCCAGGGGAAGCTGAATCCGTTTTCTCTAAAGCGACCCATTATTATTTTGCTTTTCTGTTTCCTTGTTGTAGTGGAAAACTCGCTGCCGCTGGGTTGCTCTTGTTCTTTTCAATTCAGCGAGTCTCTTAATTTCCATTTCTTCTCAAAAGACAGGGACATGCAGTTCCCGTTGGCTGCAGCGCCAAGAGCACGGGTGCTGCAGCTGGATGCTGCTGCTCATCCATCCCTCCCAACGCGGACTGGAGCGGGCAGATTTCTGCTGACTTGGCTCCGCATTACAGCCTCGTGCCAGCTGCAGGCAGGCAGAAAACATCAGACCTGGCGTAAAGCCAGCAGATACGAAGCTAATAATTTTGGAATAAATTGGGCAAAAACAGGGCAAGTTTTTACCGGATCAGCACTTTGCATCTTACGCCTCACATCTGGCACCCGGAATTCAGATTTGTTGCCTGAGCAAATCACAGCCTGGCCCTCCTAGGAATGCCGATGCTGCCTTCACCACGGGATGGATTTTCTCTGCCCAGGTGACGGCTGCCTCTGGCTGATATTCTGCTTAAGGAATGTTAATTTTCCGACTCTCTGCAGGTACGAGGCTGTTCCCGGAGGCAGTGGGGTGCCGGCTCTGAAGGACGTGGCCGTGGTGAAGACCAGGCTGCAGAGGGTGAGTCCGTGCGGGGCTGGGAGCACCCACAGCATTCGGAGCGGCCGCCTCCATCCTCTCCTCCCCACCCGCAGGTCTCCGAGGAGCTGTCTCAGTGCTCCCACAGCATCTTTGACTTCCAAGGGGTGCTGAACGGCATTTTGTCCGAACTGGTGAAGCACAGGCAACAAGTGCACGAAGACAAAAGGTTTGTAGCGCCAGCTCGAGCGAAATCCCTGCCAACGCTTTGCTGGATTGAGCCGAGGTGGCCGCGTGGTCCCAAAGAGCCGTGCACAGCCCCTCATTGTGAACGGCTTCTAACAGCCCTGTGCACGCGAGTGGAATATTGTGTGATGTCCCTGTGTATGGATGTGGGTAGCAGCAGCGTTCAGCTTTCACCCCAAAGTTCTAATTTCACCCCAAAATGCTAATTTCACCTCGAGCTCATCCCCGTCCTCCTGCGGGGCCTCATGGCTCCTTCTCTGTCCCCATCTCAGCATCCAGCAAATCGAGTGCTGTGTGGAGAAGATGCAGCTGATCTACAAGCAGTTCAAGAAGGCCAGGACGTGTCTGCGTAAGTGACGGGAGCTGCAGCGGGAACGTCCCTGTGCTGTCCAGGTGGAAAAAATGAATTATTTCATTTTGCCGGTTTCGCAGTAATTTCTGTGCCGTGACAGCAGTCCCTGGAGCTGCAGCCCTGAAAAGTCCCTTGAGTGATCTGTGTGTGTTGCGCAATTGCCTGTTTATTGGGTTATGAACAGGAAAATGTGTGGTGATGGGTGTCTTTCCTCCCCAGGGCTGGGCTACAATGAGGAACAAATACATAAGCTGGATAAGTAAGTCCCAACCCTCTCCCCTTTCTGGGACCTGCCAGGCGGGTGTTTGGTGTTTCTGATCAAATTCTAAGGGGACGACAAATGTTCCTGGGTCACTAAGGGGCACCTACAAGCATCGCCTGTGATGGTTCGTTGATGCAGAAGCTTTCAGAGTTAAGTTTTCAAGCCACAAGTTATAATATTTCAGGTGAAGATGCAGAAAACATCTACAGACCTGGGGCCAGGGAGCTGCTGTTGGGCCAAATCCCCACGTTGGACTGTGTGATAAGCACATTTCAGGCTGTGGCTCACTCTGTTTGTAGCCATTTGTTCGCTGAGATGTGGATTTAGGACGTGTCTGTGCTTTCACATCTGCTTTCAGTGGGAGTAAAGCGTCTGCTGGCTTTTGTACCTTTTAAAAATCCTCCTTTTGGTTTCCGCTGAAACCCGGTGGATTCAACACAGAGAAGAAATGAAATGGACACTTCAACATCCACCAAGGGTGGTGAAATTTAACAGCCAGCTCCTTTATGCTAATTCATCTTCAGTCTAACCTTGGACATTTGCTTTAAACTCCAAGGCAAAGACTTCTCCAAGTGCCCCAGGGGTGGGGATGGTGGCCTGGCTGGGTGTCCCTCCCCCAGTCCCTAAGACCCCCCTTCTCCATCACAATTAACTTTTGTTTTCTTTACAACACAGATGCAAAATTCACTACTGAGCATCCAGTCCCTCTCTCTCCATTCAGGGGTCAGCTTTAGATCTCCTGCCATGTGAGCTGTGATGTTCATTTTCATGCGTTTAAGAAAATAAGTGTTTTTTCTTTCTTTTTTTTTTTCTTCCCTCTCCTGGTTTTAGGGTGAATTTAGGGCATCTGGCCAGGAAGGTTCTGTTGATTTTCCAGGACGACTGTGTCCAGCGGTACCAGGAGGCTCTGACCCTCCACAGCAGCAGGATGAGGTACCAACATCTCCCAGGGTTTTGGGGTGGGAGTGGGCACTTTCCAGTAATCCGCCGACAACCAGTGCTTACAAATTTGCTCCCTGGGATGCAGATGGAGACGTAACTGCTGCTCAGGGACTTGTAAAGGGGTAATAAGACCTTAAAGCAGCAGCTCTAGGTGGCTGCTAGAAATCCTACTATGTGTGCTGATTCCTATCCTGTGCCATTTATTTCTGCCCTGTTGTTTCAAGTTTGTTTTGGTTTGTTTTTTATAAAAAGCCCTCTAAACTTGCAGCTCAAATTCGAGCAGCTGATTTCCTCGCTCCCTGATGGGGACTGGTTATTCTATCAGGACAAAATTGTTACTGAGACAAAGGAATCTACTTATTAGGAATGGTTTTCTGTTAAACGGCGTTTGGGGAATAATGCAAAGAGCAAATTAACTCGCTGTGACTGAGCACAATGCAAAGAGTGGGGGCGAGGGGGAGGCAGCGAGGGGAAGAGGGTGTTGCAGAAATTCGATTTTTATTGCGAAGTTGCTTTTAGAGAGCGGGGTCCATTCTCCTGGGCTGCCGGTGTAGGCAGGAGGAGAATGATTTTCTATAATGCCTTAGAATTAAACCCGGTGCCTATTTCTGATATGGAGTAGCCCTGCGTTAAGATTTACTAGGGGGAGGATTTTCAGGCTAGAAGTTTGTCTCTGGTGCTCAGGAATGCCCCAGGAGCAGTGGGCAGTGTCTGCGTTGTCACTGTCCTTGTCCTTGTCCTTGTCCTCATCCCTGTCCTGTCCCCACCTTTTCCCGTTTCAGCCCCATCTGCACTAGAGCAGGGCGTTTACCTTCACTCACAGGGAGGAGAAAAACCTTTTTGTGCTTTGCTAAAGTGTTTTTGTACCTGGTTTTCTGTCCTTAGGGAGAAGGTGCCGTGAGTCACAACTGGGTATTTTTCATTTATTGTTCTTTCAGTTTTGAGTTTCTTCCTCCTGGCAGCCAGGGCTTCAAAGGTGAAAGGAGGCCATGCAAAAAAAACCCCAAAAACCTACAAATCCAAGTAGCTTTTTTGAGAAGATGCTCAGTCCCCCACAGGGGACAGAGGACGGGGCACTTACGGCAGAAGTGATGGGCTTGAGCTGTCTCTCATATAAGCAACACTTTCCTTAATTAATTTGCTATTAGTGTTGTTTGGACAACCTTGCCTACAGTGGCTATTAGCAGAGCTGCAGCCGTAATTACAGCGCTGTTGTGACTCGCTTTCCTTCAGGATTTTCACTTAGGTCCAGAAACATCTGCAGAAAGCAATACAAGAACGAAACAAGCGCACAAACCAAATCTAACGACCCACACTGCTGCTGATCATTGACTGGAAACGCTGCCATCGTTTTTCTTTCTAGGAAAGTCTGCGAGATAAAGAAGCATCTGAAGAGGCTCAGCAATCGCATCAGCGCCTGCAGCGTGGAGATGACGGAGTGCCAGGACTGCCTGCAGAGCGTAGGTGCCCACGGATGCTGCTCTGCAGCATCTCCCTGGTCCAGACATCGCTGCTGCTGCTCCCCTCTCCCAACACCCGCCACGTGCATCAGTAGGGAAACACCAGAGTGGTTTGAAACGGCTTTTTAAACAAGAAATTGTTGGCCCTGAGGGTGGTGAGAGCCTGGCCCAGGTTGCGCAGAGAGGTGGTGGATGAACCATCCCTGGAGACATCCCAGGCCAGGCTGGACGGGGCTCTGAGCAACCTGAGCTGGTGAAGATGTCCCTGTCATGGCAGGGGGGGATTGGGGGAGCTGGGAAGGTCCTTCCAACCCAAACTATTCTATAATCCTGCTGCAGTTTTTTGTGAGTGATCCACACTGGGGATCCTCCTTTCCCCAATGTGGAGAGCAAGGGATGGGTCAAATTTTGGCAGTGGCACTGGGGAATCTCTACCCAATAAACAGGAATTGCCGCAGGAGAAAAGATGATGCTTCACCTCCAGGTCTCATGAAGGACTATCTGACAAACAGCAGCGCAGCACCGCACCGCCTGGTGCTTCGGTTATTTTGTGTTGCTTGTTCCGCAGAGGCGGATGTGCAGGGGGTGGCTGTGCAGGTGACATTTCCCAGGGGCTGTGTCCCGGGGCAGTCACCGCAAACAGCCGCTGCTGCCGGGGCTGCCACGGCTCTCCGTGTCCGCAGGCTCTGGACAGGTTTCTCCAGACGGAGAAGCAGAGTTTGGCCCCGGTTCCTCCTGCGCCTTCACCCGTCCATCTGAGCCAGGCGCGCCAGGAGATGGCTTTTCGGTGAGTCACTCGGAAGAGGGTTTTGTGGACAGCCCAGCTCCCCGGGGACAAGCGGGACTTGCTCATCCTTCGCATCAGCAGCTGGGCGAGCAATGGGGCGAGCGCTCTGTGTCTGCAGGGCTGGGACTGCGTTAACCCCTTCACCCCTGCGCACCCATCACCCTGCAGGGTGCCGACCCCGCTCGGTGACTGTGGGGTGCTAAGGGGCCGCTTGTGTCCCCGGCAGGATGCAGGAGCTCCTGGAGCAGATGAGGTCGGTAACTTGTGATCTCCAGTTCAACAACGGCATCATCGAGCGGTAAGAGCACCCAGAGATGGGGATTCCTGCCCCTGACACCCTGCGCTGCCCTGGGAAGGGGCCGTGGGTCTGGGTGGGCTCCATGGGAGCCGTGCCGAGCTCAACCATGGCTTCTCCTGGGCTAGCTCAGATGGGGGTTCTAACAGCACCAAGTTTACATCATGATCTGGCAGCAGAAGAGAGTTTATCATTCTTGGAAGTTTAAGCATGATCTCCTGCAAATGCTATGTCGTGTCTACGCCCTCTTTCCAGCCTTTTTCCTGCTCAGCACCGGCAGCTGCTCACTGCCACGGAGAAGTGGGTGTTTTCCATTTCTGGATGAAGCTCTGTGCAAAACCCAGCATCCTACTGCTGACAAACCCCCCGGGTTTCTTCCTCTGCAACCCTTTTTGAGGATCTTAATGCAAATCAGCAGTCGGAATAGTCACATCAAAATGTCAAAGAGATTCAGATCAGATTTTGAAAGAAAAAAAAGAAATCGATGATTGACCCCAGGCCTGGTTTTATAGGACCAACTATGTCATTGAAGCATGTCCCCTGCAAATAAGGGGATAAGAAAAGTTCTGGTATGCTTTTGATATGAAGAGACACTGGAACAAGCCCAGAGATGCGTGCCCAGCCTAAATTATAATCTGGGACTGCATGAGTCCAGGTGACACCTTTCCAGCCTAAAGCCTTCGGTTTTGTTCCTGCAGGTTAAACGGGGCTGCCCCCACTCCCGGTGTTTGAGAGACGTGGTGAATTTGCTGAAGCAAACGGCTTTCGACAGCAGGGAACGCGTCCAGCACTTGGGGCCCAGAGCCACGGAGACATTTGATGTCGATGTTTGAGGAGCTCTCTGTGTCCTACCTCTCTGCTCCAGCACTTTTGCACAGTTCACCAGCATTAGCTTTGAGTGGCTTGGAAGCCTTGAGCCTTGGAAAATTTGATGAGAAAGTGTGGTTTTTGGTTTTTTTGTGTTTTTTTTTTTAATTATTATTATTATTCCTTTTAAAAAGTGCTTGAAGGACTTCACATTTTTCTAGCTTCTCCGTACCACCACGTCGGATGATGAAGAGGAAGAGGCTAGACAGATAACTATCTTTTGCAATCTCGTTTAGGGCTCAGTCCCGCTTTTAACGCACTTCTGCTCCCTGAGGCTTCATGGAGGGAGGCAGGAGGATGTTGTACCTGATGGACAAGGGACCAGGTCTGGTGCAGAATGTCCCCAGTGCTGGGCTGGGGAGGTGACAGTGACTGCTGCAGCCTCTGCTCCTGCTCCAGGGCTTCACCTCCAGCCCTGCCCCACGCTGGGGCTGCTGATGGGTATGGGAACGGGAAGCCAAGGGAAGCTTCTCTTTTTTGGTACGTTTCTATAAATATAACCGAGTTCTGTGTTTGTGCCCATGGGGGTGTGCGTTCCCCAAACTGCAGCTTCACCCGCTGATCCTGGGGGTGCTGCTGAATGCCGAAGCCAAATCTCAGATGCAAGTGGGAGCCCCCTCCAGACAGTTCTGCAAGAGAAAGCAAGGATAACTCTTTTCCTTTTAGATGAAAGATGAAAAGAGTCTAAGTGGCCACCTCTGCCATTAATACGGAGGGTGAAAACATGCATTTGTCTGTGGAGGTGACAGCAGCCAGGGATGGGAACAGTGAGTGTTTGGAGCTGCCCTGGGAAGGTCCTGCACAGCCCTCCACTCCTGTTATGCTCCAGAGAAATAGGATGGGGGGGAACATATTAACCCCCCAGCACATTGTCCCCCAGGAGGCACAGAGACCTGCAGCAGGACCCTGATGCTCTGTGTCAGGGCTCTTCTTGGCCTTTTCTTAGGGGTGATTATTATATTCCAAATTCCTGGCTGGGTTTTGACCTTGGGTTTTACAAAGAACTGTAATCCTCCATTTGTCAGCTGAGACAGCTGCTTCTCAACAGCAGCGTGCGGAGCAGCGACGTGGGGAGCTGGGGGTCTCGGGAACGTGAGCATCAGGGATGTCTTTGTGAGAAGAGCCAGCCACGCTGCCCCTCCATCCACCTCTTCCTGCCTGTCCCCAGGGTATTTACGGGTTTGTCACCCAGATGCCACCACCCACACCAACCCCAGGCTGCAGGCAGAGCCCAGCAGGGCGATACCCCCATCCAGCCGGGCTCAGACAGGGGTTTTTACACAGAATTGGCCCTCCCTGGCCCACATGAGAGCAAACACATAAATCACTGCACCGGGCTCCCTGGAGAGCCCCTGTCCCCAAACCCTCGCCCCAGGGAAGGGGACTGGGTGGACGAGGGTCACGGTAGCAGCAA
Source organism: Pampusana beccarii (assembly GCA_013399365.1). Classification (NCBI taxonomy): domain Eukaryota; kingdom Metazoa; phylum Chordata; class Aves; order Columbiformes; family Columbidae; genus Pampusana; species Pampusana beccarii. The sequence goes on from VWYH01007986.1 coordinate 741,270, forward strand.
ACAGCAGGTTCCCACGGTCTGCAGCGGGAGAGGCTGCTCTAGCAGGAGAAATCAATGTTCGGATTCGTTCCTGTCCCCTGCATAAAGCTCTTCCCTCCATGTTTGTCCAGTTTGTACCAGTGTGTAAGCTGGGACTGGCTGCTGGGGCTCAAGGAGGTTGGAGCTGGGACTGCGGCAGCACCGGCACCAGCGAAGCCCAAGGGCGAGGGACTGGGGCTGGTTGTGCATTGGGAGCTGAGGTTGAGCCATCATCGGGAAAGCAAAGGTGTCTGACTCAACAGCAGTGGGGAGCTGGGAGCGCCTGCCTGGACCTGTCCCTTGGCAGAAAGCGAAACACCCGACTCTGCCCTTCACCTTTGCTCCAGTTCCCTTTTCAGCCTCTTTTCTGGAAGGGAAACACATTAGATAAACAGGAAAACGTCAGCCAAGTCTGGGACTGCTGTGGCCGCTCTGGTGGCCCAGAGATTGTCCCCAGCGCCCGGGAGCCAGGACTCACATTATCTGCAGAACTGCAGCAAGAACAGGGCAAGGAGGTGCCCGGCCTGGCCGCTCCTTGGGTTGACGGTGGCAGCAAATGCTTCGAATCTCTGCTGGGACATGTGTGGGGACACAAGGCAAAATAATGCATCCCTGGAGCTGAACACCTTGCTGCAGCGCTGCCCTGAGTGTCGGTAACAGAGCAAAAACAGCGGGGAGCAGCAGCTCCAGGGCTGTGCCCGGTTTTACGGTCTTATAAGAACAGGCCAAGCGCACCCAGGAGCTCCCCCCGCCAGGAAACCTTCCTGAGTGGAATTTGGCACCAAACACTCCCATTAAATTGTAAAAACCAACATCCTGACTGTAGCAGAGGTGGAACTAAGCCATCGCTTAAAAGCTTTCCCCCCACAAGTTGTTTTCTAGGATTCTCTTATTTGTATGATGAACGTTATTTGTGAGTCCGGCTCGAATTCACTGCCACCCTCTGCAGGAACAGGGCAGGGAGCCCAGGCAGGGTTCAGTGGAGCTGCGCTGATTTGTACCACATTGGACCTGGAACGTGTTTGGCTTCAAGAAAAAGAGATTTTTTTTCTTGGCAAAAAAGAAAAAAAAAATAAAGAGTCTTTGCTAATAGCCCTTGTCATGCTTAAACTGCCATAACACAGCAGCTGCAAAGGGGACTCCTGGAATCCAAATGAAACGGGAATTTCCCTGCCAATGGTAATTAGTTTGTTGTTTTTTTTTTTTCCCAAATTTTTTAGCCCTTGGCCTAAAAGAGCTTCCTATGCTGTAAGCCCTGAATACCTGCGGAGACAGCTGAGATAAAATACCAAGGTTTTGGGAAGCAATTCACTCAGGAATAAATCTGCTGCTGTTCTCAAGCAGAAGCAGAGGACACATGAAAGTGAATCAGGATCCTGAATGGGGAAGAAAAAGACCATCCAAAAATTAATCTTGCTACTTAGCACAGAACAAAACTCCGTTTTTTCAGGCTGCGTTATTGCTCCTTTGGTTTGAAGCTCACATTAGTGACTGCTTAACGGCACTAGTATTTTGTAACTCAGAGCCAGCGTTTTAATCACAGAATCACAGAATGTCAGGGGTTGGAAGGGACCTCGAAAGCTCATCCAGTCCAACCCCCCCGGAGCAGGAACACCCAGATGAGGTTACACAGAAGGGTGTCCAGGCGGGTTTGAATGGCTGCACAGAAGGAGACTCCACAACCTCCCTGGGCAGCCTGGGCCAGGCTCTGCCACCCTCACCATGAAGACGTTTCTCCTCATCTTCAAGTGGAACCTCCTGTGTTCCAGTTTGCACCCATTGCCCCTTGTCCTGTCACTGGTTGTCACCCAGAAGAGCCTGGCTCCATCCTCCTGACACTGCCCCTTTCCATATTGATCCCCATGAATGAGGTCACCCCTCAGTCTCCTCTTCTCCAAGCTCCAGAGCCCCAGCTCCCTCAGCCTTTCCTCACACGGCAGATGCTCCACTCCCTTCAGCATCTTCGTGGCTCCATCCATCCTTCAAATTGCTCAATCCATCTTTCAAATTAAAATCCTTGAAAAGAACGTGGATATCCTTGGCTTATCGTGTCCTCGAGAATTCATGGGATTTATCAAATTCCAGGATTTTTCACCTGGATTTTCCCGCCCCGTTCCCGGGCGCAGGGCGCCCTCTAGCGGCCTCGACCGGCGGCGCACCGGCCCGGGACGCTCCGCCCCCCCCGTGTCCCCCCCGTGTCCCCCCCGTGTCCCCCGTGTCCCCGCCCGGAGCGGAGCGCTGGACATGGCGAGGGGCGGGAGCCGGGGGGACGTTGGCAGAGAAGAAACGTCCACTCGGGTTTCCCCACAACGTTCGCCCTCACGCCGGGAAACCGGGTCCGGCCATGGGGCTGGAGGGGCTGGCACGGACTCAGTGTTCAGCGCTCCGGGACAGAGCCATTTTGGTTGGAAAAGCCTCTCAAGATCAATGAGTCCAACCATAACCCACCCCTGGCACTGCCCCATGTCCCTGAGAACCTCATCTCCGTCTGTCCAACCCCTCCAGGGATGGTGACTCCAGCACTGTCCTGGGCAGCCTGTTCCAATGCCCCACAGCCCTTTGGGGAAGAAATCGTTCCCAATATCCAACCTCAACCTCCCGTGGCACAACTCGAGGCCGTTTCCTCTGGTCCCATCCACAGGAGGATGCAAACAGAGCCCTCCAAGGTGTGGGGGTGACTTCGCACATCACCCCCGTGGCCATGGGAATGAGAGACGGCAACACCCCTGCGGCCCCTGTGCCCCAGACACCCGTCCCCACAGCGGGACAGAGCTGGCGCGGAGCAGTTTCGGGGATGAATAGCCGCCTTGTGTTCGGGGAGCTGACTCACTGCGTCCCGCACAGGGACACAGGGCTGGGCTGGGCTCGTGGCGCTGCGGACGCCTCACCCAGAGCTGGGCCCAACGCCTTCCCTCGCCGTGCACGGAGCTGTTTACAGGAGGGTTTGTAGGCATTCCGGGCGTGGGCAAGGACCTTCCACCTGTGCTGCTACAAAAAGCAAGCAGGGATGTGGCTGAGGCACTCGGCTGTTCCGATCCCCGCCTGGGCAGGGCTCCCCGCTCCGGGGCACGCGAGAAGATGGTGACGAGGAAGGAGCTGCTGGTTTTGGCCGTACCGGAGGTACCGTCACCCACGCAGCGCTCCTCCGAGACACCACCAGGCTTGAAGAGACGAACAAAGAGCTTCTGCACAGGTTGTTGCAAAACCTGTTCGACTGAAGTGATAGAATGATAAGAAAATCAGGTCGCTGTCGGGGTGTACACTGGGGAGACAAAACAGTTGTGGACTCTTCCCCATGCGCCCGGCTCTGCAGGGGAGACACGCACCGGCTCCTTGCATGGACACACTGCACCCACACAAAGGGGACTTTTGTGGAGCCTGTGCCTTTACTGGGCACACTGGTGTCCTGTGATACAACTGGGCCATGCTCCCCAAGGCAGAAGGAATTCTCAGGTGAAATTCTTCATCCCACTTGAAAAAAAAGAAATCAGGAGGGCACCAGCACATATACTTCCCCCCAAAAAAACCCAAAGTGGTTATTAGTAGAATACTCCCAAAATATTATTGGTTTAATATAACAACACCGCAGCAAAGAGGTAGTCTAGGAATGTTGTTTTTACTTTAAAATACCTGAAAGGCGCAGCTGGCCAAGCACATCGCTGCCCACAGCACCGGTTCAGATGGGGAGGTGGGTGAGCAGCTCAGCCCAGACCGCAGACACAAAGTGCCCGTGACCTGGTGTACTCTGGATAAACATGCTTCTCCTGACCCTTGGGAGCACACACAGAGACACAGAACCACAGGATGTGAGGGGTTGGAAGGGACCCCGAAAGCTCATCCAGTCCAACCCCCCCGCCGGAGCAGGAACACCCAGATGAGGTTACACAGAAGGTGTCCAGGCGGGTTTGAATGGCTGCACAGAAGGAGACTCCACAACCTCCCTGGGCAGCCTGGGCCAGGCTCTGCCACCCTCACCATGAAGAAGTTTCTTCTCATATTCAAGTGGAACCTCCTGTGTTCCAGTTTGCACCCATTGCCCCTTGTCCTGTCACTGGTTGTCACCCAGAAGAGCCTGGCTCCATCCTCCTGACACTGCCCCTTTCCATATTGATCCCCATGAATGAGGTCACCCCTCAGTCTCCTCTTCTCCAAGCTCCAGAGCCCCAGCTCCCTCAGCCTTTCCTCACACGGCAGATGCTCCACTCGTTCAGCATCTTCGTGGCTGCGCTGGACTCTCTGCAGCAGTTCCCTGTCCTTCTGGAACTGAGGGGCCAGAACTGGACACAATATTCCAGATGTGGTCTCACCAGGGCAGAGCAGAGGGGCAGGAGAACCTCTCTGACCTACTGACCACCCCCTTTCTGATCCACCCATTAAAGCTCCGGTTTCCACAGAAATACAGACCCCCGGCCATCGCCATCTTGCACCATTTCCACGCGCACCGTCCCGACTCCAGACATTTTCTTCAGCAATTTGCACATCTTAAAAATAAAATCCTTTATTGATAATACGAATGTTTAACATGTTTAATGCCATCAGCTATAAAAATGATTAAAGACTTCAGCTTGGTACATTTGGCTTTACAAATTTACAAGTGTTAATGAATTAATACTAGTGTATACATTTTGCACTTCATTATACTCCCATTAGCCAGTGACAAACTTTGCAACAATGTCTGTTTATAAGAGGTGCGAGTTATAGAAGAAACATTTAGTTGCTTCCACACAGAATCTACATCAACAGTTAAATACTAACTCTAAATGTCTTACTGGATTAGTTGGATCCATTTTAATATCTTGTGCTTAGTTTCTCTCAGAAGATAGGCTACTAGCAAAAATACATTCTTTTGCATACCCCTTCCCATATTATACTTTAGAAGAAACAGTACTCAGTGCATTTCCTAATAGACTTCATCATAGCAGATCTCTCTCTATAGAGCTATTGGTAAAGAAAGAGGATAATACCATTTAGATTAATGTAAAAGCAAAGAAACACGTCAAAAGCAGTGTATACAAAAGCCTCACTTTTGAATCTGAAGTGATCCACGGGCCAAAAATCCATCTGCCCATCCGTTTTTATAACTACTCTCATCAAGAGAAGAAAAAATAAAATAATAATAAAAAAAAAATCTGCTGTAACTACTTAAAAAAGTAATAAATGTGCTTCCGAAAGTCCCATGATGGAGCTGGGTGCGTTTTGTCTAATGAAATATCGCAAAATGACCCAGGAGAAAGCGTCTCCGGAGGTGAGAAGCTGCGGCTCGGCCCCTGCAGAGGGAAACGCCGAACAGCGACTGACGCCGAGCGGCAAGCCCAGTTCTAAATATAGGACCGGCTCAACGCACAACACCAGCGGTAATTAACTCAGGGCTGGGCTTTTGTTTTCCGATTTCTCCCCACGGTGACTCAGAGAACCAGCCGAGGATGATGCTTCTCGCAGTAAATATTTCTGCACAACCATCAGTTTCTTCCCACCTCTAGGGCCCAAATAATTTTTCGCACACGCAATTTGCCTCAAACTCAGGCAATCCCTCACTCTAAGTGAATTTAAACATCTCACATTCCCACATTTTCTTCATATGAGGCAGAACATCAGGAATAAAGATTTTCCCAATGCATTGTGTATTTAATATGTATGTTTGTGAAACTACTTACACATATATACATATTTAATTACACATGACAGTAACGATTTGGTTCCGTATTTGCAGCCAAGGAAAGCCAGTAAGATCCCATAGCTAATTAGTGGGTAAAATCCAGGTCAGCTGGACACAACTGATACAGATGAAGAACAAAATTATTGCTTTTGTTTAGAGTAGAAGATCCCATGTTACTGTTGCAAAAAACCTGTATTGTATGGACTAGTGATTTTCTTTTTTTCAAGTAATAGCGAGATCTTTGTCAAGTAATAGCAAGATTCTTTTCTCAGAAGTTCTACACACAACAGTAGAATGCTTGAAGAGCTTGAAAATTCAAGGTGACACACCAGAAACCAGAGTTTAGCCATTTAAAGCGCATGGGCACGTCTGCAGAACGTGTTCCAGGAACACAAAAAGGGCTACACGAACCACGAAAAAAAAGAAATCTGGATTGTATTATGGCTAAATTTTACCCCAAGAAACTTCCGTGTGCTTCATCAAAGAGCCAGAGCCACGTCCTAAAGGACAAAGTGTGGCTGCGTCAGGCTGGTGGTCACCTCACAGAATTCGTAGCACATTTGCTAACTTATTTTAGCAAATGGAAAAGAATTAAGAAGAAAACCAGTGTTGGTTTCAACATTCATGACTCACAGGAGAATTGGTTTCTGCAGCTCGATGGTCCCCCTGCTCACCTTCCTCAGAGAATCACATTCATATTGCAGGCTTAGTTCAGGCACTTTTTATAAAACGTTCGTCTGGAGTAAAAAGTCCACAAAAGTTATTTCTGCATAATTTAAAAGTAGTATTTCAGTCCCATTAGAGTTTGATAGCTAGGTCCCGCCACATGATTAGGGTTCTCGTTATCTCTAATGATTTGACTGTTGTCGTGAGACATTTTGAGGCTACTGTATAGCTGTAGTTAAGGTTTCTTCATAAACAAAAATATCCTCCTACCTATTAAAAAAGAAAAAAAAATATATATATATATACTAAATGCTTTATACAGACAGAATCTGCTACTACGGAAATAAATAACACGGAGTGGAAAAAAAACCAAACAGTGTCTTAGCTCTAGGACGCTAAGCCGTGGAATGTCACATTCACATTTTTCTGGAGACTAGCTGCTGGTTGGCAGGAGGATCTCAATGTCTTTGCCGTTCGACACGGCGGAGTTGGTGGAGCAGCTGCTCGCCACGTCCATGGGGGCACCCATGGGTGCCGGGGAAGAGGTTTTGGCCGGCGGAGCAGGAGCAGCGGGTGACTGCGCCAGGCCGGGCTTCTTGGGAGGGATGGGCGGAGGGTTCCCCCTTTCTGCTCTAGGAATGGTTGGGGACTTAATGCCAGGAGACAACGGGCTTAGCGGACTGGAAACCTTGCCAGGGCTTGGAGAGTGACCAGATTCGTTTTTGGGGCTCACGGCGTTCGCCAGATTTCTATAGTCCGTGCCAAAAGGCGAGCTGTTAGGGGAGACGGGTTTGATAGGTCCCTGCTGGCTGGTGAATCTGGAGAGGACCTGAGTGACCGTGTTGCGGGCCAGCTGCTTGGCGGCGGAGTTATCTGCCAGGGTAGGAGACAAATCCCGCGACGGCGGGCTCTGCAGGCCGCTCGACTGGTGCTCCTGCTCGGCCTGGGACTGAAACTTGTGCCGAGCGGCGTGGAAACGTTGATTGATCCCCACCTGGTAGGAGGACTGGTAACCAGGGCTGCTGGCCGAGGCTCCCACCAAGCGTTTGGTCAGAACGGGCGAGGAGCAGGGAGAAGGGGTCAGCGAGGAGGCGGCTGTGCCGCTGGGGGACAGGGACACCCCGCCGGGAGGGAGCTGGGACACCAGCTGCACCGGCGACTCCGTTCTCACGGGAGAACTCCCATTCTCCACGGCGTTTTCCGGGGCCGCGCCGGCAGATTTCTCCTTTTGAACCCTGCTCTCCGCCGCGGTCGCCTGCGGGAGCTCAGCGCCCGCCGGCATGTCGGCATCGCAGTGGCCGTTGGACTTGGCGTGGGAGTGAGGAGGCGTCGTGGGGCTGGGGAACGCGGCGTGAACGCCTTTGCTGGCGGGATGCGCTCGCTCTGCCTGCGCACACTCGGTCTGGCAAGACACGGACTTCACCGGGGGACTCTCGGTCGCGACACCTCTGGACGTCACCGCAGGGCTCGGCTGCAACGGCTCGGTAGGGCTGTGCTCCGGGCAAGAGGCCTCCAGCTCTTTCAGGGCTTTCTTCAGGCATTCCACCTCTTCTTTGAGTGCTTTTGTACGGTTTTCTTCTCTGTTCAGCTTGGCTTTCAGCTGTTCCCTTTCAATGTCGAACTCCGAGAGCTGCTTTTCTACTTGTGCTTCCATCTGTAAACCCCGCTTCCTCTTGGACGCCAGCTCCTCTTCCAGTTTGCTCACCTTACTCTTCTCTTTTTCCAGTTTCAAGCTCAGTTCTGCTGTCTTCTGCCCCTCTTCAGCTGCTTTGGCCGTGGCTTTCTTGCACTCCACCACAAGCATGGACGACAGCTGCTTGTGTCGTGCCCTTTCCTCCTCCAGCTGGCTTGACAGCTTCTTCTGCTCTTTCTCAAACTTTTTCACTTGGGATTTTTCAAACTCCAACTGGAAAACAAAAATTAAAAATAAAAAAATAATTTAAAAAAAAGACTCTAAGGGAACCACAAAACCTCCCGAAAGCAAATGAAGTATAATGCCCCAGAAGGGAATGGGGTTACTGTGCCCCTTGGGGAAATTACACACTAAAAGATGACAATGGCTCAGAAAGAGTTTCTTGCCCCTGGTTTCTGCAAGACAGCGTTGTATGCCTAGGGTTGCACGTATTAAGAATTATTTCTTACTAGTAGTTTTATCATGTGCGAACTGATGTACACCCAGGCTGCCATGCACTGATTGAACAGGCAAAGCTTCCTTCCACCTCATTTACTGCTTTGTTGGTTTGCCTTTTAAAGGCATGTAGACTTTAAAGTGCTGATATGTGAGTTTAATAAAGTCTACAGTGCTTGAGCAACAGAAAACATTGGCTTAAATATTTATTATCATCGCTGAATAACCTCTCTGGGAGATCTTTTGTGACTTATTCTGAATTTTGAGCACTGGAGAGCCCTATCATTTGTAAATGCAGCCCTGTTTTCAAGAACCTCTCAGATTTTAGGCTGAAGTAGGGTTTCACAGGATTTGTCTATTAATAGCTTTTAGCACTGCTCAGCTACCAAAACATCCTGAAAAATTAAGGCTGTTTTTCAGATTGGAACCATAAAAGCGCCTTCACAGAATCAGGGATTGGAAGGGACCTCAAAAGCTCATCCAGTCCAATCTCTGACACTCCCCCTTTCCATATTGATCCCCATCAATGAGGTCACCCCTCAGTCTCCTCTTCTCCGAGCTCCAGAGCCCCAGCTCCCTCAGCCTTTCCTCACATGGGAGATGTTTTTCATCTCCTGTTTCATCATATTTAACACTCAAATTTGTTTTCACATGGACCAAAAGATGTGCCATATTCAAATATGAAGCCTCTTGTCATTAACAACTGTGACCACTCTAGAATGAAACAGTTCATTGCATGCTGAAGCAACACTTGGTCAAGAAACCAGTTTCTGGCATAGCGCTATTTGTTTTCTTTTGCTTACTTTTGCTTTTCTCTTTTGCTTACTTTTGTTCTCTTTTGCTTACTTTTGCTTTCTCCGAGAGACTGCAAATAAGATGTAGACATTAAAACCTCGTGAACAGATTTGACTTTCCATTTAGCTATAGCTTTATTCAGCATGACTGTAGATAAGGGCCAGCAGCAAATAATCACTGGAGCTTAAAGAACATTTTTAAAAATAAATACCAAGGCCTCATATTTGTTCTGAAACTGTTCGATTTTCAGGGAATACTGTTTAACTTCATCGTCTACAGTCACGCTGAATAAGGGAAATGCCCTTCGTTGCTTTCCCGAGGAGGGAGGTCCCTGCTGCTCTTTCAATGCACAGGGGTGCGATGTCTGAGCGCAGGGGTGCGATGTGCAATGTCTGAGCAGGGGTGCGATGTCTGAGCGCAGGGGTGCGATGTCTGATCACACAACTCGCCGCCCAGCAGCCCGGGCTTTGCGCGGTTGGGTAATCGCGTGTTTCCCGCAGGTACCTGTTGGGTGAGCCGCTCCCGCTCCTTCTCCAGCATGTAGGTGACATCGTCGCCCTCGGCCGTGTCCTGGGCGTGCCGCTGCCGCTCCTCCTCCAGGTCCAGGATCACCTGCCCAACAAACAGCCCTCAGCCCACACCCAGGAACCCTTATTGCACAAGCTGGTGCAAAACAGGGAGAGATCGGCGACAGGGGAGGAGCAACCGCCGCAGCCTCAGGAAGCCCAGTTCAACACCAAATCTCACGAAAGTGGCTTTTGGACAAGTTACAGAATTGTGTTATTTTGGTAGAGTCGAGATGGTTTGGGAAATAAGTCAGGAAATCCTTCATTTCACTATTAAACAGCTAATTCGCCTGCTTTTCCTCCAGACTGCAGAATAGCCTTGGGAAGTTCACGTTACCCCGTTTCCCCGAAAATAAGACCTACCCCAAAAATAAGCCTTAGCATGATTCTTCAGGATGCTTGAAATATAAGCCCTAGTCCAAAAATAAGCCCTAGTTAGAGTTCATTTAAAAAAGTCAATTTAAATAGTGTCCAGGCAGCTATACATGTAACAAAGTAAAATTATTTGGCGATAGGATGCAGCAGGACAGATGTGACAGAACGTGATGACATGACTACGTTTGAATAAATGTTGATTGTTCTGTTCAAGAATAAATGTAGATTGTTGTTCATGGAACAATAAGACATCCCCTGAAAATAAGCCCTAACGCATCTTTCGGAGCAAAAGTTAATATAAGACCCTGTCTTATTTTTGGGAAAACGGGGTATCAGTCCTTGCTCGTATGGTGCCCTCATTAGAAATTCCTGGCAGGACCATGAACACGAACCCCAGGGACCGTATGTGCAACCAGGAGATACGGAGCACAAACCATCACCAGACGATTCCCGTTATGGTTTCCACAGTAATTAATGGACAGGCTGCCCCCCAGTTTCTTAACGGGGGTTTTGAGAACTGCAACGCAAAGTTTATTCGAAAGAACATTAATTTGTTCTCCCACTTCAGAACAAGACGAGCTCTCAAAATGAAACGGCTTGCCATGAGGGCCCAGTTAAGGAGCTCCTTCAGCTTTAACGCTGAATTACATAAATAATTGAAATTCTATGAACTCAACCAAAAAGCCAGAACACAAACTTCCCAAGAGGCTCTGCCATGTCTCACTACCAAAATTCCAGGCTCTCCCAACACATGCTCACCACTAATATAGCAGCTCCTCAGTCTTTCTGAAATTGAAGCTTCCAAACAATGCTTAAATATTTTCAAGTATACAAGGAACCTTGTAACAGAAGGAGACAGGAAGGATAGAAGGAGAAAGGGAAAAAAACGATTGTAATAGCCCGATTTAACTAGATAGTTGGCTGAAAAGTGAAACAGCCTTCCAGTGATTTATAGAAGAAACAGTGTCTCTCATTAAGAGTCAAGCTGGCTGGTTGATTATGTCGTAAGTAGTGTTTCTGCAACAGAAATGCGTCAGATTATTCACAGACTCAAAGGAACTTGCTCCACTTATAGATTACGGGAAAATAGACTTTAACCCACATGCTGATGAGCAATGAAACCAGGGGTTCAACTTTGCACCTTTTGCTTAGTAACGGAATACGACTGCTTGGACTCGAGGTCTTTGTTACAAGATTTAATAAGTTTTCACCAAAGCAGGAGTGACATACCTGAAAAAAAACCCACAAAAACAACAGGATGGCATTGGCCCAAGCACAGGCACTGGCCAAAAGTACATCCAGACCCGACATTGCACAAGACAGTGTCTAGCGTAACAAATCACCTCACGGTCTGCCCCTGACACAAGTAAAATTTAAAAAACCCAGCTGTTCAAGATGGAAAAGCAGCCTGTGAAAAGGTTACGATACAGCGCTACAACGCAAAGTCTTTCAGTTACCAAAACTCAAGGCATTTAAGTGCTTTTTGCTGAAGTTACCATACTATCAAAACGCAACTACGAACTTCTGCACATCTTATTTGAAGCCAAACCTACCTTTCTGTGTCTGCTTTCCGCAGCAGCCAGTTGGGATAACATTCTTTCCTGCATGTTCTTGCAGTGTTTCATCACCACTTTCAGGATCGATAAGGGATTGGAGCAGACTGGTTGTTTTTCGCCATGATTTCCCTCTTTCAGGGTCTCAAAATCTCTCTGCAAAGCCATCAACGGGTCACTGATGTTGTACTTCCCATAGCGTTCTTCAATGAACGTGTCTCTGTGCTGGGCCTGCAACACAAAACCAAAGCTGCATTTCAATACACTTTAAATAGGAAACTAGCTACAGAAGAAAGCAACCTGTAGTTAATATTAATCTTCCCCAGTTTTCCGCTTAGAGACAAAGAGATTTTAACACAGTCTGATTCACATCCTCTTATCTGCTGCAAGAATGAGAGCTTCCAGACAGGAAAAAACACAAGCGTGTCATGCTAAAGGTCCTTGGTTAACAGACAAAAATTGAGAGGGTAATTCGCAGGACAAACCTGTCGAGTGATCAACCAGCAGCGAGGCTCCAAGCTAATGAAATGCTCATTAATACACTTAAAGTGGGTAAAAGTTGATGGTCCTCCACTGTTAAGACACTAAAATCTAGAAGGATCAAATCCAGCACGTGGGCCCAGCTCCCGCAGGCTGAACCAGCACCCATAGCCAGGTAAGATACTTATGTCTTGGAAAAAACATCTGCAAAACCCACTTGTATTTCCACAGCTGGAAATACAAGCCAACACATCCTATCCACGGGCAGCCTGGAACAAGTGTGTGTGGGTTATATGAAGCACGTGCTCAATTAATTTCTCACTGTCCTGTTGTACGATGTCTTTTAACCAAGTGGCCTCAAACAAACTAGAAACGAAGGCTTAAAAACAGCATCTCCCAACACATCACACCCAGATACCTGCGTTCCGTGACTTACATTCCGCAACCGTGCAAAAGGAAAGAAGGTAAAGATCGATTCTTGCTCAACGAAAGATTTAATCATTTACTGTTGTATCAGTGGAAGGGCAGTGGCGTGGTTTTCTCAACTATATCGCCAAAGAATTTTATGTTGAGCAATTAAAGACTTTTATTCTTGCAATAGCCTATGAATCTGTAAATTGTTAATAAAATCCTTAATGTTCTCATCCAGGCTAAACGAAGTTTAGTTTCTCGAGAAGCAGGATAGGAATGATTAGGTTTCTTTTGGTGACACATAAGAATTATGGAAACTCACACATACCAGGTTTTCTATTTACAATGTTTGGAATCAGCCAGTAGTAATTTCAGGCTGGAAATCTGTTCTTCAACAGCTTTATCCTACTGAATGACTACTGTGGAGTTCTAAAAACAACCCAAAATTTCATAAGCACACAGATATTAAAATATTATCGACGTGTTCAACATCATGATAAGAAACCACATGAAAATATATCCATGCAAAGGAGGAAAAAAAGACGCAGATTCAAACAAGCCCTTCAAGCTGACCTGTATTGGCTCCAATAAATGTAATAATTGATTTCAGCTGAAATGGTTATGGACTCAATGCTACGTATTTGCAAAGCACCTGTGACCGCGTTTCGTTCCCAAGGTTGACATCCGATGTAAAGCACATGGTTGGAACATCAAACCTGCTTTAATTTTTGTAAGGGTTTTGTTGCTTCTACCTCACGACCAAGTCCTGGGAGGAAAACTTGTTGCTGGGATTAATCTCTTCCTTTAATACCGTTAGGAGATCTCCATTGGAATGCAGCTTCGGTGCTCTCTCGCAGCTGATTTTCTGAGTAAGGGCATTATATGGGAATACATATGGGAAAGGCTGAGCCTGACTAAAACTAAAAGACAACTTAGAAACCAGGATTTACTGGAAAAGCTGGTAAACCGTACTGAAAACGCTCAAGCGCAGCAATANTCTGTGCTTCTCAATTCCAGTTTGCTCCAGTGTTTAGTTAATGTACTCTTGGAGCAAAATGTGAACAAGTTGGGTTTTTTTGTTTAAAAAAGGGATGTATTTATGTTAGCGTGTGGCACAAGAGGTGAAACCATTAATGCACAAAGGGTGTTACATACAAAATAAGTGGAAAAGTATATATTTTTTTTTCCTCCCAATTTTAGTTATTTTCAGGTTTACTCATGGTGATACCTCTTTAGATTAAAATAGTCCACTGTCTCTTTTGGATTATTTCAAAATGCAGGTAAATCTATAGCCTTGCAAGTCTCATTCTGGGTAATCTTTAAGTTAGGCATTTCCTCACGACCAAGTCCTGGGAGGAAAACTTGTTGCTGGGATTAATCTCTTCCTTTAATACCGTTAGGAGATCTCCATTGGAATGCAGCTTCGGTGCTCTCTCGCAGCTGATTTTCTGAGTAAGGGCATTATATGGGAATACATATGGGAAAGGCTGAGCCTGACTAAAACTAAAAGACAACTTAGAAACCAGGATTTACTGGAAAAGCTGGTAAACCGTACTGAAAACGCTCAAGCGCAGCAATAAGGATGCTCTGACACAGCCCCGCGCCCCGGCTGGTACCGACACATGGGAACAGCAAAGCAAACTGGTGAAACTCGGCTGTCCAGGGCAGGGACTGACACATAAACCATAAAGCTTTGCTTTCCGCAAATAGCTGATGTGATTTGCTGGTCCTGCCTATTTTCTAAGAAGCAACCAAGTGATTAGCGTGAAAAACCTAAGAGAAGTCAATCTCTGCTCCCAAAGGGAGGAGTGTAGGCATTGCTTTGACAAGAGGCATTTAAAAAAAAAATCAAAACAAAATACTTTTCTTTCCATATCTCCTTGATGAGCAAACCCAGTTAGGGACATTTGTCCTATGGCACTGCTTTGGAACAGCATTTAAACCCTTGCAATAAACAAATAGACACAAATCCCCTCCCTCTTTATCAGCAGCATCCACCAGGAACAGTGGATACCTTTGATCAGAGCTCAAGATGTTGTTCTAACTTTACATTAAAAAAAAAAAAGAAGAGGAAGGAAAAGATCAGCCCTGGAAATGGGAGGGCGGCCCTGGATAACGAACCAGCCCTGGTTTAATGAATCACAGGAAAAACTACAGGCTTGCCTTTTTTTCTTTTGAGAATCTTCAGTTATTCTGAAGGATTTATAAAAACGACTCAACTAAACCTCACAAAGTGTGCGCAGAGAACTTCTAAGTGACTCAAGCATTAAAAAAAAAGTCTATAAATACAAATCGGGATATTCAACCAGCTGGCCTAACTGCTTTGACAGATGAGCTGCGCTTCCCTTAAACCCAGCCTAACCAGTGCTGATCCCAGGCACACAGAAACAGGAGAAACCCTTCCTAAGGGCACCGGGGCTTCAACAGCCTCAGCAAAGCGGGGCCATTTGAAAACATTATTTCTGTGCAACTTCTTTCTAATAAAAACCTTAAAGACTTGGGATTAAGGTCGCACCCACTATCTATAAACTCTGATTTTCTGCCAGTACCAAAGGTGTAAGAAAAGCCGCGTTTTCCTCTGCTCCCGGCAGCGCTGGGTTCTGAACAATCTTGAATTTCGTGGGGTGGTTTATTTCCTGTCTGGGAAAGAACAAGAAGTTCCTCCTTGTTATTTTGAGCAATTAAGTCTTTTCCTGAACTAGCATGACAAACAGATGAGACTATCACACCATTAACAGCTTTCTGAAGTCCGGCCCTTCTCCTTCAGTAGCCAGCAGAGCACCAACATTTAATTAAAGTTGTCTAGACTAGGAAAAGCCTTAAACAGGTCACCCTACACGACCACATGCAGTTTACAACAACAAATCCGGTGGGTTTGGCATTTGGGCCACCACACACTCGGAAATGCAAATATAGATAGAAATCTTTATCTTCACGCTGCAGGTCAAAGTTGGAGGGGATAAATATCCCCTGTGCTTTGGGTCCCACGGAGCAGCCACCTCTGTCACCGAAACAACTGGGACAGCTCTTCTAAAATTAAGCCACAGGTTATTTTATACAGATATTGAACTGTCACATACATTGGCGACTTCTCCCATTGCTCTTGCTCATCACTGAGCAACTCTTCAAGCTCTATTAGTGCGGGAGTCACCTAGAAACACCCCCAAGAGTTTTGATTTTGTCCTGAGCCGGAATTCAGCCTTAAACACGGTTCTTGCTCAGCTTTCAAAACAGAAGGAACATGATGATTGAAGAGAAACGTTCCACTTCCAAGTGGAAAAAAAAAAATCACCTTAGATCTCAGATCCAAGTATCAACCCATTAGAACTCATGAATCCACAGGAAATCAAGCTGCAATAATAAGGAAATCAAGTTACAAAAAGCATTAATTTAGGAGCTGAAAATTGCATCTGGAAAACCAGAGATGACCTGCATAGTTCCAACAGCACCAATTGCGCTCTGCGATCTCCTGCAATTAGAATCTCCTCTAATTTAGTAGCTCCACTTGTATCACCTCGAATACTCCGATGAATTTCCTATCAAGATATTCAAACGCCAAAAGCAGCTAAACAGATTATCTGGTGATTTTGAAGATTATGAAATCGCCCTCCCACAACAGGAAAAAAAAAAATAAACCAATATTTAAGCTTGGGCTGCTCTTAAAATAGGAAGCAGCCGCGCACATGAATTATTCTCTAAAATAAAATTCCTGGCAATCAGAAGAATTAGGCACATGCAGAGAGGGCGACACTTTAAACTGGTTGACTTTTAGCTCAAGTGATGGGGATTGGCCACTGCTGGTCCGTTTGAAAAGAGATAATCCTGATTTTATGGAGCAGAAGCAGCATCTGACACAACCAAAGAGACGTTCCCTAAGCAACCAGGCAAAGCAAAAGCTTCACTTTGTCAGGGAAAAGCTTCTGTTTCCTCTTGGGATTTCCAGACTGGTTGGGGATGCATGTTTCCCATCATCTATTTGTGTTTTGTTTTGAGAAAAATATTTCCTTTTACTGCAACCTTATTTATGAGACAGCATTTTCACTCTGCCTTCAATAAACTTTACAACTTGTTTTACTGGAACATCAAACGGGGAATTTCCAAGACTCGTTTCAAGTATTTTTTCGGGCACAAAGACGAATATTACTCTCGCCTGTAATTTTAGGGTTTAGGTTTTAACCCTTGGCACAACACAAACACGCTGCTAATTAACTAAGCTACCGCGGGTGCAGTTCCCCAGTGCTAATTGGCACAGAAGTTCCTCCTTCACGTTGCAGAGAATCTTTAAATAGCTTCTTACGGCCCTGAACTTCCTGACGAGCTTCTCTCCCCGGACACAGATATTGGGAATAAAGACGAGCTGAGGTCACAGCGATCTCTGACAGAGAAGGGAAATAGGGGTGGGGACCACTGGCTTTGCACAAAAATAAATGTCAAGCTCCTGGAGCAGGATGCCGAGCCTCACTTGAGCTCAAATCCAGCATTTGTCTTCATCGCCGGCATTATAGCAAGCGAGCAAATCAGA
This sequence comes from Pampusana beccarii, assembly GCA_013399365.1. Taxonomy (NCBI): domain Eukaryota; kingdom Metazoa; phylum Chordata; class Aves; order Columbiformes; family Columbidae; genus Pampusana; species Pampusana beccarii. The sequence continues at coordinate 758,440 of VWYH01007986.1, forward strand.
GAAATGAGAGACAGAAACTTCCCCAAACTTGCAAGAAAAGCTGTAAGAAAAGCCCGTCTTGCAGCGGGACGCCCCAGGCACGCTGCTGCTTTACAAGTGATGCAAAAAACCCCCATTTTGCCCCATCTGCAAAAGATTTACCAGCATCAGCAGCAAGGTTTTACATTAATGAACATTCATTTCAACAAGAAGTAGATGTTCAGTTTTGGAAACTCCACCGTAAACTTAATTTCTAAATCCGCTGACAAATGAACACTTAATTTTGCAATGCATTAATGCTGCTTTAGAGAGTGAATCACTGAATCCAGAAGCAAAGCAATGAAGAGCAGCTCCCAGTCATCAACACAAAATAGATGGTTTCTATTCCAGTCTAAATTGCCCAAGGCCTCGTTAACATAAAAGAATAAACCAGAAAGCTCTTTTCTAAAAGTAAACAAACCTCCGTTTCTAATGTACGGAAAATTCTCATTTAAAGCACAGGGGGCAGGGAACAAAGTGATCCAACATAGCGATAGAGGCCTATTTAAATATTGAATTGTTTCCAGTCATGGGGTGTTATTTCAGAAGCCGAACCTGTGGCTCACGCGTTGCGATCCTTTCTGTCCTCGGTGTTACGCAGCTCTCCGACAGCATCGGGTGTTTTTGGATGCTCTAAATACAATTATAACTACAGGAAAAGGAGCACAATAAGGAGTGAGACTCAAGGTCCGTTCTGAGGAGAACATTGAGATTTATGTAGTGGACAGGAAGCTACTTTCAGGCAAAAAAAAGAAGAGGTTTTAAAATAAAGAAAGCAAACTGAAGCACTGGAAACGAATATTGTGAATACCGCAGATTTGTTTGCTTGATCCTTTATACCAGTATCTCGTGTTCGAATGGACGTAACGCGGCAATTCGAAATGGACGTCAGATGTCAAGACCCAGCAAATGCACAGGCAGAGATGATGGGACAAACACGAGCAAATTCAGCAAGTGGGCCTTGCAAAGCTGGGCCCTGCAAAGCCGGGCCCCGCAAAGCCGGGCCCCGCAAAGCCCGGCCTTGACACTGCGCCAGTCAACAAGTGGCCCGATATCATGAGGGAGAAGAAAACTATTTTAGGCTTTGTCATCTCCGCGTGCGGATTCTCTCCGCTAAATGCCACGCGCTCTTCTCTAAGCGCGCAGGAATATCCGTTATTGTAGACCGGACTATAATAAAATTACAGGTTTATAAATGAAGGGATTATTTTTCCCTGCAAGTGCTCGTTCTTTTGTATAATGTACCAAAGGATCTGCCTCAAACACCTATAGACTTCGGAAGCACTTAAAGCCGAATTAGAAGTCAAATTAGCCCATGAGGGGAAATGCATTTTTCTTACTATATGGGAAGTAACGAGGCAGATAAACCTCTGATTTTTAACCACTGACATGTCTAATGTAACCGCTGGAGAAAAACACTGCCATGGTTGAAGATCATGCAATTCTCCAAGAAATTTCAGGTTCCACTCCACCTCTTTCCAACATACACATGCAATTAATGTAAACCCCTCTCGGTGCAAGTTACAGCTCCGTTTATCGCACGCAAGTCAAACTAAATGGTCCGAGTTTCAATCTTTCGTTGGGTCTTAAAGGCTTTTTCTTCAGGGCAGCATTTTTATATGTGTCAAAACACGAGTAAACAGCTTAGCGAGGTGGATTTTCCTTTAACTACAGTCACACACAATAAAACTATTTCAGCCGGCGAAGCGCGGTAAAGCTGTTACCACAGTTACTATCAGTAAACAAAAAGACAAGCACAGCAAGGCCAGAATTTCTCTAACTGTATATTCCAAATCAACGGACAAAGCCAAGCCGGGAGTTTTCTGCTTCTGAAAAATCTGCCCAGCCACCAGATTAAGCAGTTACGGGACAGTTTTTGCTTTCAATAGCAAAAGGGCAACGCAGCCTCCTGTCAGCAGGAAGCCAGACTTAAGCCGTGGCTTTACTGAACGCAGCTTTGGACCCAGCCCAGCTGGAGACCCACAGCATCTCACCTTTGCTGTGCTGGCTCAATCCGAAGCCTTTTCTGCCCTTTTTTTGCTCCCATCAGCTTCCCTCGCGTTCTTCAGATGCAAAACTACAACGCAGCCCTTGCAGAAGGAGGGGAAAACAGCCCTAACTTTTGATTAGGTTGGTATTTCATGCTACATAATTATCAAGTACAGATTACAATTTCATTTAATTTCTTCCCAGTTACGAGTCCTCGACAAATTACATCAGAGGGCATTTTAACTACATCAAACTCCTCACGCGAGAGGGAACCGCAGGTTAAATTCCAACAGGGGATAATTGTTTTGTGCTATTGGAAGGCACGCGTTAAAAAGCCTTCAGAAAGGAGCTGCTGCGTCACAGCGTGACGCTGAAGTGATGCTGGTTTTGGTAACACATTCTGTCCACACAGAATTAGAAGAGCAGTCCCAGGACAGGGGAGAAACGTGCAAGTCTGTTCCAAGAAAGGAGCCAACCCTTCCATCCCATCACTGGGTTTGAGCGGGTAACAACACTCCTCCAAAATACAAAGATTGTCTAAATGCGAAACCAAACAGCAATAAACATACAAGCATCCCGTTTTGGAGAAGGGTCTTCTTCCATCTCCCCAAAAAGGTTTTTGTATTTGGAATCGAGCTACAGAAGCAGTTGCTGGCAAACCAAGTCCCCACTCAGGCCCTGCAAGCTGCCATTCCTCTCCTGAAATTGCCCAAAGTTTAAACATTATGAGCGGTGACAGGTCAGCTTGAAAAAGTCTTGAATATTCAGCCCCGTCAAGACTCGTTTCTTCAAAAATCCACCCTTTCCATCTTTCATACCACTATTTTTTCCCCACCCCACCGAAGCTGCGTGTCAACTGAGCACCCTTCAAAAAGCAGCAGCAGCATCACACACGACTCCGCATTTTAAAAATATTTTCTAAGTATATTATATATAAAGCCGCGGACGTTTTGGGGTTTATTTTTTTTCTTAGTGCAAAGTTATTCTCGCTAAAAGAATAACCTGTGACCCCTCCTGGTAAGGAGAGTTTGTGCTTTCAGAAGCCCTCCTTCCAAATCAGAACAAACCCAAAAGAAGCCCGACAGACCCTTTACGTTTTTGCCGACAAGCAGAAACGCTCAGCTCTTTATGAGAAGCGATGAAAGCGCACGCGGAACGCTGGATTTCAACCCTGAAATGCTTCTTGCAGCCCGTTTGCAATAATGAATTCCACGACACAGAATGTTATACAGCAGTTACCATCTCATATCGCTGATATTCAGATGGGATTCCAAACCAGAATGAAATCTTTGCCTCAGAACTTCACCTTGGATGCAAGCGCTTTGCAGAACCCGCACCAGCACTGTTGGCATTTTTGTCTCTTATCACGGTGCTCACAACGTACCTTTAAGGCTTCTATGACAAGATCTCTTGCTTCTAATTCTCCCTCAAGAATGCTAAACAGCGTCAGTAGTTCTGGTTTGCTGAGTTTTTCCAGATTCATCCTGAAAACCTGCAAAACGGAACAGAGTTTACCAGTGTTTCTTTGCACATTAAAATCAGCATTCTGAGCTATGACACACAATCTCCATTTCACTTCAGCTTCCAGCTTTTTGGACTGCAAATTGCCCAGAGGGAGAAAAAGGAGAATACACAAAGCGAACGTTTTCTCTTCCACTTCCAAGACCGGTGGTAGAAGATGCGTTTTTCACCTTTTCCCAAGGGCTCATGAACACACGCACACCCAGATGGCGCAGGGGCTAAAATGACAGTATAATATTCCCCGAGAAATAGCCAAAGTTAACAGGAGAGGGGAAAACATGGCTATTTAAAAGCCATACTACTGTAAATTACACATCTGGATCACACAGCTGCAAACATCACCGAAACAAGACCGAAGAGCTGCGATGAGTGCGGTCCAGACTGGGCCACCTACACAAATTTAACGGCGGAGCGAACATTTCAGCGCTATGATGCGTTTCCTAGGAATGCCATTATGCATCGCTAATGGAACACGTCCAAACCACTTTACAAAAAAAAAAAAGAAAAAAAGAAAATCAATGCCGCAAAAAACACGCATTTAATTACTATTCCTTCAAACTGTTCCAATATCACCATTGCTTATTAAATATAATTTTACTGCCCACATAAGAACGAAGATCCATCATCTGAACTGCACACACAAAAAGCTTTTTCCCCCCCTGCATCTTTGCTGATACACTCATCATTGCCTAGTAATAAGCCTCTTTATTACATTATTCTGTTAACGACAGCAATAATTTCCTTGCCTCTGATGCAAATACACCTGATTTTGATACAGTCTTGTGCTTTCCACAGCAATCAAATATACTTTTCCCAGTCCAAGTCACATCCATCTTTCGCCACTCTTTGTATTAAGCAAAAAAATGCTACAGCACAAAAAAAGCTACTCGGAGATATCAAACTCCACGGGCAAGCGATAAAGGGTTAATTAACCTTTCCTAGAGCAGCCTATGCAGCTAAAACACTCAGCTCGACTGTAAATTTTCTGAAGTCACTGCTGCTTCACAACTGATCTGCATAACTGTGCCTTGGAGAATTATGCACAAATGCAAGTTCTGTCTTGTTTATGCCAAAGCAGTTTTCCAGTTGCTGGGAACACAAAGTTCTGCTCGTGGAGAGCAGTTGGCGGCCTCCATGCAGCCGGAGAAATCAGAAATCCGCTTCGTGCCCGCTCTGCTAAGCGGGCGAGTTTCACCTCGCGCAGTCGCGTTCTCGCTCCGCGCAGCGTTTGACGCGAAATTCCAGAAAGCAGCAACGTTTTGTCCGCAGTTTTCTGGCCGTGACATGGGCTGTTCAAGGAAAACTTCAGCAGGAGCGACCGGGAGCATCCGGGGTATGGACGGCTGTTCCAAAACGAGTTGAACTGGACACCACGGGTCTGCCGTCTACGTTCCTTATCGCAGATCCGTTCACGTACGGTCAAGAGGAAAAGACACGAGCGGAGCGTTCGGCAAAGCCGCTCGTAACCGGCGTGGCTTCGAAACAGACTGATCAAGACCTGACATAAGAGTGTCGTTTAGGAAAACTCGCTGTATTGACTCCCATCGCATTCCAGCTGAGCTCACGTCGAAGGGGAGTGGTGCACAACTTGTACGAAAGGGAGAGAGCGCAACCGAAGCAGCAAATTAATGTTAATTCATAAATAAGTAGCCATACGTGGTGAGAAAAAGAGGGCCCCGCTTCCAGCCTTTACCATCACCTGTGCATATCTCGGTATTTAAATCTGAGCTGCGTCACTTCCCCGGGCAGTTTTAAATCTGGAACATCAGGAGATGCACAGCTTAATTTCAAAACCATCTCAGCCCTTGCTCAGACTAAATTCTGAGATTCTAAGATCGAATCAGTACTGATAGGAAATAGCAACAACTTTTTTTTTTTTTTTTTTTTTCTGGATACTCATCAAGCTCTATTAGTTTTCTGACATTTTAAGCCAGAACTAAACATAAGTTTTCTTTGAGACCTTAGAACAAAGTGTACCTTCTAACTCCGTTACCCCAGGGCAGCCAATTTTGAACGTGGACTTTCAATCTGTGCTTTTCTCTTGGGCAGAGGTGATATAGAAACGTGCAACTGCATCTCTCCATCAGCACCGACCGGCACGCTCCTGAAGCCAGGACAGCTACCAACTGCAGTTTGATATTTTAAACCTATTAGTCTGGGCAGTAATCGCTTCTATTCTATATTCTAAACACTCCCTTTGTGACTTGCACTGCACAGTGTTATAGAAATAAGCCGTGCTATTCTTAACGCGCTCCTATGGCTATAGTCTTTAATCAGCTTAATAACATAAACAAGGCCTGTCCTAAAATACATGGGTAGAAATACTTAGAGAAATAAACAGCAGGAGGCAGTTGGCACAGCAATCATTTATACAACAACAGGTAACATTAAAGTGCTACAGCCTCAGCTTCCTCGTGTGTAACCTGCTGCTGAAGAGCTTTATCTGCTCTGTTTGTGTGGGTTATACTGGGCTGCTGAGGGATCTGGGAACAGATGCTGTAAATACAGTGCTTGCCCTAAAAAAAGCCCCAAAAAACAAATTGCACTTGTATTCTGCACTGATTTACAGAGCACTTTTTAATGCACTAGAGCAACACCTGGCAGATACCTGCTATGCTGAATCTAGAACAAAAGCCAAGCGCTCAGTTTTAGAGCCACTCCATGCTAGGGAGCTGGAAAATGGAAAAACTAAAAAAAAAAAAAAAAAAAAAAAAAAAATAAAAAAAAGCTCTATTCATTGTATATTATTATTTTTCACAAGAACGGGCATCACCTCTGGACCAAAGAGTTAATAAGCACATATCTGAGCTTCTCCTCCCCACCCAAATCTGAATCTCTTCCCATCCTCCAGTGTCACAAGCTCCTAAGCACAGTGACACGTCCCTTCCCTCGTCCCACTTTTTAATGAAAGATCACACCAGTTACTCAGCTCCCTCCCTCGCAAACAAGTCCCATTCTGCCAAACAGATCCGTACCCAGCACCTGCGGAACCTGACCCACTGTTTCAAAACCTTTAACCAAGAGACAGCGTTTCACAGCCTTAGAAACAAGATCTAGAAACACCCCGGGCGTATAAACCCTTGACATTCGGTGAAATATCCCGACCAGTCCAATCACACAGATCACAAACCGCAAGGACCTCATTATTTATTCTGATGGTATAAATATTTTCCCCGAGTCTGAGATATACCACCATTTTTGGACACTAAGCAAGAGTTCAGAGCATAAACAAAGATAATTACTTACTGCTTGCCTAAAGGTAAACTTCCCTTTAGCTGTGCTGTGGCCCATTAGAGTCTCCTCAGCACACCCAGACCTACTCTTTAAAGAGATAAAACTCTTATTTTGAAAGTTATTTCCCAGTATTTAACCGAAAATAAACATCAGGACCAGCTTAAGCGTACGTACAACTGTGCAAGCTAACAAACCAGGGCGAGTTATCTTTGGCATGTGCCACTTCAGGAACAGCAGATAAACGGCGACAGCTCCTGAATCCCGCCGCGATGGTTATGAAACCACCACAGGTTACACTTCACTCGGGCTCGAAGCACAAACCAAGAGAACTAGAGAACTTGACCTACAGACTGCAGCGAGGTTGGAGCCACCGGCCGGAGAGCAGCCCCGGCACAAACAGGGAACCCGCAAGGGGAAGCTTCAAGATGCTCTGCAAGCACTTGGCTCAAAACTCTCCTACTTTTTAAAAAGAATTGAGAAGAACGTTCCTTTTTTTCCTCTGAAGAAGGGTATTTCCTTTCATAAGCCATGGTTACAGCTACGCCAATTCAACAATGCCTCTATGTCTATCATCCTGAATCGGCTTTTTAAAAATTTTTTCCTGTCCCTGAAGAGGAACTGCTATTTTCCAGGAGCTTGCACGGGCAGTCATGTAATCATGTTCATAAGATAACCTAAATGAGTAGTTTGGAAAGTCTCGATAGACAAGTTTCTAAAAATGCTGCTGCATGTACAGCGTGATGCTCGAGTTGTTAAAATAATTACATGATGTGTTTATATAATAAAAAAAGCTAACATACGCTTTAGAAACGTGCATGCACAACACTACCTGCCATTGCATCACAACTGTGGAGAACTGGGTTAAAACGAGCAGCATTTAAATCCCCCACCTCTGCACCTTACAGCTGAAAGGAGAAAAGACACCAACCCCCGCAAGCCTTCCCACCCTGTTAGTTCTTGAAGTTCTATTCTGGATGAGGAAAACACATAAAATTCATGTTTAAAATATTGCTAAAGTCCTTGAACAACCACTCAGCGGCAAGTGTAGCTGCTTCAAAAAAAATTAAAGTCCCTTCAACCTTCGGGGTCCACAACACCCGGCGCAGCGGCCGAGGGGACACAAACCCCCGCCTGACCCGCTACAGCCTCCAGTGTCTGTTCGGGACGGACCGACCCCGGGCTCAGCGGCTCCTTCACCTCCCGAGCTACCCCGGCCCGGGACAACCCTAACAAACAAACACGGCACCGGACCCGGGGCGCGGCCCCGACCCGCACCGAGGCGGCACCGCGGGCAGCGGCTCCGCCGCTTCGGTCCCACCCGCCAGGCCCGGTCCCGGGCAGCGACGCCGAGCTCCCGGTAACGCCCCCCCGGTCTCCACGCCCCCCCCGCCCCAGACTCCGCGCACCGC
>VWYH01007986.1:775750-801208 GCA_013399365.1 Pampusana beccarii
GCCCACAACTGGACACAATATTCCAGATGTGGTCTCAGCAGGGCAGAGCAGAGGGGCAGGAGAACCTCTCTGACCTACTGACCACCCCCTTCTCATCCAGCCCAGGTCCCATTGGCCTTCCTGGCCACAAGGGCCCAGTGCTGGCTCATGGTCACCCTGCTGTCTTGTATCTAGAGATGGCAGCTGAAATCTCTGCTGAGCTGAACTGTTCCACAAGGTTTCCACCCTGAATAAAGGCAACTTGAAGGCTGAAGGAAGGCCCTGGTTGGGAGGCTTCATGAATCTCATGTTGTACGAATGTAAATAGTGTTTTCGTTCTATGTGGTGGCATTTGGAAAAAGAAACAAACCCAAAGTTAAAATAAATCGCAAACATTTGCAGCTCTGGAACAAGCCCCGGGCAGGCAGAGCGGACACCGGGGGGCGCTGCAGCCTCGTGAACGGGGACGGTTCCCCCGCTTCCGCGAGCTGCAAACTCCCGGTGTCCGCAGCGATCGCCTGGGATTTGGGAGCCTCAGAAATGGATGATTTCAGTTCTTATAAACTGATCCCCAGAGCAGGTGGTTGGGCAAGTTTGTATCAGCACGGGTGGGCATCAGTGGTCACAGAACCCCAGAATGTCAGGGGTTGGAAGGGACCTCGAAAGCTCATCCAGTGCAACCCCCCCCCGGAGCAGGAACACCCAGATGAGGTTACACAGAAGGTGTCCAGGCGGGTNAAGTGTGAACCCACACCTGGCTGCAACCACTCAGGGTGGCTCTCAGTCTCTACCCATGTTTTCCCCCAAAGCCTGTGTTTTGTTCTGTCTTTGTCTGTTTGTTTGTTTGTTTCCAGGGAACTGAGATGCTGTGCCAGCTCACACCCTGGATCTCCTCAGCAGGTTTCGTGTCCTGCGCTCGCAGGATGTGGTGACTTCAGTCAGCTTTTGCTTTGCTGACTTCCTTCATTTGTGACACTTCACCACCGCCTTCCCCTTTTCTCCAGCCGCAGACAGTGGGAGACCGTCCTGCAGATCTCCGTCTGCCCACTGCATCTCTTCCCCCAGGAAGAACACAAGAGGTTCCACTTGAATATGAGAAGAAACTTCTTCGTGGTGAGGGTGTCAGAGCCTGGCCCAGGCTGCCCAGGGAGGTTGTGGAGTCTCCTTCTGTGCAGCCATTCAAACCCGCCTGGACACCTTCTGTGTAACCTCATCTGGGTGTTCCTGCTCCGGGGGGGGGTTGGACTGGATGAGCTTTCGAGGTCCCTTCCGATCCCTGACATTCTGGGATTCTGTGATTCTGTGACCGTGTGGCCTTTTCGGAGCATCCCCCTCCTCTCACACCCTCTCCAGCCCTTCCCTGCTCTTCCGAGGGCTTCACCCAGCACCAGCACTTCTTTAGTCAGGGTAGAAAGAGGTGTGCAGGAAGCAAAGCCCATGAGTAGGAACCTGGATATGAGCAGCTGCCATTTTCCATGTACATGATGAAAGGTTTCCTGCCCTAAAAACATATTCCAAGGATAAAAGAAGAGACAACAGGTGAAAAGCGGAGAGCCAGGGGCAGCATAGGGTAAGAGAAAGGTAATCACAATTACAGACCTTAACGTGCCACCTGCTCGGCAGTGCCACAGGGGCACTTACAGCCTGGTTCAGGAGGTGTAACCCACATACCTTTGCTTTTTATTCCCTTGGGCTCTGAGACTTCTAGACCGGAGGCACTGCAAAAATTCCAGTATTTACCAAGGCTGGGAAATACCACACAGTGCCCAGACAACTCTGTCTAGGCAAAATCATCATCTTCTGAATAGTAGACTGGAGACCACAATGTTTTATTGCCAGAATTGTCACCGTGTCACTACATGACACACCTTTTTTGCCGTGGGTTCAGACACTTCTACATCAGGAACTGCCCGTTCCATAGCACATGTCACACACTGCACTGTATGAACCTGGTGCCATCCTGCAGCCAGACTCCCGGCAGCGGGAAAGGCCGTTAAAACCCATCTGCAGCTCTCCAGAATTCAGCACATTAGCAATGCCGCGCACATCTTGCAGGAAGGCCAGAGACGGAACAATTTGCCGCGTTCTCCGCAGAAAGGGTCAGTTCCCATTTCAGCTGCCCCGCAGGCTTAGCAATCTGCTGGGTAAGCAGCTCCGACAGCGAAAACCCTGCTGCCCTCAACAATGTCGGCTGAGCGACCCGTGGGCAACATCCCCTCCAGCAACAGCCTGGGAGGCTTGGTCAAACCCGTTGTGATGAGCAAAGTGATTTTGGTTTAAATAGTAATTAATAAAAGATGCCTAGATGAGTGTTGTAGGCATCCTGACACTTGATTGATAGTACTACAGCATGGTACGCCTAACAGCTCTAAAACAAACACACAAATATTCAAAAGGAAATAATTAGCTCAAACTCAGCCAGCTGGTACCCTGCTACGTGGAGAGCGCTGCCAGCTCCGCTTTCGCCAAATGTGCAGGTTTGTTCTGCTTTGGACCTCACTATGCAGGAGGAAAATTCACAGAAATGGGGGTTTGGACCAGGGGCCGGGACTGCTGAGTTTCTGAATCCCAAGAGGAGGAGGAATGGATGGATGAATGGAGGAGTCCAGCTGTGTGCTCTGGCTTTTCAGTGCCCAGCAAGGATGGAGCCTGTGGGGCTGGACCACAGCATCCTCCCCGTGTCCTTCCTGCATCCTCCCCGTGTCCTCCCTGCATCCTCCCCATGTTCTCCCTGCATCCTCCCTGTGTTTTCCCTGCATCCTCCCTGCGTTCTCCCTGCATCCTCCCCGTGTCCTCAGCCCCTGGTTTGGGTGGATCCACGTGCAAGGAGCTCTCAGGAGCAAACACCAGCCAAGGGTGAGGGGCTTTGCTGGCAATTTCACAAGCACTAACCAGGCATCACAGAGCAGAAAGGTTTCTAGAAAGGGCACCTGCTGAAATACTGCCAGCAGTGGAATCAGCACCGCAAAGTGCTGAGTCTGGGGAATACAGGGGAAGTTCTTTGCCTGCCATAGATCTGCTGGGAACAGAACAGACAGAGCATGCAGTCAGTTACCAAGGATGTGAAAATTATAAGTTACACTGCGTCTCAAGGTATAGAGGAAGTCAGTAGAAAAAAAGCTTTATTTTCTATGGGTATTGTCTGAAAATAAGAAATGCTGCCTGCTGTAGGAACTCGGTGTCTTTAGGGAGAACTCTGCACTTTTGGAGGAGGGATCCTCTCCCCAGGAGGGACAAACATTGCAGCACAGACAGACACGGCTCCGTGCGCTGTGCCTGACCCGCTGCAGGAGCGTGGGGAGGACTCTGCACTCCGTCCAGTCCCACCTGGGAAACAGAAAATGCCCCTGCAGACAGCTTGCAAAATGTGTGGAATGTAGCACTGAAGGAAAAAAAGAGAAAAAGCTAATGCTAAGTCTTGGTTTATGCAGAAACACAACCAGACAAAATAACACCTGGTACGGGAGCTGCTCACATTGCTCACATTTCAGCCCCCATTGCGGTGCAGATACAGAGGTGTATTGTCTCCGCAGGACAGCAGCCAGGAGTTTCCATGCTTCACTGTTTGGTTTGGGGTTTATTTGTTTTTTTTTCATCAAAATGAGGGCATGAACAGCGGGTGCCTACAGCGGCACTGGTGCCCATGGGTAGCACGGCTCCCGCGCTGTTCCCAGTGATGGGCGAGGAAGTCCCACAGCCCAGGATCTGGACCAGGGCTCTGGCACCCAGGGCCACATGTGGCCACCTCCACCTTCCCTGGGCAGCTCAGCAGCAGCAGGACAAGCTACATGGACTGGCCGATGCTTTCAGACGCACAGGGTGACCAATAAAGAAGAATTAATGGAGGAAAGCATTAAAGCTCTCACCCCAAGCAGGGACGTGTTTCATTTAATTCCACAACCCCATATCTTTTCTTGTTGAGTATGTCCCTTGGAGATGCGTGCATATCTTAATTTTTAGGTAGACAGAAAGCATCCCTTTATAGGGATTGAATCCACAATCCAAAACCCTGTATAAGAAGGTTTGTTTGAACCCTCAAATAGACGGAAAGTAGGCAATGACTGAAGGCAATGACAAGGTAAGGATTTGACCCAAGTGTTTTTGAGTTTTCTCCGAATCTTCATGGACACCAGCTCTGCACTGAGTTACTAAATGAAGTCTCCTGGGTCACAGAAGGGGAAAGAGCCACCATCTGCCATGTAGCTGGGAAGAGTGTCTTCTGGACAGGCTAATTTGAGCATTTTGTTTTTCAGATTCAGCCATCTATACAAACATGCCTTTCATGTTCGTTTATACATTCACGCAAGACAAAAGTTAAAGCATCCCTTTATTGCATAAACATGAAGCAGTCACTGCTCACCAAGCAGCAGAACAAAGCATATGTGGAAGAAAACATGGTTTCAGTGTTGTCAGCTTCCATTTGTGCACTGTTTCTGGATTCAGCCTTCATTTGGAAAAAGGACTCATGACCTAAATGGCAAAACATTTCCCTTTCTTAGTTGGCTTTCCAACCCATTATTTCCTCATGGAGATGCAGCCTTCATCTTTCCTAGACTGTGTTTGGTCTGGTACCTCAGAGGATGGTAAGAAAAGCCATATTCAGATGTCTATACATTTCAGTACCCTGTCTCTCACATCAGCCAGGAGCAGATCCTCAGATAAATTTAAGGATCAAGGTCATGTTTTAGCATGGTTTTGTCTCTGTCAGCCAACTGTACTATGCACCTTGGTCAGTGACTTTGTCCTAGATATAAGGCAACTGCAACTATGCAGGTCTTATAACTAGCACAGCATTCGTTAATTTTCACATTTTCTATACTCAGATAAGAAAGAACATAAGAGTAAAAGAAGGTAACGGACAGAGGGAAGGAAGATGGGAGGAAGGGAGGGATGAAGGACAACAGAGAAATAGACAAAAAGAGAGAGAAACCTGAAACATTATTATGCCCTGTTAGTCAGGACAACAAAATCTTGAGACAGGATTACACAAGTAAATGGCTGAAACTCCACCTGTAATGCACTTCTGCTAAGCTTTGTTACTACTAAACCATCAGCCTTTAAGTTCTCTACTGGCATTGTGGTAGCTCAGTCTTCACAGTGTTAACAACATCCTTTCTACCTTAATAATTTGCGGCTTTTAATTCCCTGCACCCATCCATTTTCCCTAGCCTCCATACACCCGTGTTCTTCACCGTTCATGATCCTGAGGAAACAGTTGCTGCTTGTGGAGTGATTTAGCATCCCTGGACATAGGAACTCAGGCTTTTGCCCTGGCAATGTTTTCTCCAGGCGACCCTGGAAGAGAAATACATGATGTAATTTGAGGAGGTAAATAATGATTGAATTGCTTTTAAAATCAAACTTGGTTAGTCTTTGAGAATCTTGGGTGAAGCAAGCTGGGCATGAAACATATGAATCAACGAAAATTCTGATGAGCTCAATCCAGGGAGCTGGGGGAAGGTGAAGGAAACAAAGGGAGAGCTCTGGGATGGGAGGGAAATGTAGGGGGTTAGAGCAGGTCCTGGGAGCCAGGACTCCTCAGTTCTCCTTTCAGCTTTAGAAGAAGGACTATGCTAAACTCTACCAAACACAGCATCTCACCAGTTGCCCCCCGCCCCCCCCACTAGTCAAAAGCAGGATTTTCTTTCGTGTCTCTGCCCCCTCTTTCCCAGTACCCACTGCAAATATCCTTACCAGGGTGTGAGGCCATTAGCCTCTCTGGCAATCTTCTTGGCGCACTGAATATCATCCCCAATATTATCATCTCGAAGTTCTGTAGAGAAGGGAGAAAAGGTCAGTATGGAAGAAAACACAGTAGAGAGAGAGCAGGGACAGATGGGCAGAGAGAAAGGTGTTCATCAGGAAGGGCAACTGGGATACTGGGGAGATGGATGAACAGGACAGAAGGAGAGAAATGCCCAGAGCAGCTGATAGACAGATGTCATGGGCAGATCAATGTGCTTTCATAGAGTGGATGAAGACAGACTCTCTGTTCTGTCTCAGCACTTACTTGAGCAACTGATATGGCAGACATTCTTGGATCCACGGGTCTTGCCATCATCACACCAGTACTTGCTGTTGATCTGAAAGATCCCGTAGTCCCTGCTTGGACCATTGTCATTAAGTGCTTTAGTGTTGTAACTGCTCTCGTGTTTTACCAGGCAGACCCCTGTGGGAGGAAGAGACAACCCAGAGGAGGAACATCAAATATGCTCAGGGTAAGTAACAGGAAAGAGATGGAAGGATTAAGGATGAATGAAGAGTTGGAGAAGTAATTAACCTGTTGATATTGTAAGTCTGATGGATGGATAAATGCTTGGAAAGGTAAAGCTCTGAATGGGTATTTTTTGTGTAAGCAATAGAAGGGGGCAAGCAAGGGGATGAGGAAGAGAGATGATGAAGTCAAAGGAATGGAGGGACAGAATAGAAGATTGCAAAGAAGCTGAGAGGGACAAGGGTGGTATAGGTAGAGAGGTGCAGCAGGAGCTTATTATACTCACAGTCAGCTACAGTTTTGCCCACAAAGCCCTCAAAGCCCTGCCGACGAAGGATCTTCACCAAGTCACATCGGGGGATGACTTTTCCCTGGGTGCCTGGCAGAGCCAGGCCAAGGAAGACGAGAAGAAAGCTGAAGAAGAGCATTGACTTTCTCATAGTGCTGTCCACAGCAAGGAAGTGCCAAAATGACTTGAGCTCTCTGTCTGTGAGGACTGCCTTCAGTGTCACCCTTTTATTCCTGCTACCCGGGTGAGGACCAACGGGCCAAGCCAAGCATGTCCGGGAAGTGTGGGAGGCATTTACGATAATAACCCAATAAGGAAGTGGGCCAAAAGCCAAAGACAATTTCTGGAGGATGCCAGTACCTGTTTCACCAGTCTTGCCTGGATGGGGCGTGTGCATGCCACAGACAATCCAGCAATTCCCAGTTCAATATTCCATAGGCACAGAACTACTCCAGTGAGGAAACTTAGACATAACATTGAGATCATGGTTATGGTTGCCATAGGAATTGAGCTGGGATTTATCTATTAGCAAAGGCTGGGAAAAGCCTAAGAGTTACTGTTAAAGTAATGTGAAAGACTGTGTTTACAATTAAATTAGTTACCTATGTGTTAGGACCAGCCTTGCTTTGATGCTGTTGATGCAATTTAGAACTGTCCTATGATTTGAGGGCAGGGTTGCTATAGGGACCCTTTTTGGGTAATCACAAGAACAGAAGTCACCCCAGGTTGCTCTAAATGAGGGTTTGGCTACACATGCGTTAATTTTAGGATACTGTAGTTACCAAAACTTGATGGTTGGGGTTACAGACACTTCATGGATCAAAGGCTGTAGTTACCTTGGGTTTCGTGGTGTAACCCCAGTAGGTTGCTCAGTTACTTGGTCTCTCCCCAGTGGTGGGATGAGGGGGAGAATTGTAAGGGTAAAAGTGAGAAAACTTGTGGGTTCAGATAAATACAGGGTAATAGGTAAAGCAAAAGCTGTTCTCCGAAGCAAAGCAAAACAAAGAATTAATACACTGCTTTCCATCAGCAGGAAGATGCTTAGCCACTTTCAGGAAAGCTGGGCTTCATCACATCTAACAGTTACTTGGGAAGGCAAATGCCATCACTCCAAATGTCCTCCCCTTTCCTCTTCTTCTTCTTCTTCTTCTTCCTCTTCTTCTTCTTCTTCTTCTTCCCTCCGGTTTTATTGCTGAATATCCCTTTGGTCAGTTGGGGTCAGCTGTCCCAGGTGTGTCCCCTCCCAGCTTCTTGTGCACCCAACCCACGCACTGGTGGGTCGGTGTGAGGAGCAGAAAGGCCTTGACTCTGTGTAAGCTCTGCTCAGCAGGAACTAAACCACCGCTGCGTTATCAACAATGTTTTCAGCACAAATCCAAACCACAGCCCCATATAATCCACTATGAAGAAGTTTGACTCTATGCCAGCCAAAACCAATACAGGGGCTTACTGTCACCCAGGGTTTGGGAATGATGTTGTCCTAGACACTAATCTAGGCTGGAGGCTTCTCAAGTGCCATGTCTCAAGGTGTACTCAGTGGCCTTGAGACTGGTAAAAAATACTTTATGGCTGAGTAGTGAGCTTACGAAAGGGCACACTAGTAGTTTAGAAGGCAGGACTGGGAACCATTCTGGCCCATGTTTGTTCCCACTGTGGGAAGTAGGAGTTTACAGCCTTGGGTTCTGGCTTTCAGATACCGACTAAATTAGCCATGTACAGCTTTTTAAGGCGTTAGCATTCTGGTTCACACATCATACGCATCTCCAATGGCAAATACATGGACATAGCAAAACATCAAAGTGCCAGAACACCTCTAGCTGTAGATGCCTCAGAAGAAACTGTAACTTCTACTAAAATCTCATGCTGCTAGTGGTATCTGTTATTAAATGACACGTGAGATACTTTCCAAAGTGGCTAGTGACTGTGGATGCCTCATTCTGGAGATGTCTTCTTTCCTAATTTTTAATGTAGCGCTACTTATTAAAAAATGTGTCAATCTGAAAACCAATTCTCTTTCGGCTTCCTCATGAAGTAACCGATACCTCTGGCGAACCTCAATATGGAGATGTGTTTCTCTCAAAAGCAGCTGTTACGGGGTGTCGGAACGGCAGTTACATGATAAAGGAAGATGAATACTAACATTGACCATCTGGATGAATAATACTGACATGATTAACTTACAGCAATTGATCAAAACATAAAAGGCCTTTGTTAGGTTATACAGAAGTATGTTTTTTGTGAGTGTAACGAGTGACAGCCCAAGCCAGTGAGAATGATATCTTGGGTCGGAACACCTCCTTCCTATGTATGGTGTGTCAATGTTGGGCCTGGGCCTGTGTGTTTGAAATAACATCTTTTGTTTAATGTTTAATAGGCTGTTTATTTCTATAAGAAATCGCAAAAGGTAAATGGGGCTGAGGAGTGTAACTATCGCTCAGCCAGTTGGAATTGCATATAAAATACGTATAAAATGTATAATAGCAGGAATGAGGAAAAGAAAAAAAAAAAAAAAAGGGNAAAAAAAAAAAAAAGGGGCAAAAAGAGACCAGGCCTGTGCTGTATGGCTAGAAAATAAATTTCAGGCCTGTGTCAATCTGCAAGATAAACTCAGCTCATTGTAACCGAGGAGTCTGCCGGGGACCGGCAGCTCCCACTTGGTACCACCTATTACACCACCTGAGTGGCCTTGCCTGTATATAAACTGCAGCAAGAAGACAAAAAAAATAATAGAAAAAGCTGGCTGCCCACTGCTAAAGCAGCAAAATGGGGGTTTTCTCCACACCCCAGGCCCTCCGCTGCAGTGATGCTGCTTCTAGAGAACTGTAATACTGAATGAAGGAGTCTGAGGGTGAAATTTAAAGGCCTCCTTAGCAGATCCGTAGTTCCAATGAAGTTGGGAAATTAAACCAAAAATTTTTTAATAGACTTGTTCAGTTGTAACTAGTTGTAAGAGATTTCTTAGTAAATTCATCATGGTAGTTCTTGGGGTCATGGGAAAGAAACAAAGGCCATTTTTGAAACCAATGGAACATCAAATTTGGAACAAAGTCTTAACACATGAATTCTTGTATTTGCCAGAAAGCCCTATACCTCTCTTAGGTCAAGATTTGTTAAGTAAATTGTAAGCTCAAATAACATTTTCTGAGAATTCTGTTTAGCTCCATCTCCTGTAAGAAGATGCTTGAAAGGTGCAGATCTGCTTGCTGCAAGCAAGAAATCTCCAAGGAAATTTCAGATGCTGTATTTCCACTAGTATGGGCAGCTCAAGTATCTAGTAAAGCCAACACTACAGTGATAGAACTGAGACAAAACTGAAACAGGACTTCAATCCGGTAAGGAAAAACAATATCCATGAACATGAAAGCCAAAATGGGTTTAGAGACTTTGATGAACGAGTTTACAACAATCTTACAGGCTGACTGCGTTTAATTACGCTTGGGGATTTGTCTATTTATAGCTACAACACAGGGGCAACCTGTGGCTATTGCAGGACAATATTATGAGAAAGCAAACAGATGATATTTTTTGAATGAATTTTTTTTTCCCAATTCTTTCCGTAAAACTATTACTCAGCTTCTAAAATTGTTACTCTGATCAAAAAAGGCAGGAAGCGGATTCAGGTCTTAACAGGCCATGATCCTTCTGTCATATATGTACCATTTGTGAAACCTAATTTTAATTTTTTTATTCTCAATCTATGTCCTTGCAAATTGCACTGGCCAATTTTCTTAACAGCATAGCTTTTGGCATGCCTAAATGTAAATTGCTGCAGAATCTAAATGTCTTTGATGTCAGGCCAAACTCAACCTAGAGACGTGCTTCTCTCAAAAGCAGCTGTTATGGGGTGTGGGAACAGCAGTTGTATGATAAAGGAGGATGAATACTAACATCGACCGCCTGGACGAATAATACTGACATGATTAAATTACAGCAAATAGTCAAAACATAAAGGGCCTTTGTTAGGTTATACAGAAGTATGTTTTTTATGAGTGTAAGGAGTGACAGCCCAGGCCAGTGAGAATGATATCTCGGGTCAGAACATCGCCCCCGTATGTATAATGTGTGAATGTTGGGCTTGGGCCTGTGCGTTTGGAACAACACCTTTTGAAAAAAACATCCTGTTTAACCTCTTGGTCCAGGCCCGTATCTGTATTGCTATAAATTGAGAAAGGCTAGTTAAAGAGGGCTCAGCTCAGCTTGGCTCAGCTCTGCTCTCACTGCTAACAATAACTCTGTGTCTGCATATCTGTCTGTGTCTCTGTGTCTCTGTATGCCTCATTCTCATCGCCGCAACGGGATGCAGGATCCATTCTCATGGTGATGAAGCAGCTTCCTCCTGCGCATAATTACACGACCTATTTGCTTCCTTTTTGGAGAGAACCCTAGTCTCACAGAGGTTCTTGGTAAATGTGGAGGGGAAGAGGACAAATCTTACAGCTGGCTAGAGATAGCCTTCCAGATCAGTTCCTGACTGATACTGGACCATGGCTCATCTGAACCTAAAGAAGTCCAAAGATGGCACAGTGAGGAGGAAACTGCCAAAAGATGAATCTGTGCATCCCAGAGCACCTCCCTTAGAATCATGGAATCGTTTAGGTTGGAAAAGACCTTTAAGAGCATCAAGTCCACCACTAAACCACGTCTCTAAGTACCACATCTACACATCTTTTACACACCTCCAGGGATGGTGACGCAGCCACTTCCCTGGGCAGCCTGTTCCAATGCTTGACAACACTTTTGGTGAAGAAGGTTTTCCTAATATCCAATCTATACCTCCCCTGGCACAACTTGAGGATGTTTTCTCTCATCCTTTCACTTGGGAGAAGAGATCGATACCCTCCTCGCTACAACCTCGCGTACAGGGAGGTGCCAGGACAGTGACAGATAAGAATTTATTTAGGTACTGGGAAATCAGTTGTGCATGAGTGTACAAGAGTTAAAATTATAATAGAATCATTGTGGCAGAACATCTCCTTCGTATGAGCAGGTGGGAAACACTGATTGTATTTATGTCCCCCGCAAAAGCTGGGGGAAGCAAGGATGATGCATTAGAGAGTCTGGCAGTTTACAATTCTGTTTATTTCTGTGTGTGAGAAGCTGATGAGAAAGTACAGTTACAACTGTGTTCACATCCTGAGCTTTTGACCATCAAGGCAGGGATCCAAAGATCCCGTTGCAGTCACTTCTGTGGGACTCAGTGACCTTTGCATTGAAAAGCAAACTTGCCATTGGGCTGGAGACATGGAGAGAGTATAGGATTCAGTTACCAGAATGCACGTGTTGAGCGCCTTTTGAGAGGTCCTAGGTATCTGAAAGTGTCCTCCAGTCACTGATTCAGATTATACACATTTTTCCTCTAAGCACTGTTTCATATCTGACAGATCCACACAGATGTTTCAGCTGTCCTGAGCTGTCTCAAGTGTCACTAGATGTCAATGTGTAGGCAACAATCCTTCCCTAGATGCCCTGCTGGAAGGCTCAGTCTAATCTCTAACATCCCACTTCTGCTCCAGACCTGAGAAATCCAATGTTTCCTTCTCCCTGCTTGTGGTCAGGTAGCCTTGGCTAATGGCCAGATTCTCACCCTGCTGCTCACTCACCGACCTCCTCAGTGAAATGGGGGAGACTATAGGGAGGGTGGGAACAAGAAAGCTCATGCGTTGAGATAAAGAGAGGAGGTTCACTTACCAGTCATTGTTGCTGGCAGAGCAGGCAACTCAGGGAAAATTAGCATTATTTATTTATTTCCTCTGTCCTTTCCCGGGTTCAACTCCATTCCTTCAGTGCCAATGCCTCTATTCCCCCTTGAGTGTCACAGGAGGGATGGAGGTGTTCTGCTTGCTACATAGCAGTTCCTCTCTGCCACTCCTTCCTCCTCACACTCCCAGGTCCTTCTCTGCAGAGCTGCTTTCCAGCAGGTCAACCCCCAACCTGTACTAGTGCCTAGGGTTATTCCTCCCCAGGTGCAGGACCCTACACTTGCCCTTGTTAAACTTCATCAGGTTCTTCTCTGGCCAGATTTACTTCCAAGTGGAGCCTGACTTTCCTCACTGCATCCTTGCATACTCTAACAATGTTCCTATATGCCTCCCAAGTGGCCTGTCCCCTTTTTCACATTCCATAAACTTCCTCCTTCCATTTGAGTTTCGTCAGAAGCTCCTTGTGTGTCCATGCCGATCTCCTACTCCCTTTGCTTGATTTCTTGCTCATAGGGGTGCATCAATCTTGAGACTGGAAGAAGTGATGCTTGAATATTAACCAGGTCTCTTGGACCCCCCTACATTCTAGAGCCCTATCCCATGGGATTCATCCAAGTAGGCCCTTGAAGAGGCCAAAGTTAACTCTCTTGAAGTCCAGGTTTTTAATCCTACTTATTGCCCTGCTTCCTCATGCAGGATCCTGAACTCCACCATCTCATGGCTACTGTAGCCAAGGCTGTCCCCAACTTTCACATTCCCAATGAGTCCTTTTTTTGTTAGTACATGGTCCAGCAGCACACCTCTCCTTGTTGGCTCTTTCATCATCTATGTCGAAAAATTATCATCAATGCTCTGTAGAAACTTCATGGACCGTGTGTGCCTAGCTGTATTGTCTTGTTGACTTGTTGAAGTCCCACATGAGAACCAGGATCTGTGATCTTGAGGCTACTTTCAGCTGTCTGTAGAAGGCCCAATCGACTTCCTGATCAGGTGGCCTGTAGTGAACACCCACAACACGTCACCCATATTAGCCTGCCCCTTAATTCTTATCCATAAGCTCTTGACTTGTTCTTCATCCACCCCTAGGCAGAGCTTAATACATTCCAGTTGTTCACTCAAAGAGCAAATCCACCACCTTGCCTTGCTGCCCTGTCTTTCCTAAAAAGTACACAGCCCACCCATACCAGCATTCCAGTCGTGTGAGCTGTCCCACCATGTCTCTGTTATTGCAGTGAGGTCATGACCCTGTGACTGCACATGGATCTCTAATTCTTGCTGTTTATGCACCTTCATTACACATCCTTCCTGAGCCCATTTCAGGGCTACACCGTTCTTGGGGAGAAGGATTTTTTCATTATGTTCTCTTAGTATTCCTCCATTTGCAACTTGCGTCAGTTCTCTCTTGGCCTTTCACTGTGCCCCTCTGAGAAGAGCCTGGCTCCATCTTCTCTGCCACCACACTTCAGGGCTTCAAAATCTTCTATTGGATCCTCTCTTCAGCATCTCTTCTCTAGGCTGAATAAGCCAAATTCTTGCAGCCTCTTCACAAATATTCAAGCTCCATTGCTCTGACCATTGTGGACACATGCTCTAGAGTTTGTCGGCACTTCCTTTCCATGGGTGGCTCTCCATGGGTTTTACTATTGAGATACAGCAACACAGGTGGCAGGTAGAGCAGAACCATCACTCCCCCTGATCAGCTGGCTACCCTCTTATTAGTGAAGCCCACACTGAGATTCATTGCTAAAAGTGCACCTGCTAATTCGTGTTCAACTTCTTGTACACCAGGGTTTCTGGCTCCATTTCCACAGAGCTGCTCCTTGGGCAGTCAGTCCTCATCCTGCCTTGCTGCATGAGGCTATCCTGCACCAGGAAAAAAGTAGGACTTTACATTCACTTTTGCTGAACTTCATGTGGTTTTTGACAGTTTCTGCCAGGTAATTGGCAGCTTGTATTGGTCCCGTATGCCACCCCACCTCCAGTATTTTAACCATTCACTCTCAGTTTGCTTTTCTCTACTAACCGAAGATGCTGTACTGTGTCCAGTCTCCATTCTGCTCATGAACATGCAAGCAGTATTAGCTTCAGCATCAGCCCCTGAGGAACACAACCCCAAAGTGACCACCACTAAAATTTAGAATGATCAACCACTACGTTCATCTTGCTTTCATCCACGTTGCAGCTCACCCATCTACCTCTTTTAACCTGAGTTTTTCATCCAGGGTGTTGTGTTGGAAGTGTTACGAAGGGGAAGAGGTTTACAAGCACTGCTTTCCCTTCAGCCACAGAACTAGCCATCTCACCTTAGGGGACAATCAGGTTGCTCAGCCACAGTTTGCCTTTGGTCAGTCTACTCTGTTCCCAGCCCCCTTCTTTTCCTTCATGTACCTACCAATGGCTTCTGGGAGGACAGAACCCATGATCCTCCCGTGGATCAAGGGTGAGCCTGACTGTCTTGTAACTCCCTGGATCCTTCTTTCCTCCCATCTTTTTGAAGATGGACATCACATTTGCTGGGGTTTTTTTTTGTTTTTTTTTTACCAGTCACCAGGAACCTCTCAAAAAACCACTGCTTTCCAGAGATGTTAGAGAGTAGTCACACAATTATATTGGCTGTATCCTGTAGCACCTGCAGAGGCTTTCCATGTGGTATCATGGACTAGTGCATGTCCAGCATCTCTAAGTCATTGCTACGTGGAGCTTCAGCTACTGTGAATAGAACAGAATAGAATAGAATAGAATAGAATAGAATAGAATAGAATAGAATAGAATAGAACAGAACACAATACAATATTTCAAGTGGAAGTGACCTACAATGATCACCTAGTCCAACTGCCTGCCCACTTCAGGGCTGACCAAAAGTTAGAGTGTATTATTCAGGGCGTTGTCCAAATGCCTCTTAAGCACTGACAGGCTTGGGGCATTGACCACCTCTCTGGGAAGCCTCTTTCAGTGTTTGAGTAACCTCTCAGTAAAGAATGTCAGGTCTAATATCTGTATAGCTCTTCAAATCTCACCAACAGGTTTGGAGACCTGAAGGCAGCTCTTGCTGTTGAAGCCCAAGGTAGAGGTGGCATGAAGTACCTCAGCCCATCCCACGTCCTAAAAAAACTATTTGAGCTCTAACTATATATTATATCTAATAGTTCTATTGTGATTGTGTTTATTCTGTATTCTAATAATAAAAGTGCTATTGGCTGTTACGCAAATTCCACTACTCCCTTTTCCAGTAATGTAATTTCCTTTAGGTCAGCCATCTAATTAATCATTCCTTTAACAATTGCCTTGTGTACTCGCTTTACCTCCTTCCTGTAATGAGCAACTTCTTGCTTGGAGCCTCCCCAACCATTGCCCATGTCCACCCTGTGCTTGGCAAGGCCAAGTCCTGCTGAAAGCTGGGAGCTTCCCTCCTTTCTCAGCACTTTATGTTTCTTTGTGAGTCATTATGAGACCATGGCCCATGTGGTGGAGTGTCTGAGTGTGCACGGCAGGAGCTGTGGTGGAAACTCTTCCTCTATGCACTTGTTTGGGATTTTCAGAACACTGAGCAACCCTGTGGGAAGGAGACCCCAGCCCTCAAGGTGACAAAATGCTGGAGATAGGAAATGTTGGTGCCATGGGAGGCTGTCTCCAGGAGAAATTGCTCAGATGTCTACCTCACACAGGTTTTCTCATGTCTTTAAGGAAATTCTACCTATATCATTGCCTGTAAAGAGTTCTTCCCTTTCAGTTTTACTGATCGAAGTAGAATGTGAGGTGAACCAAAGAAATAATGATGGTTATGTCTGCTTACTGAGAGACTATTGTTTGGGTGGGCAGGTGTTGTGGTTTAACCCCAGCTGGCAACTAAGCACAACGCAGCTGCTCATTCACTCCACCCTGGTGGGATGAAGGAGAGAACCAGAAGTGTAAAAGTAAGAAAACTTGTGGGTTGAGTCAAAGACATTTTTATAGATAAAGCAAAAGCTGCACACGCAAGCAAAGCAAAACAAGGGATTAATTCACTATTTCCCATGGGCAGGTAGGTGTTCAACTATCTCCAGGAAAGCCAGGCTCCACCACATGTAATGGTGACTTGGGAAGACAAAGGCAATAAGTCTCAGTGTGCCCCGCCTCCTTCTTCCTCCCCCAGCTTTTATGGCTGACCATGATGTCCTATGGTCTGGAATATCCCTTTGGTCAGTTGGGGTCAGCTGTCCCAGGTGTGTCCCCTCCCAGCTTCTTGTGCACCCAACCCATGCACTGGTGGGTCAGTGTGAGGACCAGAAAGGCCTTGACTCTGTGTAAGCTCTGCTCAGCAGGAACTTACCCATCCCTGTGTTATCAACAATGTTTTCAGCACAAATCCAAAATACAGCCTCACACTAGCTCCAAAGAAGAAAATTAACTCTGTCTCAGCAGGACAGCAGGTCACAGACGTAGTTAGAGAAATTATAAGAGCAGAGGGTCACACAAAAGTAGAAATGTCACCCCAAAATTGTGAGTTTAGCAGCTCAAGATCTTCACAAGTGAGTTTTTCTTCATAGGTTGTCTTTCATATATATTTTCCACCATATGAAATGGTGGAGGCTGAAGTGTACTGAGACACACACTAGTGACATGCTGCATCAGAGAAGCTGACCACAGTGACAAACAATGGGTGGCATATCCCACATGCTATGGGAGCTCTGGCCTTTGTGGGACAATCATTTTTTCTCCCACTAAGGACCCGGTCCAGGCTGTGCCAGAGTTGTGTAATACAGAAAGAAGTGGCGATTTGGACCATCTGTAACCATAGCTTCCCTACTGTGGGCAATATTTTTCTTCTACAGACTCTGTCATGATGCACAAGGACCTCAGGGCAGATCACATTAGTAAAGCCTGAAGCCAAGAAGTCAGTGAGTAGAAGTCAGCTTTTTCCAAGTCACTTGTCACTACATCCCCTGCCTCATTCAGCAATGGACACACATACCCCGTAGCCTTCCTTTTGCTTTCCACATACTTCTAGAAACCCTTTTTGTTGCTCTTCACATACCTCAGTAGTTCCACTTCCAGCTCAGCTTTAGGCTTTCGAAATTCCAGCTCTGTTTGGGTGCTGTCTGTATTCCTCCACCCCTGCTCACACCGCGGGTGTGGGTGTGAGGGTGTGGGTGTTTATGTGGGGTGTAGGTGTGTGCGACCTCTCTCAGGGTTTCCCTGTTCATTCACGGAGGATTTCTGTCACATCTGTGCAGCTTCCCACGTATCTGACTGTACCACTCATGCTCTCAGGAGATCCTCATTTAACTTTTGCAAGCTGTTCTGGGTCCCTTTGGACTTAATAGCAGTTTCCCATGGAGGAAAAGAGTCTCTTGGAATCTCACATTCAAACCTGCGTTCTTCCTTCACCAGAGAGGAAGTGAATTGTTTGTGGTCTGTACAAATACAGACTTGTGTGGAGAATAATCATCAAATCCTTCACTTAACCAAGGTTTCAGATTTCTCAGAGCTCTACTTCCCACAGTATGTTGCACCAATCTACCATGTTTGCCATACAGATGTCACCATTATGGTTCAAAGTTGTGAAGTGATCACCAGCGGTTTTGCTTTCCCCTTTTCCAGCTTTAGTGATGAGGTATCTGATGTCACTTCTGCTGTTTTTCTTGCTTAACATTGTAAAGAAACCCTCAGAGGCTTTTTCCAAACCAGTGTCCATTATGACAAATAGATCATGAGGTTGTACACTAATGCAAGCATCACAGAGGAATTAGAATTGAGGAATTAGAAATAGGTGTGCGTTTCCGTGGTTATGATCTTGTTAGGATCATGGACACATGGCAGGATCACTCACACCATTGGAGTGTTGCGAGGGATACAGGCTTTTTAGGAAGAACAGGATAGGAAGACAAGGAGGAGGAGTTACCCTTGATGAGAGGGAGCAGCTGGAGTGCATGGAACTCTGCCTGGGGATGGGTGATGAGCCAACTGAGAGCTTATGGGTTACAATTAAAGAAAGGACAGGTAAGGACAACATTGTGTTGAGTGTCTGCTATAGACCACCTGACCAGGAAGAACAAGTAGAGGACAGATAGGAGCAGCCTCACATTTGCAGGCCCTGGGACTCACAGGGGACTCCACCACTCCCATATCTGCTGGAGGAACAAAACAGCAGGGCATGAGCAACCCAGGTTCCCGGAGGGCATCGGTAATAGCTTCCTGACATAAATGGCTGAGATGTCAATGAGGAGAGGTGTTCTGCTGTGTCTCATGGTCACAAACAAGGGCGGGCTCTTTGGGGATGCAGCCTTCGCTGCAGTAAGTATGAAATAGTGGAGCTCAGGATCCTGAGACGAAGGAGCAGGGGAAAAAGCAGTATTACAAACCTGGACTTCAGGGTTGGAGACTTCGGCCTCTTCGGGGGTCTGCTTGGAAGAATTCCACAGAATAAGGCCCTGGAGGAAAGAGGGGCCCAAGAAAGTTGGTTAATATTCAAAGATCACCTCCTCCAAGCTCAAAAGTGGTCCATCCTGACAAGTAGAAAGACAGACAAAAATGCCAGGAGGCTGCATTGATAAACAGACAGCTCCTGGAAAAACTCAAACATAAAAAGGGAGTATACAGAGGGTAAGACCAGGGACAGGTAACCTGGGAGGAATATAAAGACATTATATAGTCAGCATAGATTCACAAAAGGCAAGTAATTCTTGAACAACTTAATAAACTTCCACAATTAAAAGGCTGGCTTGGTAGACGATGGAAGAGCAGTGGATATCATCTACCTTGGCTTCAAGAAGGCTTTCAACATTGTGTCCTAAAAGATCCTCAGAGGGAAACTGATGAAGGATGGACTGGACAAGCAGACACTAAGGTGGGTTGAAAACTGGCTGTGTGGCTAAGCCCAGAGGATGGTGGTCAGTGGCACAAAGCCCAGCTGGAGGCCAGCAACTAGTTGTGTATCTGAGTGGTCAATACTGAGTTCAGTCCTGTTTAGCATCTTCATTAATGATCTGAATGATGGGGGACAGTGTATCCTGTGCTATGGAGAAATGGATTTGATGGATGGTCTGTTAGACGGATAAAGAAACAGCTGAATGGCTGAGTCCAAAAATTTGTAGTCAATGACTCAACATCTAAGTGGAAATCAGTAATTACTGGTGTCCCTCAAGAGTCTATACTGATACCGATACTATTAAATATCTTCATCAATGACGTGTCTAGTGGGATTGAGTGCACCCTCAGCGAGTTTTCAGATGACACCAAGCTGAGTGGTGCAGTCGAGATACATTTGAGGGAAGGGATGCCATCCAGAGGGACCTAGACAGGCTGGAGGAGTGGGCCCATGCAAAGTTCACGAAATTCAACAATGCCAAGTGCAAGGTCCTGCACCTGGGTTGGGGCAACCCCCATTGTCAGAACAGACTGAGGGATGGGTGGATGGATGGATGGATGGATGGATGGATGGATGGACGGATAGAGAGAGTTAAAAATTGGACATGAGGCAGCAGTGTGTGCTTGCAACTCGGAAGGCAAATCATATCCAGGGCTGCATCAAATCAAGGCTGAGGGGGGTGATTCTGCCCCTCTATTGAGGCCCCAGATGCAGCACTGGGTCCAGCTCTGGAGTCCCCAGTGCAAGAAAGAGATGGACCTGTTAGAGCGGGTCCGGAGGAGGCCATGGAAATGATCTGAGTGCTGGAACACCTCTGCTGTGAAGAAAGGCTGAAAGAGTTGTTCAGCCTGGAGAAGGCTCCAGGAAGACATTACTGAAGCCTTTCAATATATAAAGGGAACTTATAAGAAAGATTAAGAGAGGCTTTTTACCAAGACCTGTAGTAACAGGGCAAAGGGTGAGGGGTTTAAACTGACAGAATGTGGGTTTAGGTTGTACATAAGGAAGAAATGTTGTATGATAAGGGTTGTGAGACACTAGAACAGTCTGCCGAAAGAAGCTGTGGGTGCCTCACGCCTGGAAATGTTCAAGGTCAGGTTGGATGGGGCTTTGAGCAACTTGATCTACTGAAAGATGTCTCTGCCTTTAAAGGTCCCTTCCAAACCATTCTATGATTCTATGANCAAAGAAGCTGTGGGTGCCTCATGCCTGGAAATGTCTGGTTGGATGGTGCTTTGAGCAACTTGATCTACTGAAAGATGTCTCTGCCTTCAAAGGTCCCTTCCAACCCAAACCATTCTATGATTCTGTGATTCTATGCTCAGCACCTTTGCTAATGACACAAAACTGTGAGGAATGGCTGATAGGCCAAAGGGTTGTGCTAGCATCCAGAGGGACCTTGGTGGTCTGGGAAAAGGGTCTGAGATGAACCTCATGAAGCTCGAAAAGAAGAAGTGCAAAGTCCTGCACCTGGACGGGAACAACGCCCTCCACCAGTATACGCTGGGGGCTGGAAAGCATCTTTGCAGAAAAGGACCCGAGGAACACCAGCTCGAACATGAACCAGCAGCGTGCCCCAGCTGCAAAGAAGGTTAATGGCATCCTGGGCTGTACAAGGATGAGTGTTGCCAGCAGGTTGAGGGATGCAATCCTGCCCCCCTGCTCAGCACTGGTGAGGCCACACCTAGCGTGTTGTGGCCAGTTCTGGGCTGTCCAGTACAAGAGAGATATGAATGTACTGAAGAGAATCCAGTGAAGAGCCACGAAGGTAATCATGGGACTGGAGCACTTCTCCTATGAGGAGAAGAGATGGAAGACAGCTGGGATTGTTTTACCTGCAGAAGAGTCAGCACTATGATGAACTAGTGCCTGCAAGAAGGAATTAACTGCACATCCCGGTGACGAGCGAAAGAGAAATCCATTACAAGTGCTCTCACAGGGACTGCCCTCTGCTGGCCAATTGAGTTGCTGCAATAAAAGTGACATGAGACTATGTCAACCCTGTCTGCACTTGCTGGTGCCTTTGACCTCCCTCTGAACTGCCATCTCTGCTGCAGGGTCTTTGTGATTCACACTTGGTGACCTCAGAAATCTACCTGACAAGGGCGCTACAAATGAAGTGACTTTACAGTAAACATCCCAGACATTCTCTTGCACTTTTAGTAGCCAATCTGCAGCTTGAAGAGAAGAAACGGGATCACTCAAGTTTTGCGAAACACTCACCCTGTGTGATGGGAAAAGACTGCTCGTACAAACTGGATCAGTCAGTGGAGGGAAGGGGACACAGCCGCAAGTTTTCTCCTAATAGAGATATCAGTTCAGATAATGCAGACAGATAACTAGGGCCTGGCTTGAAGTTTATCTGACTGAAAAGAACATGAGAAATTACTAGACTGCTGGGGGCCATTGGTTTGATGTCTCACCAAAAATAGGATTAATTTAGACCAGGTTGCTCAGGGCCTTGATCTACCCAAGTTCTGACGAGCTGCAACGATGGAGAGGTCACAACCACTCTGAGCCTGTTCCACTGCTGGAACACCTCTTTGACAAAAACATATTGCTTATACCTGACATGAATTTCTCCTTCAGCTTGTGCCTGTTGCACCTTGCCCTGTCACCGTACACAAGAATCTGACTTGGTCTTGTCTATGCCCTTCTAGTGAGCAGTTGTAGGTAGCAATAAAATCTCTAGAGCCTTCTCTAGTCTTGAACGAAGCCATATCTCAGTTTCTCTGAACACATCATGTGCTCACAGCCCTGATCATTTTTGGACTTACTCCAGCATGTCCCTGTCTCATAATGCGGAGATGAAAAACCAGATACTATGCTCAGATGTAGTCTTATAGGGGCCCTTAGACAGACCTCTATATTTTAACTGCAGTATTAGGGTAGATGAAAGATTCCACATTTGTCTGACATGTAGTTAATCTATCCCTTGATGTGTCCAGTGTGACCTCAGTGGACTTGACAACTTCGGTGATTTTGCCCAATTGCTGGAGATCTCCTGCAGTGATACCATGACACTCATGCTTTCATAATCAGCATTTTAGAGCCAGTTTTCCTCTTCCCATTCACATGGGCATCCTGTGAATGCATTGCTGCTCTTCACCCCAGCGTAGAGAGGCAGAAGGCCTTCTCCACCTGGCCCTCTCACCTCACCAGTGCCACTGTTTTCTACAGCACCCTCATGCTTGACTGTATGATGCCAGAACAGCACTCCTGAGACAGTTTGACAAAGACATTTTTCTACATCATTCTCATATCCCTGCTCAACCTACAGCCTGAGAACCAGAAAGGTTGAGCAGAAGGGGAGAAGTGAGAAAAATTGTTAGGAAAGCTTTGAGGTTCACACAGAGACCATCAGAGTTGTTGGCCTGCTGTTGTCTTCTGAACATGCCCAGAGGACCTGGACAGCATTTGCTGTATCCCAGAAACTTGGCTGGAAGGTCAGGATATAGAGGGAGCCTTTGGTGTGGGAAGGGGCAGAGAGTTGCTGGTGGAGCTGGGTGGTGTCTCTGTGAGACATCTCTCAAACACTTTAGAAGAGTTGTGGCTATCAGGGAGGTTCCATGGTCCTCTGAGAAATAAAATATCAAAATTGTCTTCAAGTGAGTTAAAAAGGAAGATGATTGGTAGAATTACAGGCTGGGTAGCTTCAACTCAGTCCCCGGGCAAGTTATGGGGCAAGTGCTCTTCCAGACATCTCCAGGCGCTTGAAGGAAACAAAAAAGAGGGCAGAACCTGCATGGGAGGGGAAAGGGAATGTTGTGTACCTGGACATTTACAACGCCTTTGACATGGTCTACCATAGTCATATTGGTGATATCTGTATGGAAAGTAAAGATGACAATGTGGGTGTGAGTTTGGCTGAATGGTCAGGCCCAGATGCCATTAGTGGAATGGACTCCTCCTGGCAGCCAGTCACTGTTGGCATCCCTCAGTGACCAGCACTTGGGTCAACACATGAACATCTTCATTACCTCCCTGTATGATGGGATAGAGCTCACCTCATGGTCCTTTGTGGATAAAAGCAAAACACAGGGAGCCCTTGAGTTACCTCATCGAGTTCACCCTGCCTCAAGCAGCACAGTCAGACAAGATGACATTCAGGTCTCTTCCAATCAGAGTTATCCTATGACATAAGGAATCTGTCCCTTGAAGAGCTCTTTGAAGACGGAACAGGGAGAGGGTGGAGAAAAGCCAGTGAAACAGAAGTACATAGAGGGAATGTTGCACTCTAAATACAGAAGAAAATTTGCTTTGATAAGTGGCTGCCTAAAATTATTCACATAAATCAAGAGAACATGGTCACCTTGCTGATACATGGCTTTAGTGCTGTTAATAAAAAAAATAATAATAAAAATCTGAAAATTCATAAAAAACTAAGCATGCTGGTAATGTAGACTTTTTCAGTGATTGCACTGAGTTATTTTCTGCAAAAGTTTCAACTTTTTCCTACCCTTAAATGCTCCCCCTCACCTTGAAATGAATCCACTACTCTAACCCTTAACCTCAAACCTTACCTCTAAACCAAAGCCCAAGCCCCTAACCCGTTACACTTACCCTACCCTTATCCCTCACATGAAAATGCTGGCCTTCATCCTAGCCCTGACCCCAGCCCTGACAAATCTGCCTATACCCTAAACTCTAACCAGACACCCTTAGCAGAGCTCCAAACCCTCCTGCTAAACCTTTGCCTAATCCTGAACCCTGGAAGGTGAGCTCTAATCCTGAATCCCTAACCTGAAGGCCTAACACCCAAAGCCCTCCTTCCCATGCTCTCAATCCCTCACCTTCAGTCCCTTTCCTGACCTGGACTTAGGCTGCTTGGCACCTTGGGGGCAGGACATGAGGTCCCAGAGCAGTCTCATGGTGTGGGAAAAGGAATGTGAGGTGACCTGTATCTGATCAGCTTGTAAACCAAAAGGAGGAGACAAGTGAGAATGCTGTGGTGACCTCAGCCGTGCCTTAGAAACTCCTGCTCCAGCAGGCAGCACGGGACTGTGAAGGTGGCTGTGAGGTCAGTTCTGTCTCTGGAGTTGAACAGTATGTGGCTTGGAAGATCCTGGTGAGGTTACTTTTGCCTGGTCAGCTGGTGCAGCTAGTCTTGCAGAACTCATCTCTAGAAGGGTTATCCTATTTTGCTGCACTGATCACTTTCATTGTTCTCTTATAAGGAAAAAAATCAAGTAATCATTTCTACTGGCCCTAAAAGAGGCTCTTCAAATGTGAATTTGTTGCTGCAGTTTTACATGAAGATAAGGACATGCAGTTGGCCTAATCATGGGCAGCAGCTGGGAGCTTCCTGCAGACTTCTCTGTTGCAATCCAGTTTATGCTGCAACCCGCAGAATTGTGTACTCAGCACAACACAGACTGCAGGCCAAGCTGTACGTGGAACACAGCCCTGGGTCTGCTCTAGTTTACTGTTATGTGGACCTCTAACTCTCCATGTACAATGGTCTTCTGGTCAGGATCACTGAACCTCCTGATGAAGGTTAGGAAGAGGATGAGTTGTCCCTTAGACAGCTGGAGGAAGCATCACAATTTTAGGCCCTGGTAGTCACTGGGGACTTAGAAGATCATGGACCTCTGCTAGACGTCTTTGGTTTAAGGCAAAGTAGAAGGTATTCCCTGACCCAACATGGTAGGAATGGTCTCCTGGATATGTTTTTCACAAGAAGACAAAGCAGGACTGCTGGAAGATGTGGAGGAGACCTTTGTCTGCAGTGTGGGTGTGGTGTGGGGTAGAAAACCCTGAGGAAAGTGAGCAAGACAAATTGTAGCAGTGCTGAGTAGAGAAGAAGAATCACCTCCCTCAACCATCTGGCAGTGCTGAGTCAAGGGGGATGACAATTCGCTTGTCTGGCCACACTCCTGCTAATGCAGCCCAGGATGCCATTGTGTACCTTCAAAAGTGAAAAGCCAGGAGAGGATGAGGCTTTGGGAAGACATAAAACCAGCCTTCTCATACCTTCTTGGATACCAGCAAGATATCCTCCCTTGGCTATCCTTGTTTGGCTTCCTTTGTATTCTCATTCGACCTTTCTTAGCTTTTGACCACGGGGATTCCTTCCTTGGTCAGCTATTCAATTAAACCAGTACCTCCTTCTATTATCTGGAGTGCCTCATAATGCCTGATACTCTGATCTTGTCAGGAGCACCACAAATCTTATTAGCCATCTATACAGACTCAATAACAGCTGGCAAAGCAGAGCTTCACTCCAGAAGAACCTTGAGAAACTCTGGGATCTGGCAATAAAAACCTCATGAAATTTTACAGGTAGAGGTTGCCTGTCCTTTATTGGGGGCAGAATAACCCCACACATGAGGGCAGGCTAGGACCTGAACAGCTCAGGAGTGATTCTGAGAAGAAGGAGCTGGGCGTTACAAGGGATGCCATACGAGCATACGAGCCAGTGGTGCATGCT
>VWYH01007987.1:0-33114 GCA_013399365.1 Pampusana beccarii
TTTCTTTTTAATCAATGACTTTAAATTCTGAGTTGCAACAAAATTGGGGATTTTGATGTGTCCATTCTGTTGTGAGGAGCAAAAAGGAGGAGAAAAAAAAAACATAACACACAAACTTCTATACAAAATGCTAATTGCTGAGAACACTGTATACCTACTGATATTTCATTTAATAAAATGGAATGCTAGACACATGTATTTTAAAGTTCAGGTTTAATTAAAAGATAAGACTAAGCAACAGCTTGGCAAGAGGATAAGGGAAAGTGTTGAATTCTTTGTTGGTGATGGCAAAGTAGCTGCTTTTATTTTTTAACTAATCTCAGCTTAATGTAAAATCAAGAGACTACTTTCATATTTTTAGCACATTTAATGAGTTACTCAAGTTTGCACTCATGCAATTATCCTTCCTCATCTGATACTTTTACATTTGCAGGTCCCAGTCTGCTTGGATTTTTAAAAAGCTGCTTTCCCCATATACATCATGGCAGAAAAACCTTATCTTCCAGAGTAAAACTATCTTCATCGGTCATGAAGAAGAGGTTAAAAGCAAAAGCGTGGGAAGCTGAGCAAGTGATTATCTGCTCAGAGGATAACACTTGGAAATATATTTCTACAGCAAGGATTTGAATGCAGGAAAATTCTTTCAAATATATTAGTTCAGAGTGGAAAACAATTATGATATGCCATGAGATTCTAAAACTGGACATAACTCTACTGGTGGCAATAAAGCTCTGCCTATTTGCATCAGATGAACAGCTGGCTCTGGTTACTTCTTATGCATCCGTTTGTAAAACAAGTATCAAGGGCAAAGACAACAGATTCTCTTTATTACTTGGGTGCAGTAGCATGTAGCCCAATGAAAGATTAAAATCCCATTGTTATTGGCACTGAAAAGGTGACTGAGAAAAAGCATAGTGTTGTTGAAAGGATCTGAAACAACTGGGTATGAACTTAAATGAAGCAACAGAAACATAAGGCTGCTCTGGTGAGCACTAGAATGAAAACACACATCAAAGCTGCTGTCTTGCTATGTTGATCACCATGTGGAAAAAGTCAGAAGAGTCATTCAGGTGAAGTTACGAAGCCTGCCAACCTAGTTTTCATACAGCACAAGCTGATAAAAGTACTTTTCCAGCTTTACTAGTCTCTAAGGAATGCCATAGCTAGCCACAGCTGATCAGAAAGCAATGAAGACATTTCACTGAAGACGGGAAGAGCAGAAGTAGACAGAGAAGTCAGAGAAGTTTTCACAGGGTGTGTGTCTTGATTCAGCAGGAAATGCAAAATGCATTTTCTTTTGAAAAAAAGTATGAGCTTTTACAGCAAAGGGTGAGACCTCCCTACTAGGTGACAGAGACATGGCCAGCATCCCTATTTCACATCAATACCAGCACTGACTTGAACTTAAACTATCTGCATCTCAAGTAGTGACTCAATACTGTCCTGTTCACGTACGTGATCAGAAATCTCTCTTGCACCTGAAAGTACTACATAGCAAAAGCATCCTCAAAAATTACATTGCTGCATTAATAAAAGAAGTGATTTTCAGTTTTTCCAAGTAGCTCAAAGTAAGACTTGCTGCACAGACCAAATTCTTTGAGGTCCAGAAACCACTGATACCCTGAAGCCCCAGCAAGGTAAGCAAATGCAGTTGTTTGAGGGATTATTTCCTACATTGTTGCATCAGAAGAGAAGAACCAAATATAAAGTTTGATCCTTCTCTTTCCTTTTCTCTTTACAGTCTCGTCCTTTTATCAGAATTGTGATGTAACTGTGTTCCAGTGAGATCATGTGCATCAGTTTCATCTATGGAGATAGGACTCAGCTCCCCTTCTCAAATTCATTCCACTTAGAAACTAACTCCTAGTACCTGCACAAAACAGTGATTTTGGTAAGAGAAACTTTGTCTTAGATGTCACTCTATTCAGTTGTGATATGCAGACCCAGAACGCAGAAAGGTGAACAATTGCAGTAGGAGGGGCAGATCTCTTGAAAACATAAGAATGGTGGGACCAAATTTGCCTTTCTCCAGCAGCAGTTATAAACAGATGCCTTGGAAAGAGTAAGAACTGGGGAAATTTGCACTACATTTCTTTCCCTGAACACATTTCTGGGTTCCAACTATTTTCATCTCAGGAAATTCCTGGTCTAGAATTTACCTGACTGGAAACTCTTCCATATCTGATCTTCACTGGGAAGCATGTTCACCTTTTGCTAATAAATACTCATAATTAGCAGGAACTGTTACATACTAAAGCTACACACAGTTCCTGCGGTTGGCCAGAATATTAAGGATTATCTTCATCTTTGTACCGCTCAAGCTGTAATTCAGTAATTACTTGCTAATGTGCAAGTAATGTGCTTGCTAAATCTGCTTGGCAACACTACCAACGTGTAGATGCTCACATAGGCCATTTAACTGAGGCTAAAGGTAATTACACTATATAAACAGCTTCAGTGTTCCAGGTCTTCCCTGGAAGCCTCCAGGACTAAAAGAATCCTTGTTGCTTTACTGTCAAACTTAATGAACAAAGCGTCACAAACTATGTCCAGATTGGAAGTACCTAAAAAGATCAAAGACCTCAAACACAGTAAACCAGCTGATTTCTTTGAAAGTCAGTCAAGAGGCACTAATATACCCCCCCTTGAGCATCTGACCTAAAATGCAAGTGTAATGAGCTACCTCTTTATGGACTCTTGTCCCTTCTCTTTGGTGTTCCACAATTGCTGAAGAAGTACCAGCTCCTCTACAAGACAGACAGATCTCAGACTACATTCCCCTCCTGCTTCTCAATTGGTACCTCTCTGGCAGAAAAAAACACAGTCATGGGGAAACCAATAACTAGAAGAAGTTAATGGAGAGCATCCCTGGTAGTAAGGCACTCAGTAAAAAGAGAAAGAATGCAATAATCAGAACACATTTATCAAGTAAGCAACTTAATAGCCCTAGGCCATGTTATGCCACTCCTTGTTCAACAGATATCCCCAGTGACTTCAAAATAGAGTTGTTTTGAAAAACTGACAGCAAGACAGGTCCCCTGATACACTTGTGATAAGTTTTAACATTGAAACTTTTCTAAAAAGTTGAAGGAAACATCCTATCATGCTGTAGCATGCTGAATAACTCACTCTGAAAGGAAAGGTGATAAATACTGAAACAATTTTTTTAAATAGCAGAATAAAACTATACTAGAAAAAGCTTTTTTTTAAAAAAAAAAAACTTGAAGGCTACCACTATTTTGCCTCCCACCTTCAAGTTTGCTCAACACCTTGGTTGTGGGAAATTTTTGTGAGGAACATGGAAGGAAAGGCAAGGGCAAAGGAAACTTGTCCCCCTCAGACTGATACATTTTGTGGAATAAAAAAAAAATAATCTTTGTCCTTCT
The DNA here is from genome assembly GCA_013399365.1 of Pampusana beccarii. Classification (NCBI taxonomy): domain Eukaryota; kingdom Metazoa; phylum Chordata; class Aves; order Columbiformes; family Columbidae; genus Pampusana; species Pampusana beccarii. The sequence goes on from VWYH01007987.1 coordinate 3,387, forward strand.
GAAAGGTTTTGCTGATTAGCAAGTTATCCAGTTTAACTGTGAAAGATGAGGCTTCTCAGTGCTTATATATTACAAAAATATTTTTATTTTCATAGAGGCTTTGAAAGGAAACTCTGCAACTACATTGATTTAATAACAGTTACAAATTAACAGGGCACTGAAACGTTTCGCAAACATCACTGTCAAGAGGAAGAAAAAAGAAGAGTTTAAATGGTGTAATCTTAACAACAACCTCAGAGCAATGGGCAGCAGATTCCAGCAGTGTCCTCTGTGCCAAGGGCCCTCAGCCCTTATCACAGGGTCTGAGGGGCTGATGGTCCCTGCAGCCCACAGGTACCTCCATGGTGCCCAGGCTCTTCCAGCTGGGAACAGAACATCTCCTTTGATTTCAAGGATTTACAAATCACAGAATCACAGAATCACAGAATCGACTGGGTTGGAAAAGACCTCAGAGATCATCGAGTCCAACCCTTGGTCCAACTCTAGTCTGTTTATTAGATCATGGCACTAAGTGCCATGTCCAGCCTCAGTTTAAAAACCTCCAGGGATGGCGAGCCCACCACCTCTCTGGGCAGGCCATTCCAATGCCTGACTACTCTCTCTGTGACATCATGAAATTGTGGGAGGAAAAAAGAAATTTAAAACAAACAAACCACACAACTTTAATCATTCACGTTTCTTTCGTTTTCTGAGACCATGCGAATCACACCCAGTTTTGCTTTTTTTTCCTTGGGGCAGTAGAGGTGTTTGGGATTTTTGCCTAAAAATTTTGCCTATCTTTCCTGACACAGCTGTTACAACGTCTCTGCCACACATACTCCAATCCCTCCTCATTCCTCTGAGTGTCCAAGGTCGTGAGAAGGAAGCAGAACCCGTGACAAAAACACCCGCACTGCCTTTGCAGTCCTCCTCCCTGCTGACCTCTGCAAGAGCGGCCGCTACTGCGGCTCCTGTGAGCTCCCCCACCAGCCAGGCCCTGCCTGGCCTGCTCTGTTCCCTACCCCGGGGACAGGCATTACTCTTCTTCAGCACCAACCTGCGTCCCACCAGCCCTACTGCCAGTGCACCCCCGCCAATGCCCAGCCTGCAGACACAACCGGGCACTGAGCTGCTCCATGGACACAGACAAATTATAAAATATGAAAACGTACATTAACAAAAACAAATCGACAACAGCAGACCCCCCTATGTAAAGTAAATGCTTAATTCCTTAGTCCTCTCATCCTGCGAGCAAGATTACATTCGTTTGAGTCTTACATATTCATGATTTTTGTAGCTATCTAGAGTAGTCTAGAGCTGTTAAATTTCATTTATCTGAGCAGCTGTCGCCCCTTTGCTGCTTTTAGTTGCACAGAAGAGACACATCCAGCGAACGGGGGGCTATGTGAAGCCCCGGTAAAGATCAGGCTGACAAGAGGAAGCCTGCCATGATCCTAGATAGGATAGGATGAGTGCAAGCACCATGTTGATGGTGTCAGCAGGGCCACTGAAGTGAGAAGCACAACATTTTTCTTTGACGACAAGCACCATTAGAATTTTTCCTTGCGGGCCTTCCCCGGTTCTGACACATAAGGGACCATGACAGCTCAATCAATCAGCGCCAGCAGATCCCAGAGAAAGCAGCCATCCGTGGGGACCATGATACCCACCCCAGGGGCTGTGTCGGACAGTTAATATTCCACTCCTCAATGCATAAGTCCCAAGATATTATTTTTTTTCCTCATATTCCTCCTCCCAGATGCCACAATTGCCAAGCAAAATCTCCGGTGTTGTTTTTATCCTCTCTGCTGTTTCCAAGGCAAATTATTAATCTTCTGTCAAGCTTAATTCCTGACCATAAGTTTAATTCTATTTCAGCAGCTGGTCCCCTGATTGGCCCCGTTGCACTCAAGTTGTGCTGCTCTTTTAGCTGTGCCCTGCCCACGAACCAACAGAGATACTACAGAACTGCATCCACTAGGTTTTGACTTCAGTGTTAGTTTTTATTAGATGCTCCTAAGAAAAGAGGTATGGAGCAGCTCAGCTGACAGGGTGAGATGTAACAACATACGCCTTGGGTCTAACGGTACTGCCAAGCAGCAAAGTCTCTCTCTCCCGGTTCTGAGTAACACTTTTAGACAAATGCAAGTGAACACAAGAGAGAATAGTTGGCTTTTGCCTCAAGAATAAAATGCAGCTGACCTTTATTCAAGACACCAGAGAATCCCTAATATTTTTTGACCTGAAGTAACGCCTCTCCTGCGTAGGATGATCCTGTAATATCATAGAAATATGGTATAAACGAATTTTTCAAGGTAAAGGAATTTGTTACAATGATTGGTACAACTCCTGTGCAGGGTTCAGAGAATACTTATATAAATACCTATTTTAGTGAGATTAAGTCAAAACTTATTAATATGCCCTCATTTGTCTGGGAAAGTACAAATATATAGAGTGCGATTTTTTGCTTTTGTCAACACTTCACTTGCCATTATTAGCTCTACTGTCTGTGTATAAATAATAAATATACTCTCACAGTTGATGCCACAGGAACAAAACTCATTATCTTTATAGGTAAATGCAATAACATTTTTTAAATCTCTAAAGCATTGCTCACAGAAACAAGAAAATCTGCTAAAAGGACATAACTTTTTACATACTACAATACTGATCTAGAAAACATTGCCACAAGACATCATTATGTCAGCAAGTCTAGGAGAGCTATACAAAGCATTCAACATGCATAATAAACTTACTATCTCCACCGCTACGTAGAAAAAATATAGTAATCTTTTTCCCTAGAGACAAGTGACAGGAAAACTAAATAAACTATTGCCATGGCTCAGATCAGAAGCACTAGCCAGAAGCAGAAGGTTAGGGGTGAAATTCTTAGAAATTTGTTTTCTTCAATGTTTAGTGAAATTTTTCATCCAAATAACTTACTCATAAAGCAGACACCTTACCTGGTCTGACCTGATCAGTTGATGTGAATAGATATTCACAAATTCAAGTGTAACTGGTGAAATTTCCAGTTGAGGGGAAGAAAGAGAAAATCACAAGACCATTTTTGAAAAAGGTTAAAGTATTTCATTCTCATACATTCAAAAGGCCCCTTTGTTTGAAAGTGGTAAAAAAAAAAAAAAAAAAATCACCTTTTCATTGAATTTGATCTGGTTTGGGGGATAAACCTCAAAAAAAAAAAAATTTTTTTTTTTTTTTTTTAGTATTGTCAGGCAATCAAAAATCACTTAAGTACAGTTAGATTTATGCTGTTCCAGTTTGAAGTACTGATACTGATCAGAGTAGTATTACATTAGACACACTTAATGCAGCAATTCCCATGTTCCTCCAGGAACAAAGACATTACAGCGAGTTTTGTTTGCTGAATATATTTGTCACCCCCATAATAACTATTGCAGGCAAGATACATACATGAGTGGAATCATCTCACATTTGCATTTCATTACGTTGCAGCTTTAAAGAGAATGGGACATAAAACAGTTTGGCACTGGATTTGTGCACAAATACAAAATGTACATTTATGCAAGCAAAAAATTTTTGTCCTGCCTTGTTTTGTCAGGGGTTGTAACGAGCTTAATAAACTCAGTACCTGTTGCAGAGGAGAAAAAGCAGAGCTGAGTACTAGAAAGTCACTTGTCTTCCTCTACTCCGTTGTCTGAGCACACAGAGAGCCAGTGTTTTGGGGGAGGGAGACATCTGTGTTTCTTCAGTGGTCATGTGCTTGCAAAGTGATAGGCAATGGTATCTCCCATGGTTGCGTTGCCTATTACATTTAATTTATAGACTGATGAATAGCATGAACAGGTAACTCAGCATCCTTAGTAGGTTTGTACTTAAAAGTATTCATATACCAGCCTTCCTTTGATAGAAAAGGGAATTTAATGACTTTGTGATTCTGAGGTTCCAGGCTTTCATTGTTTTTGAGTGATTTCCACACAAAATAAATACCAGTTCTCCACTGACTAAAGCCTAGTGGTTTTAGTCCCATCTTTCTATTAATAAACCTTGCTACATTAATTTCATTAAAATGAGCACAGAAATATATTGTCCTGCTTAGATTTTCAGTAACTTTGAGGAGGGACAGAGAATTTCCTTCATATTGCCATTTCTAACACATATTTAAATACACACCCATGTGCGTACACCCACACAGACACCTGTGAAATGCAAACATTTTGTACGGTCATCCAAAAGCTACCATCATGATTCCTACACTCTCTGCAAACACGGGATCCAGAGGAAAAAGTGCTCCAGCAGTAACAAGAAATAAGCGAGAAATTATTTTCTTCTTTCTCATCACTCATTCTGCAACCAATTTCCAGGTATTGGTGGGTTGCTTTGGAGACAGCATCCTTTTTCAGCCTGGCAGATGGAGGAGAATCATGCTTCCCAACAGTGAAAAGCATCTCCTGCATACTGGTGCAGTTTCATCTAACAGACTCTAGTCCTAGGGAAGGGAATACGTGCCCTTGTTTGATCCAGCCACAAAAATCTACTAATGCAAAAATCTTTTTGCAAAGAACTCAGTTCCTCAAAAGGTGAACCAGGCAGCTTAGAAGTGAACAACTAGCTTTTAAAATATCAGTCTATTGAGGAAACTGAACATTAAAATAATAAAATTAAGTAATAAGAGGTACATATAGAACACAAATTAATTTCTGCAACTAATGTTCCCCACAAGTGACCCCTCAATGAGGGCAAGGGAATGCATCTCTGCACTAAAGCAACATAACAGGCTTGCAGCATTATACAGAGCATGGCACAGGCAGAGGCACACATTTCCCTCTTATCCAGATCACAGTAAATCCTGGGCACCTTCAGCCAAGTAATTCCATTTCTCTGCTGTCCCTTTCTCTGGACCATTGCCCATGATTTCTTTAGCCTGGCAAATCTCTGGGACAAGGGCTGTCTATTATGACATGTTTAGATGGTAGTGGTTCCAGAGGGACTGAATGAGATCTCTACACACTAACAAGTACAAATGAATAAAAACAAAACAAGAACACTCTCTTTTCTTAAAGCGTCTTAAATCCCTTTTTCTATTCCTAGGCATTTTGGAGTGGTTAATGAGCATATGAGAAAAAGCCACAAAAGGACGTAGTTTTGAAAGCAAATGCTTGCTTGTGATTTTGTATGGGTAAGTGAATCATTTTTTCATGTCCAAGTTCAGTAAGTAAAGCCTTGGCTACTTCATATTTGAGAGCAAATCTTTCTGAACCTGCACAAAGCCTGTCAGCCTGAAAAATTGCAGTAAGCTGGCTGGCAAGAAACAAAAAGCTCACAGACAATTGGTGAAGGAGACTAGTAGAGGACAGATGCAAAAGGCTTTCACAGACGTGTTGGGATCAAAGACTGGGGGATACGGATAACTTCAGACAGGTGATTAAGAATCTGCGTGGCAAAAAGATGACCAAACGATATCCTCACAAAACATAGCAAAGTTTATAAAGCTGTGCCAACTGACAAAATGGGATTTCTTTCATTTTAGGCTATTATATCATTTTGGCTCCTCTGGCACTGCAGTTCTCTTGTGGACCCACTAGGACTAAAAGCAGAGCTGAGTGTTTTGCCTCTTGTGCAGATTTGCTGTTACAATGCACATAAGAATCCAATACTGAAACCATCACACAGGAGGCAGACAACCCCAGACAAAATACCAAGTGCCTGTATCACCTGGTGATTTAAATCTAACATCCCAAGGAAGTAGAAGGACAGTTCACTGAAGAAAGGAGATGGATGGATGGTTATGTGACTAGAACACACTTCACTAGATCTGATGCTCACCTGGAAACCCTCCTTCTTTGTACAAATCAACCCTGATGACAGCCCTTGCTCCCTTTTTATTAAGACATAAACAACACAAAATAAAAAACAACAATAACAAAAACCACACAGTTTTTCTAGCTCATGCGGAGGCAATTAGTTTCTATAGTCCCTATGTGTCTGGCTTTAATTTCCAACACTGATTTCCAGCAAACTGTAGATTTGCTTCAGTTCTCTCCTCAGGAACATGATGCTGAATTGCAAGAAGATAACGTAATGTACCTTGTCCTCTTAGCTGAGAGTAAATGTCCTACAAGATCCTCCATTCTGCACTCTTCTAATCAGAGAGTCCACAGTGGGCTTTCATACAAGGCATGTGCAATTCCTCCTCAAGCCAGCTGGAGAAAAGTATATATGAGTGATCCTCATCCTTCACACAGGACTTAATTTGTGTCATTCTGACTTTTACACCACACTGCAACAATCCAGAAGTCAGAGCCCAGAAAGTAGTTTGGACTTTTTTTATTACCCTATGTAATGTTATCCAAATTCTCACACACACTGGCTCTTAGTGGGAGTTACAGAATTTGCTGCTCTTTGCTCTTTTGAATATTTCCCTGGAGCTGACAGTCAAAAGCTTCATTTTGAACATCTGGAACAGTAATAGCAAAACCAGTAGCAGCAGCAGCACCAAATTCTGTGTATCGGCGATGAATGCAATTTCCTTTGTTTCCCTCAGCAGCATTTTCTGCTGTGCCAGCACTAAATGCTTCAACTGAGAGTACTACAGTCATGTGAGTGTGTCGACATGCCCTCTATGAGAGTTCCCAAAAGCTTCATGTACCACAGGTTATACATGAGGGAGAAAGTATCTCAATCTAGGCTTTGCACCCACCTACCTAACCAAACTAGAAATAACAGAACACTGGGAAGAAAGCTTTTGTCAGTGTTCTATTTCTTCTAATTAACTATCATTATTATAACTACCAGCCATACTTCAGAGGGAAGATTTTAAAAGTTATATTGATATCCCAGGGACCTTATCATCTAAATTAGAAAGCACATCAACAGATGGCAGGGACACAAAGATGAGGAAAAAGGGAAAAGACTGTAAATAGAGATGTTTCTATCACATGCACATTACATGAGGTTTTCTTGTTTCTTTCTTATCTCTGCAACAAAATAAAATGACCATAAATATAATGTCATCATTTTTAATCACATTCAACATATAAAGTAAATTGTATCTTTATCTAGCACAAAACTGGCATAATGCTGCTGCATTCAATACAGTAGCACTGACATTCAACTTCTTTGAGTCTTCTGTGTTACCAAAATGCATTTCCAACCTCACCAGTGAAATTGAAAGGGATTGTTCAGCTCAGGTTTTTTCAAATTGAAAAAGGAGTTGGGTCTGAAGAAAAGAAAAAATTTTTTTTTTTTTGCTTTGCGATCTTAACACTACCTAAATATCGCAGAGATTGAGACTCAGTTTAATTCTGGTTTTTATCTAATTCAAATTTCAGCAGGTTGAGTGTTGGTTAGTGAACAAGAGCCAGAAAAAAAAAGTCCAGTTTAACTTATTGGTAGAAGCCAGAAAAACACTAAATACAAATCTCAGAATTCCCATCCCTTCTAGGGATGAGAATCAATTTTTAGAAGCAAAAACTAGAATCAATTTCCTCAGTTTTTAGAGAAGAAAGTAACTGTGATGAAGAGGGAGGCAGGCTCACACAGCCAGGGAGGTGCAATGGTGGTTCCTGATGCAGTTTTGTGGGGGATTCTCTTTATGCAGAGGTCAAAGACCTCTCTTAAACACAGAGTACCCTTGTGGTAAAGTTCTCTCCATTAAAAATACACACTTTGTGCAGAAAAATACTAATAAGGATTTTTTTTTTTTCCTTTTCTGGACAGTATGGTCAGCAACCTGAGAAAACTGGTCATCTTCTCCCCAAATGTCTGTGACACCAAAAAAAATGCTGTTTTCCCTGTAGCTGAGGGTGCTGTCCCAAGAGGCTCTGAAACCACTGCCTACCTTAGAAATGTAATAAAATGTTAACGTCTGGAAGTTTTACTGAACTTTCCTTTCTCTACCACTTTCATATGGTTTCACTGCACATGTTTTCTTCATCATTGCTGCTTTAACACTTCCTTTATATATTAGTTATTAAACAACTGCTTTTTACTTTGACTTATTTATCACCTTATCTCCAGATACAGCCATGTCTATTTAATTTAACTATGTAAATCATCTATTTTTTGTGTTGGTTTTTTTTTTTCTTTCATTCACTGTGCACTTTTCCTCCTTTGGCTACACTGTCTGACCCTATCACAGGTGTTTTCATTCACCCAGGACAACATAAAGAACTCGCTCCTCTCTCCAACTTGTATATTTGAAATCTTTCCCACAGGGAAAGTGGGAATTCTGTGACAATTCTTTTAAACAGTGTGTTCAGACCATCCAGAACAGAAAGGATCTGCACCCATGACCCCTCACTGTCCCTCTGCTCCAAAGACTGAAAGTTCAAGAAGTCAGAAGTGGCACTATCTCCTTGGACCATGTCCTCTCCAGCTTACCCACATACTCTCACCGGTTGGCCTTGCAGGCACCTGGACTGGTGACCATCTCATATCTCCTACAGAAGACACTGTGTAAATGCTGGACCTCCTGCTGTACAAAGGACACATGTGGCACCTACCTACTACTGAGACTTTTGAGGAGGAAAGAAGCCTTGTGCATGACAGCACTAAAAGTTTGCAATGTGGCATTCAGAGGAGTTCAAACATGGCAATTAGCATGTCTTCCTATGCTTGTGTTTTCAAGTCACTGGAAAGGTTTATGAATTAATGGTGAATTTTAAAGCAAATAAATCCACCCAAATGCGTGCTCAAAGATAAACCTCTTGTCGCCCCACCACTGCTCCCCGGGAGGAGTCCTGTGTTCTAAAGGTGCCAACCACAACAGGGGGCTTCCAGCAAAACCCTGCACCACTCTCAGTTTGAGTTTTGCTTTGAATCACACAAGAAGGCAGCGATTCAGCCTCCACTCAGACAGATAGAGACAAGTCAGTCGCACGCTCTGTGTGAGACAGGATTTGATCCCTTCATGCACACACACAAAACTGTATCCCACCCCAGCAGGGATGTGTGCCAGTGATAGCCATGGGCTTACAGGTGATGTAAACTGCTTTCAGGAGTGTGCTAGGGGACACCCTCAACCCAGCCTGTGAGCACAACTGAAAGAAGGGAAAAAAGATCTGAGGACACAAAAAAAAGCAACTAAACAGATGTAAGCAAAACACACTGAAGGAACTGGAACTAAAATGTAGCAGGAGCTTAACTCTGAGCAACAGCCAGGGATATGCTTTCTCAGATGAAGAATGGAGCCAAGCATGAACATTGCTGTTCACTGTCCAGGAAGGACAGACACAAGCCAGATCAGATGCAGAAGTGCTGCCAAAGAGGCAGCAGATAAACGCTTGGGCACAGTATCTCACTAACACAGCTCTACAAGCTCCAGAGCAGAGCTGGCTTGCTTTTGGCTGGCTCACAGAGTGGACAGAGAAGCTCACAGCTGTCTGCGCCCATCTGTGTAGACATGCCTTAAAAGCCCTAATGAAGCTTCGCCCATCAACACCAGCTGAGAAGCCTGTCCCAAATTTAGGCCATTAAAGCAATTTGGCAGAATAAGTAAAACTATGAGGCATCAACACAGATTCTGTATCAAAATTGTGGAAGCACCTCCAGTTTTTGACATGTTAAATTATAGGCTAACTTGTCAAATTAGTTTTAAAGTCTCAGGAGAGAAAATTCTGACAAGAAAAACAAACAAACAGAAAAACAGATTGCCAGAACTGAAGAAACCTTGAGCACCAAGCATTCGACAGCCATGGGAAAGCAATGTTGCTATGACTACTGACAGCCAAGTAATAATACCTCACCTCAAAAACATAATAATGTCTGTGTTTCTGCCTAGAGTGTTCAGGAGTAGGGGGGTAAGACCTGAACATCGCCAGGTTCCTGTGCTTCCATTGCTATAAGACATAGATTGCAACAGGAGAACAAGGTGTTATCTGTGTCGAAAATATTCTCCAACATAAAACGTTCATTGAAATCAAGCACCTACTCATTCCTTGATTTCTTTTTTCCCCCTCTGTCCCACTGTATAAGTAACCAGAATGTCTTTAAAAGTGACGATTTTATGCCTCCCCTCTCAGTCCTGCACTCGCAAGGAAGGGCTGGAGGGAGCAATGGGAACTGCACCCCACGTCACGCAGTGCTGAGCAGCCAGAGGGGCAGCCAGGCTGCCTGCCGCTCGCTGGTGCTGAACCACACAGCTCCAGGTACGCACACGCGTGACCGGCCACGATCCAGACCTTAGCATAGACTTGGTAAATTTTGTGATAGCTAAGTGACAGCTGAAGTAAGGCTTCATATTGCCTGATGGCAGCACAGTCAACCATACAGATGGCTTGACATGTAAATATTACCCACGTGCAGGCTCCAGTGAAGTCAGCAGAACTAATTCATGGGAGTAAACATGCTGCGGTGAATTCAGTCTCAAACCTAAACAGTGGTTCAGGATCCTGCATGTTTTCCCACGAGTCTCAGCGTTCCTACTTCACTATCGCTGCCTAGAAACTGAGCTGCTTCTTCATCCTCAAAGGATATTCATGAAAATCCACAGTAAACTGAATTATCCGTACCTACAGATGTATCCACACCCTCTATATTTTGGCACCATGTAGATGTTGCAAGTACAGCAGGATTTAATAGGTTAAATCAGTATTTCCATAGGTTGAACAAGCAATCAATAGGGAAAATAAAAGAACAGAAATCTCTCTCCAACCGTAAGAGTACTACGTGGATGAGCAGTTATCATGTTTGCTAAAATTCCTCCCACACTCCTTTAACCTTGTCTGATCTTCCACCGAGATTTTAACACTGAATGGCCAGGTTTGCACCTCCATTGTTCCTTGGGGAAGAAGATTAAATCACTTTCATTGTTGTTTCATTGAGACAATTTCTATACTTACCACTACTCCATTTTTATTTCCAAAGTGAATTGTAAACTGTTTAAAACTAAGCTTGCTCAGAGGTCAACAGCAGTAATAATTGTATAGCCCACGCACCCGGAGGTGTGCCCAGCTCTAAGGCAAGGGAGGGCACACCTTTTGTGAGGTGGTGTTTCTCTGCTCCGGGGTGGACAACCTGGTGCCACACAAGCTGGTGAGGTGCAGTGAACATCTACCTGTTGGCTGAATTATTCCCACTTCACAGCACCACAGCAGACCACAAACAACACTTTTAGAAAACACCCAGCAAAGTCTCTCTCCAGCAATTACACAGAGACCCCACAATGCGTGAGTCCCTAATCTGTCTATTTTAATTAGGTGAATACTCGAATAAAGTTAGTTAGGCAATATTTATATAAGCCCAGAACTGCTTTTAGAAATACATATTTCTGAGCAAAAAGAAGTCTCGGGCACTCTTCCATGTTGTTACTTTCGAAGCATAAACCACCTTTATATTTACTACCTGAAGAAGGACTTGTGTGCCAAAGAGCTTATGGGTTTTTCCCAGTGAAATAATTTCTGCCTAAGAGTTATAAGGAGGAAAAATGAGAAGCATACGGAATTAAAACAAAGGTAGTCAGGCTCAATTTTCTGTTCTGGAGCCCAGCTAAAATATGGGTTCCCAAACGGCAGGGTCTGACTCTCCGCGTGCTTGCACCGCTGCCATTTAAATTCGTCTCAATAAAGTGTACAGGAAAGAAGTAACTCAGGATAATTGTCCCTAAACGGAAATACATGTGAAATGGCATAGGTCTCTTTGCCCTGCTTGAGGATCTGCCAGCAGAGCTTTCAAAGAGTACAATGGTAATTTAGGCAAATTGACTATTAGAAATGTAAGTGGAAGATGATGAAGAAACTGAGAATCCTAAAGCTAAATAAAGACTGCAATCTTCTTTATGCACATCTACTTGAATTTATTAAGTTCATTTTTCTATTCAAAAATAAAAATATTTTCAACCTTTTGCTTTGCTGGGTCTGTGTTTTGCCTATCAGCACGAGTTATTTTGACAATAGCCTTTAGTTCAGCATCAGCAATAGAATTTCTTTTCTAAATATGTCCTTAATGATTTGAACCCTTCCTGCAGAAAAAAAAAAATCCCATTAAACTGAGAGAGTTTCTGTGAATGGAAGAATTTCAGTTGCAAAACTGAAACTTACCATGTCACTATACAAGAATTTGAAGTCCTCCAAAATGTACTTAATAGCAGTCAGATTTTAAAAAATCGCTGTCTTTACAATTAAAAAGTAAACATTTCGTGAAGCTAACATCAACACACTTTGCACACAGTCCACTACTGTTCTAAGTCAGGTAGTGGACTGTGCGCAAGTACCAGTAAAAATGTTGACAAATGCGTCCTAACAACATAGCTGATGGCTATAGCATACTTTTACAAGGATTCTTGTTCAATAAATTATTTTTTAACTGAAAAAAATGTGGATTTATTAAAACCTAAAATGCTTGTGAAAAGGGGAAGGTGTGAGAAGCAGAAGTTGCAACATGAAAACAACACATTCAAAAATTATCAAACCATTTGTCAATCATTTATCAAATCAATTGTATAGCATTTCAGTTATAAAGACCTATGAGCAGAGAAAGCATGAATTTTAGTGGTAAGATGCTTTCTTTCTGTACATGGGCTAACATACGTGCTAAAAATACTTTTACATAAGTTATGCAAATGATACCATCATGCATTTTTGCTCTCTTGAGTAACTAATAGATGATGTTCTGTGACATGCAACAAACAAAGCCAATCTAAAATGCTAGTTTAGAAAAACAGATTCAAATTCTTTGATTAAAATTTCTGGCTCATTATCATCTGCACGAACACATCAAAATACACCAATTAGTCGGACTGCACATTAGCTATTACCTCTTCTTTTTTCTATTTGGGGATCGATCAACTCCTGCTAAGAACTAAGTTTCTTTCTGATATAAAAATAAGACTAAAATATTGCATTTCTAATCATACTTGAAAATAGCTAATAATTCATTAATATTTCATGTTTTACTCCTTCAGATTTTTTGCATAACATCTAATGTACACAAACTGAAAACACCCAGATACATCTCTACCAAGCTTTGTAGACATATGATGCTCACAATACATTTTTGAATACTTCTATTTAAAGGACACTTTGCCCCATGGGTAGTATAAGCGTACACTACTGTAGTATTCACAGCACGTACAAAGGTAACAGCTGAATTTCAGTACTTTGACAGTACACTGTTTCAAGTAAGAAATCCAGACTTTCCATACAAAATCTCCCACTGAACAAATAAAATACTTCCCCAGGGAACCTAAGTTATTATATTTTTTCTCGCTGATATGAAAATTTCTGTGACTCTTTTTACATTCAGAGTTTATAAATCAAGGATTCTTCAGTTTGGAAAAAAAAAAACAGTAGTGGTTTAAAAAACATGTGATCTGACACTGTAACAATAATGGGGACTACAAGAACAGTACTAATAGCCTCACCGTATTTATACAAGCTGGTTCATTACAAATGAAAATATTATTATATCATTTGCCTTTATAACTTATCTTTTTGCTTGACTTGGTTAAACAAAGCACTGCAAGTACATCTGTGATTCTTAAGGAAACTAAATCAGAAAGAAAATACTTTAAATATGGCCTTTGTGAACAGCTCAACTCCTGCTGATTTAGCGGGCTTGCTGCACTGTAAATGCTAAACTGGATGTGACTCCAGTATTTTGTTGCCAGGGCAATGTCTTAGGTCAGGGACAAAAGAGAGCAATTAAACTGAGACATTTTCCATTCAAGTGACAGCAGATTGTGACAACAGTTTTTCCTGAAGCCACCAGAAACCAGCCCAGGTATGTTTTCTGTAAGGGCTGAGGGTTGAAGGATGATGGCTTCCTTCTCCTAGTCCAAGTTTTCCCTTTCTCCGTGGTAGACAGCAGCACAGCACATCTGAACCTCAGCTAGCCAGGTACTCAGTTAAAACTTATTGCCGAGAGAATCCCCTTCCTTCAGACACCTCTGCCTGCGGCAAAGAAATGAATATTTCTTTGAGATGTTGCTAGAGATGGCTTTTGCTAACAGCAGCAGCCAAAATAGCTGTTACACAGAGCAAGCCTCTACGTCACAAAATATCCTCTAATTTAGAATGACTGGTGGCATCTGCTCTCAAGAGACCTGAACATGAAGCAGCAGATGAGGAAGGTCAAAGTTAGAGCTGGGTGAGAGAAGGAAATACCAGAATTTTTTCCTCTGCTGTTTTTGGCTCCAGCCACCACAGTACCTCAGCACTAATGTTTCCCACCCTGACACTATACTCCTTCCCCCTACCACTACCAAAATCAATCCACTACTTGACAGCTCAGCAGTCTGAGGAAGAACTAACTCACCTCGTTTCACCTCTGAAAGCCTATTCACCCTTCTTGTTTAATTTTACATTTTCTTTTTTTTTCTCACAGCTATGGTAAAACCTACAGAAGGAAAAACACAGTCTATGCATAACACATCAGAGACTTTCAATGATAAGATTTCATCCTTACATAAATACAGGGGCTAATACATCTCATTATATGAAGATTAATCCCCCTAACTGATGCCAGATCTATGGTGTTCTTAGCACTGCTTAAGTTCCAGCTGTGTTATTTAAAGCTCCCAGCCAGAGCTTTAATATTTGCATTAGACTTTCTGAAAATGTTTAGGTACTTTCTTCATGACTCAGTGCTCTCTGCTTACTCTTGCCTGAACTATCTTTCTTCTCTGGGTCACTATCTCTCTTATCAGCTTCCAGCCTCCTTCCTCTTTAAGCACCATGTTGATGCTTACAGGTTTTTCTGTAAATTTACCAATGGCTTTTACAGCCATAAGTGAATAACTGCTTTATCAACTGGAATATGAAACAGTTTAATATGCAATTATATGCAGTAATAAAAAAAAAAACATTATTGAAATATGTCAGTGGTTTCCTGATATTTAATGAGATACACTGTCAAGCATAGTAGGAACACAGGGCTGGTGACATCGTTAGTACAGACTTTGCTTTTAATTACTAGTCAAAACTTTATAGATTTATTTAGGGAGGCTTCTGATTCAGTTCTGAGTGTCTAAGGGCTATGTGTAGATATGTAATAAAGATAAATACTGAGAGCATGCATCAAGGATTTTAAGCTTCAACCTGTTATGGTTTTTAACATAAAAGATCTCTGGGCCATGCCCAGAGAGAGAACTGTTCTTGTTTTTTTCTTCCCTGTGAGCCTTGGGACCAGAATAAGCATGCTTGAGAAGCATGGGGAAAAGTGTGAAGTGGTGGGGGGGAAAAGAGGGACTATTGAAAGAAAAGTGATCAGTTGAGAGTTAAGGGTAAAGGCTATGATAAATTTAAAGTTCTAAATATCTAAATAACCAGCCAAGAAACTATATCCATGTGGTTCTGGAAAGAGACTCTCACACTGAATTCCTGAAACAAGAAAAGGATCTCTGTCAGCAGAACTAGCAGTAAGGCTGTAGGCTTAATAACAAACAAAAATAATACAATCCTGAGCCACATCCGTATATACAGCAGAGAATGAGGATGAATGTTTCTTTAACTAGCTCTGTATGCCTGCTCTTTCCAGGTAGTCAAACCTGATTCTCAGGAGTTTCCAGGCTGAGAGAAAAGCTCGAGAAAAATTCAAGAGGCTTTCTTCTATGAACATGTGATTGTACAAATCCTGGAAAGTAGATAGACATTCTGCTCCCATCTTCAGTAAGACATGATCAAAACATTTGTCTCTGGATGTATAAGTTCCTTTTATTTTTGATGGATATCTATTCTCTTTGAATAGACGTTTCTATGTGAAGATTTCAAACTACTTCCCATGCATTCATTTGATGACTACCACACAAAAAAAAAAAAAAAAAAAAAAAAAGCAGCTCCTTATAGACTCTAAATTTTTTTTCTGTACTGCAGGAAAAACATGCCTTTGGTTATATTAATAGCTTGGGAATTTACTAACATATGTTTTGACATGTATTGATGTGTTTCAAATCCAGAGTTGTTCTTCATCTCATGTCCTACTGCATCATCTACTGTCAGGATGAGCTTTCTGATTTTGCCATTGCTCCTTAGAGCAAGAGGCAAAATCAGCCCTAACGAGAACTGACGGGTTAACTGTTCACCTAAAATATACACACACAACGGAGAAAGGGATGGAAAGGGGAAGGGGGAAAGTGTATCACTTTTTAGGAACTCACTAAAAACATTCCTCTGAAGCACTTAAAAGAACTAAAGGAAAAAGATTCCCATGCAATAACGCCTTGACCCATTCCACTGAGTATGCTGCAATTAACCAAACCAGTTAGTAAAAAGGGAGATTGAAAGGTCATAGTAGTGTTCCAGTAATGATGTTCTTAGCAGCTTTTAAGGGATACTAAGAGACTAAGTCCCTTGCAAATATTAATAATAGCATAGACAGTAATGGAATTTTTTTGTATTAGAAAGAAATTATAGCCTTTGCTTTCCTAGACACATCTTATGAGACTAACTTAAACATTTAAAAAATCATATTCAATTATTCATTGCTCAAAGTCCACCAGATAGATTCAGGACAACTGACCTCTGGAGACTTATTGGGCTAAAATCTAAGTAAAATGCTCAGAGAGATGGCTAAAAACACAAGTGCTGCACTTATTACAGTAGCTACACAAAGTTACCATCCAGAATGGTACATTTCTTGTTGAAAACTAAGTCAATTAGACAGGAAACTTGTGCTCTCCTTGACAAGCTCTTGATCTTTCATGGTGTAATGCCACATCAGGTCATCAAAGCTGTTACCCACCATGTATCATCTACATGGTTTTACATCAAGTTAACCTCCTGTCCTTTTTGCAGAGTGCAAAATAGCAAGAAGAAATGAAGGCCCAGAGATGGTAAACACTTCCAGAAATTGCTATACCCCATAGTTAAAGTACAGCACCCAGCACTGTGCTAATGGCTGCAGCTTGTTGCCATGAACCTGGTTTGCCATTTTGGGCCACTTCACAGTAGGCTTAGTCAACACCTCACACTCCCACATCAAACACTGATTTGCCCTTCCCTTGGGGAAGCCTCCAAGTGCTGTGGCAGGATCTGTAGGAAAGTGGTTCCCCGGCAGTGACTCCCCACCCTGGGAGCCACGGAGCGAGTGTGGTTATATATCACAGAGCTGCTGCACAAACATGTTAATGGAGCACCAGGGAACAGCTTCCCTCTCATCTTTTGTGTCTTTCAAACCCCTAGCTATTTGTGTTTGATCTTCAAAAAATATATTACAATTACAAAAGATGTAGGCACAAGCATTTAATAAAATAAATACCACTCTGGATGAAAGCAAATTGGAACTGGCATTTGCAAAAATTGTTTGTGATCACTGCGGTAAACAAGGGACAGGAACTGTACTAAGTCAAATTGCAACAGCGTGCAGCAGGTGTGGGAAGCGCCTCCTACACTCTCTGTTACAAAAACAAGACAAAACTCTTTGGATGAAGGTTGTGTTAAGGTGATATAGGGTTTTTCTTCATGTCTCGTCATCTCATATTAAGTGCTTATCAAGTATGTATTAACTTTTACAACCTCTGTGAAATGAACAACCACAGACAAGCTCCTGAGCGGCAGCTCTCCATTTCGTAGCGACCATTAACACAAGGGACCCATGTGTTGGTACGGTGACAAACATCTTGAGGAATGAACTATTCTGATCTGCCGTGTGATCCCACCCAGATGAGGCAGAAAGAGATCAAGAGGGTGGGGTGAAGGGCTTTCAGCAACTGATGACAATCCTTTTCTGCATTACACTGCAGAGCGCCAGACTGACAGACTGTGCCAGAGCAGCTGTCTGCCATAGGGCTTATACTGGTTTTTCTCTGCCACAAAACCCACATATGTGGAGTTAAACAGGCCAGAAAATTCTGATGTTACCTGAGACAGAGGGTGAGTGTGCAATGCAAACCTGAGGTGATTTGATTAAGGCCTTCCCAAGACACAGTCCAGAAGGAAACAGTCTGCTTACCTATTTCTCAGTGTCTTAGAGCACAATTTTGCATGTACCACTTGTGCTTAGTGCCTGATTTAATTTATGCCACTCGCAGGAACACCAAAAATATTGGGTTTGTTTCTCTCCAAGGCCCACTAAAAGTTCCAATACACAATTATGTTGCCTTGAAATTCTATTAGAGATCTACTTTTTCCCTACAACATAGTTAACCTGATGGAAGAAAGAACATAAGTGACAAAAATAACCATTGTCAGTCTCCTAGATTATATGATTCCTTTTCAACTAAATAATTATCAGTGCAAAACCCAGACACTCACCAGCCATGAGATAACTTATATTACCCCTCCTTTACTGTATTAATTCCATAGCTATTAATGCTAGATATATTAGCATCAACATGAACATCTGGATGAAAGTCTTTAATTTTATCTTACATAATACCTGTCTGTCTTAGTACACAGACCTAGCAACTGATAACATTATGCTCACCAGAACAGGAAATGTGCTCAGAATATAGGTTGGCAGAAGCATCTTCAGTATACGACAGCAGTTACGGCCAAGACTAAGCCCATTTCCCTTCTCAAAACACAGTGAACAAGGGAGACCCATTATTTTTAGCATTTCTGTGACGCTGTAAGAGGATATTTCTAACTCAAGTCTGTACATTAAACATGACCTGTATTTGAAATTAATCCCTTGCCTGCTTCATACAATAGAAGCCCCTTTTTCAGTTGCTATGAAACTGTTGAAGTGAAGGAAAGGGAAGAAACCTTCAAACGCTGTGCATCTTGAGAACACTGTCTCTACAGAGCCCATTATTTAGGTTTTAGAAGATACATTAAAAACACTCTTCTCATAAGAGAACACTGGGTTTGCATTTTAATGTGCACAACAGCTACAGAAAAATGGTGTACGCTCCTTCTGCTCTGTCTCTGCAGCAGGATTTACTCCTGGTTCAAGCAGCTAGACAAGATATCAGCTGTTATGTGCACTGCTCTTTTCCAGTATCTGTCTGCATGTTTTGGTGTGCTTGTCTCATACAGATCCACATTTTGACTCAGACTTGAAAAAAAGGGGCCTTGAGTATCCAAAAGTTTGTCTGGGTTTTTCTGTTTGTTTGCTTGTTTTCCCAGTGATGGCATTTGAGCCACTTCAAATCCACAGTGGCAGGAAGCTCCGGTAGAAATTAAGGGAAAATGGAGACTTGCCAAAACCCTGTGTCACTTGAGCATATCAGAAATGTGATATCCCAGCCAGCCGATCAACCCTAGCCATTCAGTGCAATCTGAAATTTGCAGGAGGCAGGTGCTTAAAACATCCCAATAACTGTGACCGCAGCACCTTTGTAGTTCTGGTGTTCTGCTATGAACAAAGCAGGGCGGTTATACAGGTAGTACCTTCTATTATTCCAAAACAGAAGGAGGTCATTCAAACAGCTTCTTTTTACCTTTCAGGTAGGTTGTCCATGGTCTAAGAAAATGGCCTTATCTAAATACATTAAGTCCTTACTTCAGTAACAAGGTGGAACAGTGACTTCAGTGCAATGTAGAGATTCTCTCACCCATTTAACGAACAGCAACCAAGATTGCACACTTCCAGCAGAAGATCAGTTCTCACATCTCTTTTGATGCATGTTTATTATACATCGTGAAATTAGCCAGATAACAATGACATAGAGATTAAATGAAATTTTAATGACAGTATATTATCATCTGTGTTGCATCCTCCCCATGTTCAAATAAAAATGACAGTTTTAAAAAATTTATGGAGCTCTAAGTGATATGGAGGTGCTACAAAAGACTTGGCGACTGTAAGATTGAATCAGTGGAAATATGAACTTGCTAAAGGTACTTAAGTCAGCTCTTTAAAAGTCTGCCAAGAGTAACACACTGTCTAAGGACACAGAGTAATGTATGTAC
This sequence comes from Pampusana beccarii, assembly GCA_013399365.1. Lineage (NCBI taxonomy): Eukaryota > Metazoa > Chordata > Aves > Columbiformes > Columbidae > Pampusana > Pampusana beccarii. The sequence goes on from VWYH01007987.1 coordinate 23,135, forward strand.
CAAACAAAAACAACAAAAACTGCCTCAAATTCACCAAATTGAAAAAAAAATTACATATATATAATTTTGCATGTTGTGGAGCAACTGTAAACTAAACAAGTGATGTGACCTCAGAGGAAAAAATTAAGAGGAAGAAAAAGATAAACTATTATTACGGTTGCTCAATAGTGAGTGGCAATTGCTTTCCCATCATAGTTACATACAGAAACACCTGGCTTTGAATTGAAGCCGTAAAGCCACAAAAGACAAGATATATTAAACTTCCTATAATTGTTTTGAAATCTTATTTTCTCCAACCTGAAGGTAGTCATTTTCTGTGCACTGTTTTAATTCCTAAATGTGATTTATAAATGTTTTATATTATCCTAATCTGTCCCTGCTGTGTTACAGCAATGGCAAGCATACACAGAAATCTTAATGAAGCACTCACTACAAACTATAAACACAGAGGATGCTAAAGTGTCATGTACATTACTGATAGAGGTTAATACCTTCCGCAGTCATTAGGTTTGGATTTGGGAATGTTTGCACAGCAGTCAATTCAGATAAAATTCAATTGTATGCTAGCAACCCATAAAAAGCTTATGTATCATTGAATCTCTCTGGTATACCTGGGTCTTAATGGGATAAAATTCATCTCCCATGTACAACATCCTTAAATCACATATTGGTCCCACTACCTTGGTTTGCTTGGGGGTGTAGGAGGATGTATATGCCTGCATACAATCTCTGTGGAAGGAATTATCCACTCACTCAAGACACGCTAAGATCGTGTACATTGTTGTTTTTCCCATCAAAATATACTTTTGTTGCTTAACTTTCTGGGGTAGAAAATGCAAAACAGACACACGCAAAAAACCCCACCACTGTGGTATTATGCTAAACAAAAAGTATTCCAGATTTTTCCTCTCATCTGTGCCATTTCCAAATCTTCTCTGGTGGATCAGCACCTGTTCTGCTCTGGCAACTGTTCTCCAGTTACAACAGGGAGATGGCATGGGTTTCCTGTAGTGTACATGGTCCTAAACAGTTATACATTCCTTTAAGATCCCTCAGTATAGCAGCTTTTGTTGTCAGTCACCCAGACCTACTCCATACTGCATCCAAGACCTGCCCTTGGACTGATCTGGCTGGCCAGCCCACTCACGTTTGTCTGCACACAAACCCAAAAGCCAACTTTGAAAACATTTTTGCTGCACACACTGAAAGCTACAAAGAATTTAACAGTCTTTAAATTAAGTAAATGCATGTATTAATGCATTAAGATCTGCATTTAACAAGAAAAGCTGTTTGTAAACAAGCTGAACTTCTCCTGAGGATTTTAACTTTGCATTTCATTTTTTTTCTTCTTAACTGCAAAATTAAATTGATATGCTACATATTTTAAAAGATTAAAAAAAAAATCAAATGAGTGAGAAGTTTTCAGGTCGCTCTTCAGGTCATAATGATTAAAAATGCAAAAGTACCAAGGATGAGGACTTTCTCATAGCAGTTTCAAATTCCCAGGCAGTTGCATCTTTCATTATTACTAAAGCAGCTAGACATTACAAGTGCACTGTGACTAAGTTAACGAGGTTTATATGCTTAATTATTAATATATTTTCTTTTTTGGTATCATCTAGCACACCAACTCACTTTATGTTCCCACAAGAAAAATGGTGTATGTTCCTCCCTTATCAAATGTTACACTAGTCAGAATTTATAGTCTTTACTTAGAACCATACCACAAGGCAGAATTAGAAAAATCATATTCACTACTCTGAAGAACAGCACTCAAAATAAGAATACCTGCACATTTTAGTTTTCTCATTTTTAATAACATTTTGGAAAAAAAATAGCTGCCTGATTTTCAAGCTATTTGCACAGCTCCTGCCTGCAAAATTGTCAATTGTTTCAAGAAGGACAGATTATAGCCTGTCAGAAAGCCTGAAATTGAGCCAGTGACAGCCTGAAAGCTACTCCAGCTTCTGAAAACATATTGCAATGTCTATAAATTTTTCTTTGGCAGCTTGTTACTGGAAACTTAGCTCCAGCACAGGTATGGAAATGCTATAGAGGTTGAGTTAGAAAGTTATTTAAAGGAAGCACTAATTTCGCAGGACTGGATGCTTGACTGAGGAAAAAGAATCCTGTTTTATCCTTAGGACAGTGTTGGTTTCATATACAGACAGCTAAGTTTTATAATTACATCTATCACTCCATTACACTCCTTTCCTTTCCCTTTGTCACCTGCAGGTAACAATCATCCATTTTCGATAGTTAAAGTAAATGGCTAAAAAGGTTGAATGGGTTTCTGTAAGCCAACTGCATACTAAAACCACCTAGGCCCTTACGAAAGATAAAATCAGATCAAATTATCACAATAATGTGCACAAAGGATACAATTTGGTATGGAATTAACTTTATATATTACTTGACCCAGAGGCTCTTCCAAAGTGACCTAACTGGCACAAAAGAACTTAAGAAATAAATACTGAGGAGATTTTTCAAGGATACTTCCAGAAGATTGCAGTTTGAATTCATACACCTTTTGCTCTTGCACCGTCCCTCAACATCACCATCTCGGCACCCAGGGCCTAATTTACCAAAAACACGTGCTTTGCACGGCCTTTGCCCTTGTGCAGCAATTTAGCTCCCACCCTGAGCTGAGAGATCTTTCTCTCTATCTTGCTGTTCAGACATGAGTGTCCACAGAAGGTAGAAAGCAGTGACTTAATGGACCCTGAATATCAAAAAATACCACTGCTGTTTTATCACAGTACAATTATGTCGCTTACTCCTTCTCCCTCTACAAGCTCCTGTTTATAGTGCCATCACCTGCTCGATTAGAGTGCAGTACAAGTCCTTGGCTCACTGTCTCGAAAATACTGTCCTTTCATGATGAAATATTCTCTTATACACCTTTACATGCTATCTCTTTTATCTGTCTGACCTCAGACGATCAGTCACAGTGCCAAAATTTCAAACAAGTTGACAGGGTGGCCTCTAAAATTTTATGACTGCACACTTCATTTGCAGCAGTTCCCAACAGGTACAGGCCGTCCTTCCCAGAGCTAACAGGTAGCAGTGGTTTCTTCTGGTTTTCTGATCGCAAGGCAAGAAGTAAACCTGTTACAGCAGGTTAAAGGGTGGAGAGGACTGGATATTTTTTAATTTTTTTTTTTAGGTAGGTTTATAAAGGAGATTGATCAAGTTAATTTCAACAGCTGGCAAAAAACCCACTGCAGCTTTAGACATGATGAATTCTAAGATTATTATAGGACCAGATGGACTTTGTCCTGTAAGTAATTGTGTATTCTCTGGAGTGGACAGAGGGCCATTGAACCATCTGTTTTGCTGTTGCTCCAAAGAGTGTCTTATTGCTGTTTGTGTCTGCTATTTCACTACTTGATTCCCCCAGGCCTACTTTACATCAACTTGCTCAGACACAAGATGCTCTCTTGTTTTAAGTCAGAAAGAGAATTGTATTTGCCACCCCAGCCTGACATGTTATGCCTTTAGTTTTCCTGACTTCACAGTCTGCTACTTTGCTTGGCTTGTTTTAGCCCCTGAAAATGTATTGTAATGTACAACGGATTTACAGTTTTTTTGGCATTCTGGTGGTACCACTCAATGTTTCCAGGAGCTAAATTTGTAAATAAAAATGACTTCCTCTTGCATGGCATTTTTCAAGAGGAGAATACAAAGCTTTTCACACAGAGGTTAGCACCACTAGCCCTATCCTACAAATGGAGAAATTTGGGCACACACGAACACTGTCAAGAATCATAGCCTAAAACCAGGAAATTCAGAGATACTGAGAATAGGGTCAAAAGAGACAGAAGAAAAAAAGGTACACATGAATCTATGTATTCATTCAGTACAAGCCCACACATGAATGTAAGAAACACTGGAAATAAACAGGACCTAAAATTCCTTACATGTGGCCAAAACCAAGATTTAGTTGCTGTACAAGAGATTTAGGGGGATAACTCATACAGCTGAACTGTAACTACTTAGTTATAACATAAAAAGATATACAGCTTGATCAGGAAGGACAGATTGCAAATCAACAGGCAAGGATGTTAACCACGTACTACATGTGGGATGAGACCGGCTGAAGTCTCTGGGTTACATTTAAACATCTTTGTAAGAGTTGAAGTCTATCACTGAATTCTTTCAACACCAAATCAGTACTGAGTCTTCTAATGGCACTTCACAGGGTCCCCTCATATCATTTAAAGATTTCCATAAATACATATAAATAATTCCAAGCAGGACCTATTCCAGGAGAATAACTGTAACCATGACTCTATACATGACCTTGTATCTGTCAAAGCGTTCCTCAGAAGTATAGGGTCAAATAACAAACCCGCCACTCTGTTCACTAGTGAAGCACTCAAACAGGGTGAAAGTTTTAATCATTATGGTCTAGTGGGATTTGCTTTATCTTTAACATATACTGTTATCTCTGAAAAAGTGTACTTAACTTTCCGGAGCTAATTATCCAGCCTTCTAGAAAGACAATTTTGGACCTTTTGGACCTTCTCAGCTAATCAAAGATGAGGAGCTTTTTCATTATTAGGTGAATGACATCCTTCATTGCTCTCATCGTGGTTGAGATACCCTAGCACAGATTTCTGTATTGCTACGAATAAGCTACATGTTCCTGAAAGACTCATAAATGCAGAGTCAATTTTTCTTTATTAAAATCTGTGAAATTAAGTAATTTAAATTCCATATGGGCCAGTGATTCAGATAACATGAATAGAGTTTTTTTAATATTAAAACAACTTTGTTGAACATCAGCTCAATTAATAACAAGGTCTATATTAAAAATCTTCTTCTAAAGGATACGGGTTTTGAATTTTCATGTCTTTGTGAAACTAATTTGAGATTTGTAAGTAGTTGTCTCTTTTTTATCATTAAATCCCTTAATAGAAATCTTAAGGAAATATAGTGCTATTTCTCAGCCTTTTCTTACGTCTTGGTGTCATTAGATTATTACATATATGAATATTCTTGCTTATGTTAGCCTACAATCTATTCATTTTCATCAGAGAAAATAAAATCGAGTGGGCAGTTGGCTCCTACAACTCACCACAATACACCCAGAATAGCAGAGGTGCGTCCATGACGGAAGAAAAGGATCTGAGTTTCAGAGTTGTATATAAGTCCTAGGCCATAATTGACATAAGCCTTCCATTCACTATGATTTAATCCATAATCTTTTGGCATTTAATTTAAAATTCTGTTCATTACTGTGTTTCAATGTATGGGAGCAAGGGTCATTAGTACATATCTCAAAGGTTCAAATTCTGAATTAAATCTCAGCATCTTTCAAGGAGCAGCTTTTAACTTTATGACTGCAAAATCTTATAGTTCCTTTTTCCAAAGCACCATCCAGAGGCTTTTCTCACTCACCAACAGTAATCAACTTGCCAGAACTCAGAAACTTAACTGGTACCTTATGAAATTCTAAATTGCTATCAGGTCATCTTTTCATTTTGCTAATCTTATAAAAAGTTACATCTCTTCTCTTTCTTCATGAATCATGTATATTTATATTGCTGGTAGTCTACACTATATCCAGGTATAGCATTCTTCAACTCTTCAAATATTATGGAATAATTTGATAAACTGAAAGCATGAGGGAAAAGTTAAATACAAAAAAACCAGAACACCAACCAACCAAACAACAACAAAAACAAACCAAAAAAAAACCACAAAAACCCACAAAAAAAAAACAACCCACACTTTCATCTTGATAGTACAACTCAGAACTATTCTTTATTGTTTCCAGCTGTGCTGGACATATGTTAAACACATTTCAGAAAATTATTCAAATCACCTTTTTATCAAAATTATACTTTTAAAGCTGTATTAAGATTGCCAAGTTTTTCATGGTTTTGATCTTCTGCTGTTCACCTCTCCCTACAGCTATTTTTAGGACAGCAGAATTCACCTCAGGACTGACACCATCATGGATAGTTGCAACAGCCATGGCCTCAAAAACTGGTTTTACACAGAAAATAATAGGTCCAAGTCCCATTGGGAATTGGATTTCTTGATGGATGGCAAAACGCCAACAAATTCTACTAAATCGTTATTCCTATAAGAAGTGAGAAGACAAAAGTCTCCAGTTAGCACGTGACAGTAAAGCAAATCTAAACAAACTAGTGGATAACGCTTCATTTTTGGTAGGTGGACCAAGGCCACAGGAAAAGAAAACCTAAGAGCACAGATCTCAACAGCCCCTTAATATCGACCAGAACACATCAGAACAGGAACGAACATGCCCCCTCAATGGCTGGGAGTCATTTGGCCACTGATCAGTGAGACGCAAGGCCTGCGATGGCTCAAACTCCCCAAGGCTGTGGTGACAAGTCTGCAAGTAAAGGTACAGTCTGGGTGTCCTTAATTGTGGACTAAGAAGGCTGTGGTACCAGCAGTATTGCCCACATGAAGGCCACCAGGACTGTTATTAACATATACAGTTCTACCTTACGTAATCTTCTCAGGAAAAGGAGAACTATAGGAAAATTGCACATGCATTTCTCAGCCACAGTACAAAAATATCTCCCGAGAAAGGACATGAAAACAGATCTAGTCCAGAAGCAGTGGCACATCTTGTTTAGATCTAAGGCAAAGAGATGGACCTCAGCCATACTGACACATCAGGTGGCATTGCTTCATATTATCTACAGTAGCCACATCAGTGTGAAGACAACACCGCACTCAAACCAACAGCATCTCAACAAATGGGAAAGGTATTATGTCACCTTGTTTCTGGAGCTGAACATTATGGTACTGGTGTCTCGCAATAAAGTTTCATATATTCTATTAGTTTGATGCTGTTAGGTGTTGAATGCAAGTGAATCTGAGCAGCAGAACACCAGTATGTTTATAAAATCCTATCATCTATCTCTATGGGTTAAGGTGTGTATATAAGGAGGCAAACAAAACACTGAGGGTCCCTCCATCATCACAGATACAGGATGTGATATCCTGGGTAAACTAGCAGTTTGCTGCTCGCATATCCAAGACAGTGTACTCTATGATTGACAAGAAAGCAAAAAATTCGGAGTTCTCAGCATATGCAGCTACACAACATGAACACACATATATAGAATGTTTTCTTAAAAAGGTGACTAAACCTTCACTAAGGTTTTACAGAGGTATCACAGAATCTGTTTCTAGCTGTCAAGTTATGAACAAGAAAAAAATATTTACATTCTGAAAAGTAAATAATGTTCACTATATATCCCATACATGAAGAGTAACCATAGATTTTTTTTTTTTTAATTTGGATTACTATTATTTATGCCAAATAAAAAATAGTATATGTGTTTCTGTGTATGCATAGATGGAGTTAAAAAATAGAAAGGGAAGAAAAGAAAGTATGCTGACAGTGATGAGGACAAATTGCATACAGAAGGCATTGAAAAATGGCAGATCCTGAAATGACTGTGGGATGTGCGTAGTCAATAAATTTCCTAAATACTTCACAAGTATGAGAACTGGTCTGACAGCCATCAGCTTTCATTTCCTATCCACATAATTCCAGATAACACACATTTTTCTCTTGTCACAACTTAAAATGCCCATTAATTTATTGCCCACTCTAATTGATACGGACATCAATAGACATCTTAGCACAGTCTTAAGATGCTGAACTGCTGGTCACTCCAGAGAGAGCTTCTAATAACCTGTTTGGCACACTCCTAACTCACTGACACAGAACTTTTTTTCTTACTAACTAATTGATGCCACCAAATATAGAGCCAATATATATCACTCTATCAGTTAAACAACCATTCAAAAAATAAGTTCTATGGAATCAGAAACTTCTCAAAAATGAATGGTAAAAAGGCTAACAAGGATTTAAAAACTAACTAGAATGGCTCAAGGGCTGCATAATATATTACTCAGATATTCAAAATATAATTAAACAAGAATACTGTGGTTCAGAAAAGGGTTGTTTTATTCAAAATCTGTTTCATGCAATAATACAACACATACTGGAGAATAGGGAACAAAAATATTTTGGGGTCATTTTAATTTTCTGATGAAAATAACTTCTCTGAATATACAAGCCAGTTAATAGGATACTGTGACTGAATTCTGGTTTTGTGCATGTTTGTTTCTGTTCTTGGCTTTTGATTTAATTAAAAATAGTAGCAGATGGAGTGTCTTCTCTGAATCACTCTGCCAACTTTTTGTAGTTCTGTAATAACATTTTCCTAATTTAAAAAATATTTCCTCCTTTCTGGTTTCAAAACATCCACATGAACAACACAGAAAATTCACTACAGAGAAAAAAAAATAATCCAAGATAAACTAAATGCTGACAAAGAAAGAAATAAGTGCACTTAAATATACAAAATAAAAATTTCCACCAATTGCTCCTACTCAGTAATTTTAGGAGTTACTTGTAGTAAAAATAATTAGCAGTGCTAGTTAAAAGCATGATTTTTAAGTTTCTTTAAGAAAAAAATCCAATTACTTAAGATCTAGTTTAGAGCTAGAGTCTTCTATTACTGTTTACTGAATACCTTATAAGTAATAAGGCTTCAATAACTCAGAGAACAAGCTACTGAGGGTATTGGTATGTGTCCCAGTTCTTGGAGTTGCCAAATGAAAACTTGTTCCTGGAAGATGTTCTCTAAGCAGTTACAGCCACAGCTCAACAAACAACTACGTTAAATCCCACAGCCTGTATTATGGAGAGTCCAGTTATGCTACTTAGCTGTCTCTTGCCTTAAACCGAACTACACAAAGTACTCCTGTCGCCTCTATCTCCTCCCAGTACACCTGAATTTTAAAAGTGATCTAAAAGGCAACAAACTGACTCAGAATTGAAAGGAGTATACACAGGTTTATAAAGGCTGGCACCCGCCAGAGCTCTAGCTACATGTGCAGCTTCTTTGCAAAGCATCCAAAGCAGACTTTCTTCTGGAGCTCTCAAGGCATCCAACTCCAAAATATGAATGCAGTGAAGTCAAGAAACATTTAATGAATGCTTGTAACACTAAAAGTAATTTGTCATCTTTTTAGTCTATGAGAAAGTTTTTATCTGCATATTACTCATAGAATTCACATCTATTGTAGTCTGTTTCATCACTTCTAGCTGTCTTGATTTACATTAGCTTTCTTTTCTTTCCAACATACATTCCAGTCCTCATGCATTCAGAATTTTGAAGAGATCAGAACTTCCAATAATATCTTGTAGTTCAAAAGTTGAAACAGTTTGACAATGAAATGTAAATGCTAAAAAGCTTTGAATTTGAAAAGTGCCTCGGAAATACTAGTTGCCTGAAACAATCTCTCCTGACTTTTGGTTTTCAAAGGGCTAGATAACTATGGCAAAATCTGTCACTCTCATTGCACAGTCAGTGGAGAGAATGAGGTGTTTCCAGAGGACAACTACTGTACCAAGACTTCAGCCCCAAAACTGGCGATGATGAATCTCTCTCAGATATATCAGGTGCAACCTGTGGCCGCTGCTCAGACTTGCACAGACTGTAACTTCCAGGCAACTCAGCTGGGGGAGATAAACCTGTTCTAAATATGCGATCATTAGAAGAAAACTCTGTAATTTGGACAGGCTGGTAGCTAAAAGGTTGCTGTGTTGCTTAGCAAGTAACAAGGCTATTGTTCTGAAAGGCTTGATTACACCAGTGAATCGTCACTGTACTTCATCTTATCCTCAAAATACTTTCCTTGTGACAAAGTCATAACCTGACCCAACACTTTAACAGAGAGATTTCCAATTAGAGATATGGCAAAGCGGTGCATGTGGTCTATCTTGATTTCAGTAAAGCATTTGACAGTCTCCCACAGTATCCTCGCTGCTAAATTGAGGAAGTGTGGACTGGGAACTGGCTGAAGGAAAGAAGCCAGAGAGTCGTGGTCAATGGGGCAGAGTCTAGTTGGAGGCGGGTATCTAGTGGAGTGCCTCAAGGGTCAGTGCTGGGAGCAGTATTATTCAATATATTCAT